>SJYT01025964.1:95139-153084 GCA_006410635.1 Cephalophus harveyi
GCAATCTTGATTCCAGCTTGTGCTTCTTCCAGCTTGTGCTTCTTCCAGTGTTTCTCATGACGTACTCTGCATAGAAGTTAAATAAGCCGGGTGACAATATACGGCCTTGACGTACTCCTTTTCCTATTTGGAACCAGTCTGCTGTTCCATATCCAGTTCTAATTGTTGCTTCCTGACCGGCATGTAGGTTTCTCAAGAGGCAGGTCAAGTGGTCTGGTATTCCCATCTCTTTCAGAATTTTCCAGAGTTTATTGTGATTCACACAGTCAAAGGCTTTGGCATAGTCAAGAAAGCAGAAATAGATGTTTTTCTGGAACTCTCTTGCTTTTGTAATGATCCAGAGGATGTTGGCAATTTGATCTCTGCCTTTTCTAAAACCACCTTGAACATCAGGAAGTTCACGGTTCACGTATTGCTGAAGCTTGGCTTGGAGAATTTTGAGCATTACTTTACTAGTATGTGAGATGAGTGCAATTGTGCGGTAGTTTGAGCGTTTATTGGCATTGCCTTTCCTTGGGATTGGAATGCAAACTGACCTTTTCCAGTCTTGTGGCCACTGCTGAGTTTCCCAAATTTGCTGGCATTTTGAGTTTATCACTTTCACAGCATCATCTTTGAGGATTTGAATAGTTCAACTGGAATTCCATCACCTCCACTAGCTTTGTTCGTAGTGATGCTTTCTAAGGCCCACTTGACTTCACATTCCAGGATGCCTGGCTCTAGGTGAGTGATCACACTGTCATGATTATCTTGGTCATGAAACTCTTTTTTGTACAGTTCTTCTGTGTATTCTTGCCAGCTCTTCTTAATATCTTCTGCTTCTGTTAGGTCCATACCATTTCTGTCCTTTATAAAGCCCATCTTTGCATGAAATGTTCCATTAGTATCTGTAATTTTCTTGAAGAGATCTCTACTCTTTCCCATTCTGTTGTTTTCCTCTATTTCTTTGCATTAATCACTGAGGAAGGCTTTCTTGTCTCTCCTTGCTATTCTTTGGAAGTCTGCATTCAGATGCTTATATCTTTCCTTTTATGGCCATCTAATTGCAATGTGTGAGATACAAATTTTTTTAATATATTTGTGTAGGATATGGCTAATATAACTTAATTAAATATAAACCTATCATATTAAATTATTAATGACATCATTCAAGATGCTACTATTCTTATATTTTTTACACTTGATAAAATATTATCAAAGAAAGGTTAATATGTCTTAGTAAAATTATACATATTTTTCTTTTCCGTTATATTTATTCTGGATTTTGCTTTATGTATCTTTGTTTCCTTGTTGTTAAGGTATCTAATGGTTTATGATGTCTATCTTCTTTGTAAATTGTACCCTTTATCATTAAAAATATTTATCTTTGTTTCATATACAGTAAATTAAAAAGAAAAGAGTTTCCATTATCTGATCCTTCTGCCCTCTTCTCCTCAAACACTGCCCCACATGCCTCTTATGCCCCCTCCTCCAACTCATCAAGCTTCTTAAGCAGGTTATTTTCGTAAGTTTTTCATCTGTTTTACCCTTTTCTGGACAGCACAGCACCCATGTCCCAGGATAATAACTATACAACTAGTTCTTTAACACTCAGCTGTTGAGTGGCCTGTTTATGAAAGACTTCAGTGGTATTTGGTAAGGAGTCCCTCTACTGTACCCATAAATCAGTGATTTTTTTCTTATTTGTGTCCTCACTAGGCTCTGAGCATGTTGAAGGCAGGGCTTGTCTCCTGAGCCCCATGTTCAGTAAAGTATTTGTAGAATAAATGAAAAGCAGTGTTCTCAAAAGCTCTCTTGATTCCCAACTGAAAGTCCCAGGAAAGCAGCCCCAGAGCGAGGCTATGATGACAATATGCCTACCACTTGCTCTCTTGGGCACCTGGCCTGCTGCCTTGGGTATGATCACTGTTCTGCAGGGGATGGGTAGTCAGGTTTAGTCTGCTTTTCCTAACTCTGTGACTATGATCACTTCACTTTACTCTCTGTGTCATATCTTTGAATCCCAAAAGATGAGAGTGATAACAGGTTTCACAAGCTTTCTTTTGATCTGGGTAAAAATAAGATATTTTTACAGCATTAACCCCATTTCTTTGAATGGAACATATGGAAAATACCACCTTAAATTTGGACAAATAAGCAATACTTTGATCTGTATATGCTTAGTCCTTCCTTGTGTCATGTTAATTAACATTAAGCAGTATACCAGATTCTATTAGCGATAATAGCTTTGCAGTGTAAATACTGCAAGAAGAATATTTGTCAGGAAAAAAACTTGATTTCCAGGTACTGGTTGTGTTTGCATAATAATATTACACAGAAATCTGTGTAATATAAGGGCAAGCAGAGGAGTATGATCAAGTGTTCTGAGAAAGTGGTACCAGCTGTACAGAAGAGAAAACATGATTTGTTTGGGTACCACCCAAATATGACTACTCTGAGTCTCTATATGGAAAGTCTGTCTATGGAATATTGAGTACTGGGGAAAACAGGGAAGTATATAGACACTGGAAAATATTTTTGTCATATATTTGCATATGGGATTTTGTTATATATGAAAAGCAAGAATTGAGGGTTCCCATAGGGGTTTCTTTCCTCTTTGTACCATTATGAGCTATATGACCTTGGACTAGGTATTTAATACCCCTAAGCATAAGCTATTTCTACAAGAGTTGTTTAGTTGCTAATTCATATCTGACTCTTTGCCACCCCATGCACTATAGCATACCAGGCTTTCCTGTCCTTCTCTATCTCCTGGAATTTGCTCAAACTCATGTCTATTAAGTTGATGATGTTATCTAACCATCTCTTCCTCTGCCACCCTTGTCTCTTTTGCCTTCAATCTCTCCCAGCATCAGGGTCTTTTTCAATGAGTTGGCACATTGCATCACATGGCCCAAGTATTGGAGCTTCAGCTTCAGCATCAGTCCTTCCAATAAGTATTCAGGGTTGATTTCTTTTAGGATTGACTGGTTTGATCTCCTTGCTGTTCAAGGGACTCTCAAGAGTCTTCTCCAGCACCAAAGTTAGAAAACATCAGTTCTTTGGTGCTCAGCCTTGTTTGTGGTCCAGCTCTCACATCCATACATGACTACTGGGAAAACCATAGCTTTGACTTTACAGACCTTTGACAGCAAAGTGATGTCTCTGCTTTTTAATATGCTGTCTATTTTTGTGATAACTTTCCTTCCAAGGGGCAAGTGTCCTTTAACTTCATGGCTGCAGTTGAAGTCTGCAGTGATTTTCAAGCCCAAGAAAATAAAATCTGTCATTGTTTCCACTTGTCCTTCTATTTGCTAGGAAGTGAACTCTTGCCTGGAAAATCCCATGGACAGAGGAGCCTGGTGTGCTGCAGTCCATGGGGTCGCTGAGAGTTGGACATGACTCAGTAACTTCACTTTCACTTTTCACTTTCATGCATTGGAGAGGGAAATGGCAACCCACTCCAGTGTTCTTGCCTGGAGAATCCCAGGGACTGTTGACTCATTGGAAAAGCCCTGATGTTGGGAGGGATTTGGGGCAGGAGGAGAAGGGGACGACAGAGGATGAGATGGCTTGATGGCATCACCGACTTGATGGACATGAGTTTGGGGGAACTCTAGGAGTTGGTGATGGACAGGGAGGCCTGGCGTGTTGCGATTCATGGGGTAGCAAAGAGTCAGACATGACTGAGCAACTGAACTGAACTGAACTGATGGGACCAGATCCATGATCTTAGTCTTTTGAATGTTGAGTTTTAAGTCCTCTTTCACTTTCATCAAGAGGCTCTTTAGTTCCTCTTCACTTTCTGCCTGGAGACTGGTATCATCTAATTATTTGAGATTGTTGATATTTCCTACTGAAAAACTTGGTTCCAGCTTGGGCTTCATCGAGCCCAGTATTTTTCATGATGTACTCTGCATAGAAGTTAAATAAATATGGTGACAATATACAGCCTTGTCTTACTGCCTTCCCAATATGGAATCGGTCTATTGTTCCATTTCTAGTTCTAACTGTTGCTTCTTGACCTGTATACAGGTTTCTCAAGAGGTGGATTAAGTGGTCTGGTATTGCCATTTTCCACAGTTTGTGGTGATCCTCTCAAAGGCTTTAGTATAGTCAGTGAAACAGAAGTAGATGTTTTTCTGGAATCCCTTGTTTTCTCTATGATTCAATGAATGTTGGCAATTTGATCTCTGGCTCCTCTGCCTTTACTATAACCAGCTTGTACATCTGAAAGTTCTTGGTTCACATACTACTGAAGCTTAGTTTGAAGGATTTTGAGCATTACCTTGCTAGCATGTGAAATGAGTGCAATTGTACAGCAGTTTGAACATTTTCTGCCATTGCCCTTCTCTTGAATTGAAATGAAAACTGACCTTTTCCAGTCCTGTGGTTACCGCTGGGATTTCCAAATTTGCTGACATATTGAGTGCAGCACTTTAACACCATCATCTTTTTTGGATTTTAAGTAGCTCAGCTGAAATTTCATCACCTCCACTAGCAGTGTTCATAGTAATGCTTCTTAAGACACACTTGACTTGTCCGGCCCTAGGTGAGAGACAGTATCATCGTGGTTTTCTGTGTATTCTTTTTTAAAATATAGTTTTCTAAAAAAAATTTAGTTTCTTTTAAAGACTTTTAAAAAATATAGTTCTTCTGTGTATTCTTGCCACCTCTTCTTAATCTCCTGCTTCTCTTAGGTCTTTACTGTTTCCACCCTTTATTGTGTCTATCCTTGCATGAAGTGTTCCCTTGATATTTCCAATTTTCCTGAAGAGATTTCTAGTCTTTCCTATTCTGTTTTTCCTCAATTCCTTTGCATTACTTGTATAAAAGAGATTACAAGAATACCCACCTCCTACAGTTATTATGAAGATTAAATCAGGTAACACCCTTAAAGTTCTTAGAACAGTGCTTGTACATATCATTTACCTAAGAATCTTTGCTATCCATCCATCATCATCACCACCACCTTTATTATTTTTATGCCACACACTGTTCTGTTGAATTGGGGTGTAAAAAGCTCTATCTGGACTTCTCCCTATAGGTCTGCTCTGAACACTACAAAACATACTGCAGCACACCTGCACATATAATGTCAGCTTCATTCTTACAACCTGCTCTTTTTTTATTTTATTTTATTTTATTTATTTATTTATTTTATTTTTTAATTTTATTTTTACTTTACTTTACAATACCGTATTGGTTTTGCCATACATTGACATGAATCCACCATGGGTGTATATTCCTTGTCCACTAATGCATGATATCTTAAGAAGAAAACTACTTTTTTCTTGCCTGGGTCATCCACTGCCACCCATTTCCTATCATTTATGATATTGTCAAAATCTTTTCCTTTTATACAACTAATTAGGAAAATCTGGCTTTCTAATTCTTGATGGACACACTTTCTATGAAGTGCGCTTGGTACATGTTTGGTCTGCCTACCTTTTGGTGGGTTTCCCACATTCCCACTGAAGCTGGAGTGGTCCCACTCATCTGCAGGCTTCTACTGCACAGCAAGGTCTAAGGTCAATGGAGGGAGTCAAGAATGAAATATTTCTGTTTCGTACCTCATGGAAAGTTTTATTTCTCTTTTGAACTTATTGACTAAGAAACAGAGTAAGCTGTGTCTTAAAATCTAGTGAAAATATTTGTTGTGGATTTTAGTATAATGGTGGTCTCCTAATTCAAGTCCAAAATAATTATTTTCAAAATCCTAGTCTTTCTTCTGAGATTGACCCTTGCCTATGTTAACAAACCTGCTTGACAGTTTCTGGGTAAGCCCTCCTTGGTACTGTTGTTATGGAACAGAGCACAGAGGATACTGCTTGGGCTATATTCTACTTTCTCTATATTGATGCATGCTGGCAATTCTTTAGGTGAAATCCAACCCATCAACCTTTTCAGAGTATATTTTGACAAGCCTGCAATTCACAACACATGAGCCTGATGATGGATGTGAAGCTTCTGTGTCAAAGCTGTCAGTCCCATCTTTTGACAGTTTATACGTGGGAAAAACTGAGTTTTGAGAGTCTCATCTAATCTTATAGTCACTGCATTTACTAATATTTTTGTGGTTACAGTTAAAGATAGTTCCTTGGATTTTTAAACTGAAAAAGTGTTTTCTATAAAGACAATAAAAGCAAGAGTAATTGCTGCAAATTCCCAGAATACACTCTCTGAAGTCTTAGCTTTTTAAAAATAGAATCATATTAAGAAATTCTGATAGAGCAACTAAAATTCCTGATATAAGCAGAATACAATTCTAAATCAAAGTTGATTTATATTTGATGATAGAAACCAATAAATGTACCAGGAAAAGAGACATGCTGAGAAGGCAGTTCGGTCTTTTTTTACTTCCCTCTCAAGGAATTTCCTTGGGTTGTGCTATTTTTGGAATGACATTTTGCTTACACCAGAGGAACTCAGATGCACCGGGATGGAGCCTCCCTTGCTGTGGCACGGTCTCCTGCATCTTCACTTCACCTTCAGCTATTGGCAACCTTATCTTCTCCACAGAAGGTAATTACTTGTCAGAGGATGCCTGGTTCCCCATCTCCCTCCGTATTGATTATGACCGTGGAATTTGCATGAGAACTTTCAAGGGCTTTTGGGTGTTAAAGCTTAATTTAATTGCTTGATTCATTTCATTGAAAAGAACCCAAGAGTACTATCACATGGGTACACAAGAGAGTCATCTGGGGAGCTTTTAGGAATTATTCATGGCTTCCTTCCCCACCTGAGACTTTCTGATTCAGTTAGAATCCAGGTATCAGCAGTTTAAGAAATCTCACCCAAGAGACTCTACTGTAGTGTTAGGATTGAGAACTCTGCAGGCTGGGAAGAGAAATGTACAACACAGTTTTTAATGGCCCTTTCCTAATTCCTCGACTTGGTTCTATATACCTCTTGAATCTGAGCATTTATTAAAAGTTTTTAAATTATTAAGTATAGATCCCTTAAAAGCACAAGTATAGAAAACTGAAGTCTGTAAGACATGCTACATCTAAATAGCCTTAAGGAATTAGAAAGAATATCCTACAAAAATCAAGACACACTGCCATCATTACAAAACACTAAAAATAAGACTAGGTGATCTGTTTTGTTAGCTACAAGTGTGTGAGATCACTTTTACTGAAAAATGAGGGATGGTATTTTTACTAATTCTCTGAGAACAGATGTAAGCTCACAACAGTCTGAAATTCAGATAGACCTGTACTTCTTGGGCTACAAGAAATACTACCTCAAATGGAGAAATCCATTTCAAGGAGTTTGACAAGATAAATGTTCTTTGCCAATCACACCACAAAATAATTTCTATGTCTGCAAGTGGTATGTTTAGTTTACCTATTTTCCTCTGTCAACAGCTGTCTTTGCATGACTTGAACCACCAAGAAAGTAGCAGACTCAGAGATCCCTTGGGAAGATGTGGGTTCTATTTAATATCTCACAACCCATAATTGTGGATTACCCACCTGTCCCTGGAAAAAGAGCAACAGCTTTCCCTCTAGTACATATAGGCCTGTGCATGAGTGGCTCACACAGCATTAGTGGAATAACATACCATTACCATGAGGAAAATAACACATATGCAGATGGAATTTAAAATGCAGGAATTCCCATCACCTTGTGGGCTCATGACAGTGAAGTACAACAGCTTTGTATGATGCCCCAGTCTTGACTCTCTAATTGCTCAACAACTAGGCTGCCCAGGATGATGAAAAGAACAGATGCCAAAGGACAATGGAACTGAAATGGAACTGAGTATGATCTTTTAAGGAGCTAGAGAAAACTCAAAGACCATTTGTCATTCTGCTTTGAGTTACTAGGGGGGAAACCCTCTCCCTGCCCCACTTCCCTTCATTCATTCATCTGATGGTTATGAGTAGCCTCTCATATGCCTGTGCCAGGGTTTTGGGTACACATGTGAGGGGGTTTAGTTCTTCCTGGCACCCTAGCCTTCCTGCCATAATAAACAGAAGCTGCTTTATAAGACTGGCTGCTATTTTTTTAATGTGACACATCTTCATCGATCACACAGGGATTGCTAAGCTCACTCCTACAACTTTAAATAGAAATATTGTTCTTCTTCTTGACAAATATTCATTGAAGACTTACTATATACCACATTGTTCTAAGTACCAAAAACACTTTGATGTGAAAGTCGTTCAGCCATGTACAACTCTTTGCAGCCCTATGGACTGTAGCTTGCCAGGCTCCTCTCTCCGTGGAATTCTCCAGGCAAGTATACTGGAGTGGCTAGCCATGTCCTCCTCCAGGGGATCTTCCCAACCAAGGGATCGAACCCAGGTCTCCTGGATTGCAGGTGGATTCTTTACCGTCTGAGCCACCAAGGAAGTCCAAGAATACTGGAGTGGGTAGCCTATCCCTTCTCCAGAGATCTTCGTGACCCAGGAAATGAACCAGGGTCTCCTGCATTGCAGGCTGATTCTTTACCAACTGTTACCAGGGAAGCCACCCCCACCCCCTCACCACAAAACAAACAAACAAACAAAAAAAAAAACCAACATACAAACAAACAAACTTTACCATATAGAAAATTAAAGGTCATAAAATGAAAGTTTGAGATTATACAAAATTCACTTCATGATTTAATGAACTATAAATGATGGCTTTGCTTTGTCTATTTCTTCAATGATTCTAGCTCCCTCCATCCCATCTTATTCCAAGCTATTCACCTATTACAGCATTATACATCAAGCAGTCTAATTCATTCTTCATTTTTACATAGTGATTGATTGCTGTTGTTCTTGTGCAGTCTCTCAGTAGTATCCAAATCTGTGACCCCATGGACTGCAGCATGCCAGGCTTCCTGGTTCTTTACTGTCTCCCAGAGTTTGCTGCAACACATGTCCATTGATTCGGTGATGCCATCCAACCATCTCATCCTCCTTTGCTCCCTTCCCCTTCTGCCCTCAGTCTTTCCTAGCATCAGAGACTTTTCCAATAAGGGGGATCTTCCCATCAGGTGGCCATACTATTGGAGTTTAGCTTCAGCATCAGTTCTTCCAATAAATATTCAGGGTTGATTTCCTTTAGGATTGATTGGTTTGATCTTCTTCTTGTCCAAGGGACTCTCAAGCATCAGTTCTTCAGCGCTCAGTCTTCTTTATGGTCCAATTCTCACATCCAACACATGACTAATGGAAAGAGCAGAGCTTTGACTATATAGACCTTTGACAGAAAAGTGATGTCTCTGCTTTTTAATACACTGTCTAGGTTTGTCACAGCTTTCCTTCCAAGGAACAAGTGTCCTTTAATTTCATGGCTGCAGTCACTGTTCACAGTGGTTTTGGAGGCCAAAAAATAAAATCTGTCACTGTTATCAATTCTTCCCCTTTGATTTGCCATGAAGTGATGGGACCAGATGCCATGATCTTTTTTTTTTGAATGTTGAGTTTTAAGCCAAGTTTTTTCACTATCTTCTTTCACCCTCTTCAAGAAGCTCTTAATTCCTCTTAACTTTCAGCGATTAGAGTGGTATCATCTGACTATCTGATATTGTTGTTATTTATCCTGGCAATCTTGATTCCAGTTTGTTATTCATCTAGCTCTGCATTTTGTATAATGTACTCTACATAGAAATTAAATATCAGGCTGACAATATACAGCCATGACAAACTCCTTTCTCAATTTTGAATCAGTCCACTGTTCCATGTCCAGCTCTAATTGCTGCTTCTTGTCGTGCATACAGGTTTCTCAGGAGGCAGGTAGGGTGGACTGGCATTCCCATCTCTTTAAGAATTTTCCACAGTTTGTTGTGATCCACACAGTCAAAGACTTTGGCATAGTCAATGAAGCAGAAGAAGATTTTTTTTTTTTTCCTGGAATTCCCTTGCTTTCACTATGATCCAATGATGTTGGCAATTTGATCTCTTTCCTCTGCCTTTTCTAAATCCAGCTCGTACATCTGAAAGTTCTTGGTTCACATACTACTGAAGTGTAGCTTGAAGGATTTTGAGCATTACCTTGCTAGCATGTGAAAGGAGCACAATTGTACAGTGGTTTGAGCATTCTTTGCATTGCGCTTCTTTGGGATTGAAATGAAACTTGATCTTTTCCAGTCTTGTGGCCACTGCTGAGTTTTCTAAATTTGCTGGCATATTGAGTGCATCACTTTAACACAATCATCTTTTAGGATTTGAAATAGCTCAACTGTAATTCCATCACTTCCCTGGCTTTGTTCATAGTAATTCATCCTAAGGCCCACTTGACTTCACACTACAGGATATCTGGCTCTAGGAGAATGACCACACCATCGTGGTTATCTGGGTCATTAAGACCTTTTTTGTATAGTTCTTCTGTGTATTCTTGCCACCTCTTCTTAACCTCTTCTGCTTCTCTTAGGTACTTACCATTTCTGTCCTTTATCAGGCCCATCTTTGTATGAAATGTTCCCTTGATATCTCTAGTTTTCTTTAAGAGACCTCTAGTCTTTCCCATTGTGTCGTTTTCTTCTATTTCTTTGCATTGTTCACTTAAGAAAGCCTTTTTATCTCTCCTTGCTATTCTCTTGAGCTCTCCATTCAGTTGGGTCTATCTTTCACTTTTTTCTTTGCTTTTTACTTCTTTTCTCAGCCTTTTGTAAGTCCTCCTCAGACAACCACTTTGCCTTCTTGCACCTCATTTTCTTTGGTATGCCTTTGGTCATCATCTCCAGTACAATGTTACGAACCTCTGTCCATAGTTCTTCAGGCACTCTGTCTACCAGATCTAATCCCTTGAATCTATCTGTCACCTCCACTGTATAATCATAAGAGATTTGATTTAGGTTATACTTTAATAACCTAGTGGTTTTCCTATCTTCAACTTATCTCTGAATTCTGCAACAAGGAGCTGATGATCTGAGCCACAGTGAGCTCCAAGTCTTGTTTTTACTGACTGTATAGAGCTTTTCCATCTTATTCTGATTATGTTGCAAATAACACAACCAATCTGATTTTGATATTGACCATTTGGTGACGTCCCCATGCAGAATCTTCTCTTATGTTGTTGGACAAAGATGTTTGATCTGACCAGTGTGTTCTCTTGACAAATCTCTGGTAGCCTTCACTCTGCTTCATTTTGTACTATAAGGACAAACTTACCTGTTACTCCAAGTATCTCTTGACTTCCTATTTTTGCATTCCAATCCTCTATGTGGCTGAGTAATATTCCATTGTGTGTGTGTGTGTGTGTGTGTGTGTATATATATATATATATCTTCTTTATCCCTTCATCTATTGATGAACATTTAGCTTGCTTCCATGTTCTGACTATTGTAAATAGTGCTGCAATGAACCCTGGAGTACATGTGTCTTTTTGATTTATGGTTTTCTCAGGGTGTATGTCAAGTGGTGGGATTTCTGGGTCATATTGTAGCTCAGTCAGTGTTTGGGTATTTAAGGAATCTCCATGTTGTCCTCCACAGTGGCAGGGTCAATTTATACCACCACCAACAGAGTAAGAGAGTTCCCTTTTCTCCACATTCTCTCCAGCACTTATTATCTGTAGATATGTTGATGATGGCCGTTCTGACCAGTGTGAAGTGGTATCTCATTATAGTTTGATTTGCACTTCTCTAATAGTGAGGGATGTTTACAACTTTTCATGTGCTTTTTGCACATCTATATGTCTTCTTTGGAGAGATGTCTATTTAGGTCTTCTGCCCCTTTTGATTGAGTTGTTTGCATTTTTGATATTGAGCTCCAGGATCTGTTTGTATATTTTGGAGATTAATCTTTTGTCATTGTTTCACTTGCAAATATTTTCTCCCAGTCTGAAGGTTGTCTTTTTGTCTTATTTATGGTTTCTTTTGCTTTGCAGAAGCTTCTAAGCTTAATTATGTCCCATTAAAGTACTTTTTAAAATTTTTTATTACTTTAGGACGTGAGTCAAAAAAATCTTTGTGGTTTAAGTCAAAGAATGTTTTTCTATGTTTTTCTTTAAGAGTTTTATAGTGTTGGGTCTTACACTGAGTTCTTTAATCCATTTCAAGTTTATTTTTGTGTATGATTTTAGGGAGTGTTCTCATTTCATTCTTTTTCAAAAATTTCCAGATTTTCCAGCACCTCTTATTGAAGAGGCTCTTTTCTCCATTGTATAATCTTACCTCCTTTGTCACAGGTTAAGTGATCATAGGTAGAGGGTTTATCTCTGAGCTTTCTATCATCTACCATTGGTCTATATTTCTGTTTTTGTGCCAGTATAGTTTGAAGTTAGGGAGCCTGATTTCTCCAACTCCATTTTTCTTTCTCAAGATTACTTTCACTATTTGGGATCCTTTGTGCTTCCATACAAACTATAAAAATTTTGTGAAGAATGCCCTTGGTAATTTGACAGGGATTGCATTGAATCTGTAGATTGTTTGGGGTAATATTTTCATTTTCACTATATTGATTCTTCCAATCCAAGAGCATGGTATGTTTCATCATCTGTTTGTGTTCTTGTTGATTTATTTCATCAGTGTTTTATAGTTTTCAGAGTACAGGTCTTGTGCTTCCTTAGGTAGGTTTATTTCTAGGTATTTTATTCCTTTTGTTAAAATGGCGGATGGGATCCTTTTCTTAATTTCTCTTTCTGCTCTTTCTTTATTACTGTATAGAAATGCAAGAGGTTTCTATGCATTAATTTTGTTCCTGCAAGTTTACAGATTCATTGATGAGCTCCAGTAGTGTTCTGTTGGCATCTTTAGGATTTTCTAAGTATAGAAACATGTCATTTGCAAACAGTGACAGTTTTACTTCTTCTTTTCCAATTTGTATTACTTTTATTTCTTTTTTTTATCTGATTGCCATTGCTAGGGCTTCCAAAACTATGTTGAGTAAGTGTTGAGAGTGGACATCCTTGTTCCTAATCTTAGGAGAAATGCTGTCAGTGTTTTACCATTGAGAATGATGTTTGCTGTGGGTTTGTTGTATATGGCTCATATTATGTTGAGATAGTTTCCCTACATGGCCACTTTCTGGAGAGTTTTGTGTTTTTTTTTCTTTTTTAATCATAAAAGGCATTTGAATTTTGCCAAAAGCTTTTTCTGCAGCTATTGAGATATCATATGGTTTATATACCTTAATTTGTTAATATGGCATATCACATTGATTGATTTGCAAATACTGAAGAATCCTTGCTTTCCTGGGATAAGCCTCACTTGATCATGGTGTTTGATACTTTTAATCTGTTGTTGGATTCTGTTTGTTAGTATTTTGTTGAGGATTTTTACATCTATGCTCATCAGTGACATTGATCTATAATTTTCTTTGTGTGTGATACCTTTGTCTGGTTTTGGTACCAGAGTGATGGAGGCCTTGTAGAACAAATTGGGGTTCCTCCTTCTGCAATTTTTTATGAGAAAGATAGGTGTTAGCTCACATTTAAATGTTTGATAGAAATTGCCTGTGAGGCCATTTGGTCCTGGACTTTTGTTTGTTGGAAGACTTTAATTATAGTTTCAAATTACTTATGATTGTCCTGTTTTATATTTTCTAATTCTTCCTGGTTCAGCTTTGGAAAGTTGTTGCACTCCAAGAATTTGTTCGTTTCTGCCAGGTTGTCCATTTTATTGGCATATATTTGCTTGTAGTAGTCTCTTATGATCCTTTGCATTTCTAGAGTGTTAATTGTGATTTCTCCTTTTTCATTTCTAATTTTATTAATTTGAATTATCTCTTTGATTTTCTTGAGCATTCTGGCTAAAGGTTTATCAATTTTATCTTCTCAAAGAACTCACTTTTGCTGATCTTTGCTATTGTTTTATTTATTTATTTATTGGTTTGTTTCTATTTCACTTATTTCTGCTCTGATCTTTATGATTTCTTTCCACTGATTTTGAGTTTTCTTCATTCTTCTTTCTACAGTTCCTTTATTTGTAAGGTTAGATTGTTTATTTGAGGTTTTTATGACTTCTTAAGGTGAGATTGAATTGCCATAAACTTCCATCTTAAAACTGCTTTTGTTGTGTCCCATAGGTTTTGGGTCATCATGTTTTCAATGCTGTTTGTTTCTATGTATTTTTATTTCATCTTTAATTTCTTCAGTGATGTCTTGGTTATTTAACAGTGTACCACTTAACCTCATGTGTTAGGGATTTTTAGTTTTCTTTTTTCCTATACTTTATTTCTAATCACATAGATCTGTGGTCTGAAAAGATGTTGATATAACTTCAATTTTCTTAAATTTTAGAGACTTGATTTTTGAGGCAAGACGTTGTCTATCCCGGAGAGCATTCCATGTACACTTGGGATTGAATGTCCTATAAATAGCAATTAAATGTATGTGGTCTATTGTGTCATTTAAAGTTTGTCTTTCCTTATTCAATTTCTGCTAGATGATTCATCCATTGATGTAATTGGGGTGTTAAAATCCTTCACTATTATTGTGTTTCCATTTTTATGATTGTTGGCATTTGCCTTATGTATCATGGTTCTTTTATGTTGGATACTTAAATATTTATTATTGTTTTATTTTCTTCCTGGATTGATCCCTTGATCATTATGTTGTATCCTTCCTTATCTCTGTAACATTCTGTATTTTAAAGTGTATTTTATAGGATATTAGTATTGCTACTCCAATTTTGTCTTGATTTCCATTTGCCTGGAGTATCTTTTCCCATCCCTGCACTTTCAGTCTGTCTATGGCCCTCGGTCTGAAGTGGGTCTCTTATAGGCTTTGTTTTTGTGTCCCTTCATCCTATCTGTGTCTTTTGGTTGGAGCATTTAATCCACTTATATTTAAGGTAATTATCCATAAGTATCTTCCTATTATAATTTTCTTAGTTGTTTTTGGTTTATTTTTGTGGGTCTTTTTCTTCTCTTGTGTTTCCTGCCTAGAGAAGTTCTTTTATCATTTGTTGTAAGGCTGATTTGGTGGCGCTGAATTCTCTTAGCTTTTGCTTGTCTGTAAAACCTTTGATTTCTCCCTCAAATCTGAATGAGATCCTTGCTGTGTAGAGAATTGTGGTTGTAGGTTTTTCCCCTTTCAGCACTTTAAATACATCCTGCTGTTCCCTTCTGGCCTGTAGAAAGATCAGCTTACAGTATTATGGGGATTCGCTTGTATGTTAGTTTTTGCTTTTCCCTTGCTACTTTTAATATATTTTCTTTGTATTTAATTTCTGTTAGTTTGATTAATATGTTTCTCCTAGGGTTTGTCCTGTATGAGGCTCTCTGGGCTTCTTGGACTTGGATGACTGTTTCCTTACCCATGTTAGGGAAATTTTCAACTATAATCTCTTCAAATATTTGCTCAGACCTTTTTTTTTAATCTTCTTCTTCTGGGACATCTATATATTTTGAATGCTAGTGTGTTTAGCATCATCCCAGAGGTCTCTGAGATTGTCTTCAATTCTCTTCATTGCTTTTTCTTTATTCTGCTCCTTGGCATTTATTCCCACCATTGTATCTTCCAACTCACTAATTCATTCTTCTTCCTCAGTTACTCTGCTATTGATTCTTTCTCATGTATTCTTCATTTCATTTATTGTGCTGTTCATCTCTGTTTGTTCTTTAGTTCCTCTAGGTTTTTGTTAAATATTTCTTGTATTTTCTCAATCCATGCTTGCATTCTATTTTGGAAATTTTGGATTATCTTTACTATTCTTACTCTGAATCCTTTTTCAGGAAGGTTTGCCTATTTCTTCTTAATTTATGGTCTTGTTGGTTTTTATCTCGCTCCTTTTTCTGTTATATATGTATGTATATATATATATATATATGTCATTTCACTTTTTTTGATGGGTGAGGACTATGTTCCTATCTTACTGGTTGTTTGGCCTGAGGTGTCCAGCACTGGAGTTTGCAGGTAGTTGAGACAAGCCATGTTCTGGTTTTGATATGTGGAACTCCACATATCAGTGGGGAGACCCCAGTCTGATTAACAGTCCCTGAGGTCTTTTTTAGTCCAGCAGTTCAGACACTGTGCTTCCACTGCAGGACTTCAGGACCAACCTCTGGCCTGTGAATTGAAATCCTACAATTTGTATGGTATGGCAAAACAAACAACAAGGAGCAGAACAATAACAAAAAATAAAAAGCAAATTTAGAAAAGTAACGGATATATTAGAAAAAATATATGTGAAACAACTACTATAAGGTAAAACAGGACTCCAATAGTAAAAAATAAAAATAAGCAACCCTCCCCCAAACCTCAAAACAGAAAAAGCCTTGGCTGTGGGGAGGCGGGGCTTAGGTGAGATGGAGGTTATGCAGGAGCAGCATCTGGGCTTATGGTCCATACTGCCGGAACAGGCCTTGGGTGGGAGTAGGGGAAGGCCTAGCCTCAGCACAGTTTGAAGAGGGCCCTGGTGTGCAGAGGATTAGGCCCTGGACCTCAGCAAGCTCCATGAGACTTCAGCCTGCTCCCCAAAGCTGAGTGGGTGGGGGAAACCCTAGGCTCGTTGCCCAATCTGCTGACCCCCAGGGCCCCTCCCTGTCTGGCTGGACTCTTCCTCCTACCCCTCTTCTCACACCCCTGGGACCCACATGGCTGGAGGGTGCCTTGGAGGATGGAGGACCAGCCCAGGGCTTCGTCAGGGGGGAAGGATTGCCAGGCGCATTTTCCCAAATCTCTGACCCCTGAGGGTCCCTCCTGGTCCCTGCTGATCCCCTCAAGGTAAGTGTGTCTCTCCAGGAGTGTGAACCCCTCTCCTTCCCCAGCTGGCCCTCAGGAGTACAGGACCCATCTGGCCTCTGCTTCTCTTCCTTCCTTGCTCCCTCCCCATGTCCTATCCAGTTGCTAAGGTGTTCCTACTGCTTGCCTGGGTGTTGAGGTCCTCCATCAGCATCTGGTAAGTGCCCTAATTGTGGGGAGTCATGGACTCAGGGTCTTCCTCTCTTCCATAATGGCTCCATTCTCTGATGAAAGCTTTAATGAAACAACTATTCACTATAACATGGACAAAGTCATGGAAAATGATAGATGTGTGAGGCACTCCAGAGCTAGCAATGGCAAGAGCCCCAAAGCTCTGATGGGCCTGCAGGTTCCGCTGGAGAGAGTGGCTACTAAAGTTTGGAAAAGAAACTGCGGCCTTAAGAGAAGGCACCTTATAGAAGGTGGCTCCCAGAAGAGCTCAGTGTGGAGGGCTCCAGAGGAGTGATCATATTCTCTCCCCACATAGCCTACAAACCCAGCCAGAAGCCAGAAGGCAGGGATGTCTGTGGAAATGCTCCATAGAACAACACATCCTGGTCACTGGTGGATGCAGAAAGTGGTGCAGAAGGGCAAATGCAGTCAGCCCAGCATAGCCACCCACTTTCCTTTTGTCAACATACAGCTGCTCCTGTGTTTGTGTAAGTGAGAAGTTTCCCAACTGGAAGAAAATGCTATGTACATCCCATCAGCTAAACATCATCATGGGGAGATGTCAGTTTACTCATACTCACCTGAAACCTAAATCACGTTGAGCAGCATAGTGAACTTCTTTAACAGCATGTACTTTCAGTGGCTCCTCAGCCTAATGCCACCAGGACTGTGTTCTCTAGTGGAAACATTTCTCTTTGATAACCACAAACTCCAAACCTCTAAACCTAAGAAAGCAGAGACAGAAGCAGCAATTCCTGATGTGTGCTATTTGGGGTGAAGTTGACACCTTCCCCTGCATCCCCTCTGGGCATGCATCCCATAGACAGGTTAAAAAAAATACCAAAATACACTTTGTACACTGAAATAAAGTAAAAATAACCTGCAAAGTTCTATTCTGCAGAATAAATAAAGCAGTGAAAATTTCCTATCAGTTGCTGATTCTTTAATAAAAAGAAATTCCACCTTGATCTCTAATCACTGAATATATGTGAAGATATGTCATGCCTTTATGTATATAAAAATCGTGTGAGAAAATTCCTCCCTCATAAGCATATTAAGTATAAACTCATTAACCTTGACAATTTTGTAGAAGTCTCTCCCAGTTAAATGCTTGCTATGGTTTGACTTACCAAGTCTTCTGAAGTCTGATTCTCTTTCAGTTCTTCAAGGATATGTCTGTTTTTGCCTTTCTAAATGCTTTTATATTTCACTCTTCTTTTCACATGTTCCTGGTCACCTCAGGGATATGTGAGATTTTTGAACTTTTGCAAGATTTATTTTTAAGTATCAGATATGCCTCGGTCTCACAAGGACTATTCACTATATTTTATTTTATTTTTTTTGCATTTTATTTATTTATTTATTTATGAAATAAAAGCAAAAATAAACAAATGGGATCTAATTAAAATTAAAAGCTTCTGCACAACAAAGGAAACTATAAGCAAGGTAAAAAGACAGCCTTCTGAATGGGAGAAAACAATAGCAAATGAAGCAACTGACAAACAACTAATCTCAAAAATATACAAGCAACTTATGCAGCTCAACTCCAGAAAAATAAATGACCCAATCAAAAAATGGGCCAAAGAACTAAACAGACATTTCTCCAAAGAAGACATACGGATGGCTAACAAACACATGAAAAGATGCTCAACATCACTCATTATCAGGGAAATGCAAATCAAGACCACAATGAGGTACCATTTCACACCAGTCAGAATGGCTGCGATCCAAAAGTCTACAAGCAATAAATGCTGGAGAGGGTGTGGAGAAAAGGGAACCCTCTTACATTGTTGGTGGGAATGCAAACTAGTACAGCCACTATGGAGAACAGTGTGGAGATTCCTTAAAAAACTGCAAATAGAACTGCCTTATGACCCAGCAATCCCACTGCTGGGCATACACACCGAGGAAACCAGAATCGAAAGAGACACATGTACCCCAATGTTCATTGCAGCACTGTTTATAATAGCCAGAACATGGAAACAACCTAGATGTCCATCAGCCGATGAATGGATAAGAAAGCTGTGGTACATATACACAATGGAATATTACTCAGCCATTAAAAAGAATTCACTATATTTTATTTTTGAGATTCATTTGTTATCATGATATCATTATAAATGAGCAGTGTGATGTTCTATGGATCATTAGCATAATAAAACTATTTCCACACTATATATTAAAATGGAAGAGGAGAGTGAATATAGCCTTGGGTTAAGACAAAAAAGGGTGTATGGTTGTTCTTGTCACATAAAGTCGACTGCATAAAACAATTATCTTTGTTGATGAGACTTAGAAAGAAAATATTAGGTCAAGAGCTGCATAGCAGTACCGGATACTACACTGATATACTCCAGTTAAAGTATTATATCCTGAGCAACACCACTATCTGAATAAGTGTTCTACAGATCCTGTCCATTTTCCAGAATCCTTTCAATTATGCACAGGTAGCAAAAGACAGTGAAATGAGGTACACTAAGAATCACAAACCCTTCATCTTTTGGGATTTGTAGAATGACACTAATCTCTGAAATTTCCCCAGGAATATGCCATTGCTTTGTTAAATAAATCAGAGAGGGCGTAAACCAGGGTCTTCCTTCCAACTGGACTTTCTGATCAAAATAACCTTCATTATAGAAATCAGAAAATCAAGATGAGACCTATGCATTTCACTAAATAAAACTATTCCTAATTTTGTCCTGGGAACTCAGAAATTTAAATCACAAAATGTGTTCATAATACTACCAGATCAGGTATATGTTGAATTCAAGCCAAGTACATTTCACCTATATATTACACATGGCACACTTTCTGAATGATGGACAGCATATGAGCATATCCCTTTCCAAGCACAAGTATTTCCATTTCCTTACTCTGTAATAACTCTGTCAAATGGGAGCATTTCCTGATGGGGAAGCCCTTAGAGGGAGGAGAACTGTTCATACTTGGACCTGTGTGACTGGTCCTTTCTCACAATGATTCAACATATTTCTCAGTCACAGAGTTTCCATGTGAACTACCAAAATGTAAGAAAAGATTTTACATTGAAAATCTTTCCTTTAGCGTAGCCTACTTTGGTAATCACGTTCTGGATAACTTGCTGTAGCTTTTACATCAGTACTTGCTACATCATCTTGCATCTTTATATTATGGACAAGGCTTCTTTCCTTTGACCTCATGGACCAAACTCTGGTAGCTTCAAACTTTTCTTATGCAACTTTCTCACTCCTCTCAGCCTTCATAAAATTGAAGAGAGCTTGGACTTTGCTTTGAATTAATCTATGACTTAAGGGAATGTTGTGGCTGGTTTGATCGTCTATCCAGACCACTAACACTTAATCAGCAATAAGATTGCTTTTCTTTCTTGTCATTTGTGTGTTCACTGAAGTAACATTTTTCATTTCTCTTCAGAGCTTTTCTCTGCATTCACATGTTGGCTAACTGGCACAAGAGGCCTAGTTTTTCATCTGTCTTGGCTTTTAACATGCCTTTCATCCTTAGCTTGATCATTTCTGGCTTTTGATATAAAGTAAGAGATGTGCAACTCTTGCTTTCATTTGAACATGTACAGGCCATTGTAGGGTTATTGACTGACCAAATTTCAATATTGCTGATTTCAGGAAATTGGAAGGCCTGAAGAAAGGGAGAGAGATGAAATGAACTGACTGGTTGATGGAGAAGTCAAAACACAGCTATTTATCCATTAAGTTCACTGTCTTATACAGGCATAGCTTATGGTGCCCCAAACAATTACAATAGCAACACCAAAGATCACAGATCACCAACTATAATAAATATAATAATAAAGAAAGAATTTGGATATATTCTTATCCATATATCTTATATGGATAATTGTATGAATTATCCATATAAGACAGAGATGAGAGGTGAGCAAACGCTATTGGAAAAATTGTGGCAATAAAATTACTTGATGCATTGTTGCCACAACTTTCAATTTTAAAAAATGCAGATCTCATTTTATCATATTTCAATAAAGTGAAATATGATAAAATGAGATTTGTCTGTATTTGAAATTTTCATTGATCGTTGGATATAACAGTAGAAAGTCCTACGTTGGAATGAATTCCTAGTTTCCAGTCAGAATACTATGATCCTGGAATGGTGGTTGCTGTTTAGTCACTAAGTCGTGTCTGACTCTTTTGCAACCTCATGGACTGTATCCAGCTATGTTCCTCTGTCCATGGGATTTCCCAGGCAAGAATCCTGGAGTGGGTTTCCATTTCTTTCTTCAGGGGATCTTCCCGACCCAGGGATCGAACCCAGGGCTCCTGCATTGGTAGGAAGATTCTTTACCACTGAGCCAGTTGGGAAGCTCTCCTGAAATGATAGAGATAAGATAATGGAACTCAAACATCAGCATATGGATTGGCAGAGTGGTTCTAAAAAACTGTTTATTTTGTAATAATTTTAAATTTATTGAAGCATTTCAAAGACAGTTTTTGTATACTCTTCACTCAACTTCCCTAATGTTAACGTCTTATATGTCCATTGGTATACTTGCCAAAACTAAGACATTAACACGATATAATGGAATTAACAAATACTTCATTGGAATTTAGCTAGTTTCTCGTCTATTGTTCTGTTCTGTTCCCAGATCCAATCCAGAGGCACCACATGGCATCAGTCTTCTCATCTCCTTAGTGTCCTTGTCGGGATGACTTTATTGACAAAGGCTCATATAGTCAAAACTATGGTTGGGGCTTCCCTGGTGGCTCAGAGGTTAAAGCGTCTGCCTCTAATACGGGAGACCTGGGTTCGATCCCTGGGTTGGGAAGGTCCCTGGAGGAGGAAATGACAACCCACTCCAGTATTCTTGCCTGGAAAATCTCATGGACGGAGGAGCCTGGTGGGCTACAGTCCACGGGGTCGCAAAGAGTCGGACACGACTGAGTGACTTATCTTTATCTTTATCTTTATGGTTGTTCCAGTAGTCATGTATGGATGTGAGAGAGAGTTGTATGGATCATACAACTGGTCCATACATGGTTTATGGACTATGTATGGGCCATAAAGAAGGCTGAGCACTGAAGAACTGATGTTTTTGAGCTGTGGTGTTGGAGAAGACTCTTGAGAGTCCCTTGGAATGCAAGGAGATCAGATCAGTCAATCCTAAAGGAAATTAACCCTTCACATTCATTAGAAGGACTGTTGCTGAGTCTGAAGCTCCAATACTTTGATGCCCTGATATA
Source organism: Cephalophus harveyi (assembly GCA_006410635.1). Classification (NCBI taxonomy): domain Eukaryota; kingdom Metazoa; phylum Chordata; class Mammalia; order Artiodactyla; family Bovidae; genus Cephalophus; species Cephalophus harveyi. The sequence goes on from SJYT01025964.1 coordinate 117,126, forward strand.
AAGAGCCAACTCATTGGAAAAGACCCTGATGGGGGGAATATAAAAGTCAGGAGGAGAAGGGGATGACAGAGGACAAGATGATTGGATTGGATCACTGACTCAATGGACATGAGTTTGAGCAGGCATGCTACAGTCCATGGGGGCACAAAGAGTTGAACACAAATGAGCAAGTGAACAACAATAACAACTTAGTCTTTTCTGAACTGTGACAGTGTATTAGTCTTTCTTTTTCATGATCTTGACAGTTTGGAAGAGTATTTGGTATTTGGTCAGGTATTTTGAGTTTGTCTGATGAATGCTAGTGATCAGACTGGAGTTAAAGGTTTTGAGGAAGGATAATACAAATGTGTAGCATCTTATCACATCATTTCAGAGGGTACAAGATAGCAGCTGACTCATTACTGATAGTTACTTTGATAATTTCTTTAACATAAGATTCATCAGGTTTTCCCTCTGCAAATTTGCCATTTTTTTTTCTTCCTATACATACTCTCTTGTTTGAGAGCTAGTCACGAAGTTTAGCTCAAATGCAAGAGGAGGGAAATTAATTTTTATCTTTTATAAGGAGAGTATATATATATATATATTATTTGAAATTCTACTGTAAGAAAGATTTATGCATTCTCTCACATTTATTTACTTGCTCAGTCATTTATTTATATTATTTTGGTCTCATGGATTTTTTTATTCTTTGGATCATAATTCAATACTTTTATTATTTATCATACTCAGAATGCTTCAACTTTTTCACAATGGCTCCTTTATCTTTTTGACCTGCATTTAAACACTGTATTCTGCTAATACAGAATGCTCAAAGCCCATCTTGTGTTTTTCTTTCCCCAGCCTATTTCCATAGGGAGTTCTGGTTCCTTTTAGTAGAGAAAAGTATTAGAAAGCAAGATCTGGATGCTAGGTGTGTTCACTACTATCACTTTCTTACTGTCTCTAGACCTTCTCAGCAGACATAGCTAGATAATATATATTTGTTTATTATCCGTATACACATACATATGTGCTCCTTTATTTATACACAGATATACAATAGACACAGGTTTATAACTGAATTATGTGTATGTATATTTGCATCAGTTCAGTTCAGTCGCTCAGTCATGTCCGACTCTTTGCGACCCCATGAATCACAGCACGCCAGGCCTCCCTGTCCATCACCAACTCCCGGAGTTCACTCAGACTCATGTCCATCGAGTCAGTGATGCCATCCAGCCATCTCATCCTCGGTCATCCCCTTCTCCTCCTGCCCCCAATCCCTCCCAGCAACAGAGTCTTTTCCAATGAGTCAACTCTTCGCATGAGGTGGCCAAAGTACTGGAGTTTCAGCTTTAGCATCATTCCTTCCAAAGAAATCCCAGGGCTGATCTCCTTCCGAATGGACTGGTTGGATCTCCTTGTAGTCCATATGTAAATATAAAGATTGACATTAGTTCATACTGATATTTCCAGTGTGAACCCAGCACCTAAGATTTTATTCTAGTTCTCCATCCCCTTACATATTACTAGCTTCATTTCTGATCATGGGATACCTGGTTCCCATTTTTTACAATTTAAATATTTATTTAGCAATATTATATACATAATTTTAATTCAGAATTGATAACCCATATGTTCAGTTCAGTTCAATCGCTCAGTCATGTCTGACTCTTTGCAACCCCATGAATCGCAGCACGCCAGGCCTCCCTGTTCATCACCATCTCTTGGAGTTCACTCAGACTCACATCCATTGAGTCCGTGATGCCATCCAGCCATCTCATCCTCGGTCATGCCCTTCTCCTCCTGCCCCTAATCCCTCCTAGCATCAGAGTCTTTTCCATTGAGTCAACTCTTCGCATGAGGTGGCCAAAGTACTGGAGTTTCAGCTTCAGCATCATTCCTTCCAAAGAAATCCCAGGGTTGATCTCCTTCAGAATGGACTGGTTGGATCTCCTTGCAGTCCAGGGGACTCTCAAGAGTCTTCTCCAACACCACAGTTCAAAAGCATCAATTCTTCAGGGCTCAGCCTTCTTCACAGTCCAACTCTTACTTTATATACAATTATTTTTCTCTTTCCCTGGTGGCTCAGACAGTTAAGAATCTGCCTGCAATGCAGGAGACATGGATTTGATCCCTGGATAGGGAAGATCCTGTGGAGAAGGGAATGGCTACCCACTCCAGTAGTCTTACCTGGAGAATTCCATGGCCAGAAGAGACTGGCAGGCTACAGTCCAAGGGATCACAAAGAGTCAAACAAGACTGAATGACTAACACTTTCACTTTTTGACTTGAACATAACAGTAGTCGGCAAAAAACTGTTTTCCAAAGTTACTTAAGTCAAATCATTTTTGCCTTATTTCTTTAATGAGATTATTTGCCTATAAAAATATATAAAGATATACATTAAATAAATATAATTCTTTTACTATAGTATGAATCCGATCTTGTGATCTTGGGATTTATACTTGCACTGGAGATAAATAGTCTCTGTAGCATACACTTCTATGGGTTTTAGCATTCATAGATCCATGTGTGTACCACTGTGTTGTGTGTGTGTGTGTGCGTGCGCTTAGTTGCTCAGTCATGTCCCACTTTTTGCGACCCCATGGACTGCAGCTACCCAGGCGCCTCTGTCCCTGGGATTCTCCAGGGAAGAATACTGGAGTCGGTTGCCATGCCCTCCTCCAGGGGATATTCCCAACTCAGGGATTGAATCCAGGTCTCTCGAATTGCAGGCAGATTCTTTACCATTTGAGCCATTATGGAAGCCCATCTATCTCTGTTGGGTCATATAAAAGAGTTTCATTACTTTAAACTTTCCATGTGCAGTACCTTTGGCATCAACCCCACCTATGTCAAATTATGGCAATCACTGGTCTGTTATCTGGCCTCATAAACTTACTTTAAAAAAATAAAATTATAGTCATGGAATTACTCTATATGCACCCCTTTGGGTCTTCTTTCTTTCACTTGGAACAACTTATTAAATATTGATCCATATTCTGCAGGATTCAGTAACTCACGTTTTTGTATTGCTGAGAAATACCCCATTGTATTATATACTACAGTTTCTTTATATATTCATCAGCTGAAGAGTATCTTGTCAACTATCTGGATCTGAAAATGTTTTTTGGAAAGCTTTTACTTTACTAGAAATTTAATTTCTTTAATAGATATATGGCTATTCAGCTTATCTATTTCTTCTTGAGTGAGTTTTGGTAATTTTAGTCTTCTTAGGAATTGGTCTATGTCACATAAGTTTTCAAATTTAGGGCCATAATGATGATGTAGGACTCTGTCGTTATCTTTACCTTTGTTACTGTGACTTTTAAATGTCTGTGGAATCTGCTGATGTCATGTGTTTGAGTCATGAATTTGGCAACTTGTGTGCTTTTTTTTTCTTTTCTTGTTTTGTTATGGTCCCCCTAGAGGCATATCGACTGAACTGATCTCTCTTTGGCAGGGAACTATATTCAGTAAGTGAAGTGAAAGTCACTCAGTTGTGTCCGACTGTTTGCCACCCCATGGACTATACAGTCCATGGAATTCTCCAGACCAGAACACCAGAATGGGTAGCCTATCCTTTCTCCAGCAGGTCTTCCTGATCCAGGAATTGAACCAGGGTATCCTGCATTGCAGGCAGATTATTTACCAGCCGAGCTACCAGGGAAGCTCTATATTCTGTAATAAATTATAATGGGAAAGAATGTTAAAAAGATACTGCTTTCCTAACCAGAATTAAACCCACTCCAGTACTCTTGCCTGGAAAATCCCATAGATGGAGGAGCCTGGTAGGCTGCAGTCCATGGGGTCGCGAAGTCGGACACGACTGAGTGACTTCACTTTCACTTTTTACTTTCATGCATTGGAGAAGGAAATGGCAACCCACTCCAGTGTTCTTGCCTGGAGAATCCCAGGGATGGGGGAGCCTGGTGGGCTGCCGTCTATGGGGTCGCACAGAGTTGGACATGACTGAAGTGACTTAGCAGCAGCAGCAGCAACCAAAATTAAGATAGATTTTTTACTTTTGTGGTAAGGTCATCATCTCAACTGCTTATAAAAACTTACATAGAGAACACAGTCCTTAGGAAGTTGAGCAATTTTTACAAGAGGTGGTTTAACAGAGCAGGAAATCACAGACCTGAGTCCTAAGGCTTAAATTTTAGTCCTAGTTCAGTTTATTATCACCTGGACATCCTCTGACACATCAATTTTCTCATATATGAAACAGAGAAAAATAACTTTCATGCCTTCTGGGTTATTGTGTAATGAAGCATTGTAATTTATATGATGTGTAAATGTTATTGCTAACATTTTTGCTTTCAGAAAATTTTTATCCTTAAATTCAAACTCGTGCAAAAGATCAATGATTGTTTTCTTTTACTTATCTAGCCATCCAGAAAAAAATCATTATTTTGGCAATGATGAATGTGTGCATGTGTAACTATTTTAAGGGATGATAAAGGGAGTGAATTCTTGTGAGTATAGCAAATCAGCTCTTTATATATCTATTGAAAAAGAAAAGAAGCTTAATAAAAGTTATATATATATAAGGCTTCCCTGGTGGCTCAGAGGTTAAAGCGTCTGCCTCTAATGCGGGAGACCCGGGTTTGATTCCTGGGTCAGGAAGATTCCGTGAAGAAGGAAATGGAAACTCACTCCAGTATTCTTGCCTGGAGAATCCCATGGACAGAGGAGGCTGGTTGGCTACAGTCCTTGGGGTCACAAAGAGTCAGACACAACTGAGAGACTTCATTCACTCACTCATATATATATATAATATATATATCTAAATCACTTTGCTGTACACCTAGAAATAATACATAGTAAAACAAGTATACTTCAATTTAACAAGTTAAAAAGCAGCTTTGTTGATCTTTGTTTTTGTTTTTCTTTCTGTTATCAATTGTATTGATTTGCTATAATTTGTACTATTTTATTCTTTTTGTTTGCTTTAGTTTTAGTTTTCTTTTTTTTAGTTTCCAGTTTCTCTAATGGAATAAGTTACTGAAGTTAAATATTTCTAACATGAAGATTTAATGTTATAGATTTACTTGTAAGCACTCAGTTCAGTTCAGTTCAGTTCAGTCACTCAGTTGTGTCTGACTCTTTGTGACCTCATGAATCGCTGCACGCCAGGCCTCCCTGTCCATCACCATCTCCTGGAGTTCACTCAGACTCACATGCATCGAGTCAGTGATGCCATCCAGCCATCTCATCCTCTGTTGTCCTCTTTTCCTCCTACCCCCAATCCCTCCCAGCATCAGAGTCTTTTCCAATGAGTCAACTCTTCACACGAGGTGGCCAAAGTAAGCACTAATTAAGCTGTATTCCTCAAATTTTGATGTTTTCATTTTCTTTTCATAATTAAAATTACTACACTTTAATTTTTAGGAAAGTTAACTTTTATGCAGAGTACATCATGCAAAATGCCGGGCTGGATGAAGCACAAGCTGGAATCAAGACTGCTGGGAGAAATGTCAATAACCTCAGATATGCAGATGACACCACCCTTATGGCAGAAAGTGAAGAAGAACTAAAGAGCCTCTTGATGAAAGTGAAAGAAGAGAGTGAAAAAGTTGTCTTAAAACTCATATCAATTAAAAAGCTAAGATCAGTGATGGCATCTGGTCCCATCACTTCATGGCAAATAGATGGGGAAACAATGTAAACCATAAGAGACTTTAGTTTTGGAGGCTCCAAAATCACTGCAGATGGTGACTGCAGCCATGAAATTAAAAGACACTTGCTCCTTGAAAGAAAAGCTATAACAAATCTGGAGAGCACATTAAAAAGCAGAGGCATTAGTTTGCCAACAAAGGTCTGTTTAGTCAAAGCTATGGTTTTCCCAATAGTCATGTATGGATGTGAGAGTTGGACTTTTAAGAAGACCGAGCACTGAAGAATTGATGCTTTAGAGCTGTGGTGTTGCAGAAGACTCTTGAGAGTTCCTTGGACTGTAAGGAGATCCAACCAGTCCATCCTAAAGGCAATCAATCCTGAATATTCATTGGAAGGACTGAAGCTGAAGCTGAAACTCCAATACTTTGGCCACCTGATGCAAAGAACTGACTCACTGGAAAAGACCATCATTCTGGGAAAGACTGAAGGCAGGAGAAGATGAGGCTGACAGATGATGAGATGGTTGGATGGCATCACTGACTTGATGGACATGAGTTTGAGCAAGCTCGTGGAGTTGGTGATGGACAGGGAGGCCTGGCGTGCTGCAGTCCATGGGGTCACAAAGAGTTGGACACGACTGAGTGACTGAACCAAAGTGGCAGAAAATCCCTATACACTCAGCTTACCTCATTGTTAACATGTTGTATTAGTGTGATACATTTGTTGCAATTGATGATCCAATACTGATACATTCTTATCTGAAATCCATAATTTACATGGAGATTCACTGTTTATGTTTGCATTCTGTAGATTTTGACAAATGTATAGTGACACGTACCCACCATCACAAAGTCATACAAGATGGCTCCACTGCCTAAAAACACTTTATGTTCTGCCTATTCCTGTCTTTCTCACCCCTAACCACTGGCAACTACTAAATGTCATTGTCTATAGCTTTGTCTTTTCCAGAATGTGGTATAATTTGAATCATTCAGCATGTAGAATATTTTGACTGCCTCCCTTCTTAACAGTATGCATAATGCTATTGCACATTTAATAGTATACAGTGTAAACATAACTTTTAAACATAAATTTTGGAAACCAAAAAGCTCATGTGACTTGCTGATTGTGATATGCTCTTTATTGCAGCAGTCTGCAACTGAACTGCAATATATTCAAGATATGCTTGTATATGTACCATCACAGCAATGCATTTCTTTATATCTTGATGAAAAGAGTATCTTTCAGGTCCTCTGTGGAAGCTGTTTAAAGAGTAGCTAAGCAGTTTGACATTAAAAGATTCACACCAATATGTCCATCTCTTGAGTTCTTGTCCTCTTTACTCTAAAGATTGCTAGATTTCCTGCATATCCCTCTCATTGGTGGTGGCTTATATGCTAAGTCATGTCTGACTCTTGCGACCCCATGGACTGTAGCCTGCTAGGTCCCTCTGTCCATGGGATTCTCCAGGCAAGAATAATGGAGTGAGTTGCCATTTCCTTCTCAGGAGGATCTTCCCAACCCAGGGATGGAACCTGGGTCTCTGGCGTTGCAGGCAGATTCTTTACTGACTTAGCTAAGAGGGAAGCCCTATGACTCTCATTAGTTTGGATGACCATTGTATCCAGGCTTCAGTTACAACTTAGCAGACTGTTAATGCCATTCCAATTGGGTAAGCCAACAATTACATCCATGTGTATATATGTGTATTAACAACTTCAGTCCAGTCTCATCTCATATTTTGTCCATTTTGGCCAAGTATTATTAAACTTTCTTTCCATGCATATTTTCTTATGGATAAAAATTTGCAGACATTTGTAGCTCCTTTGACATCTGTGTTATCATCAAAAAGATGACTAATTCTTTGTCTGGGCTCTCAGTTCAGTTCAGTTCAGTCACTCAGTCGTGTGTCCGACTCTTTGCAACCCCATGAATTGCAGCACGCCAGGCCTCCCTGTCCATCACCAACTCCTGGAGTTCACTCAAACTCACATCCATCGAGTTGGTGATGCCATCCAGCCATCTCATCTTCTGTCATCCCCTTCTCCTTCTGCCCCCAACCCCGCCCAACTTCAGGGTCTTTTCCAATGAGTCAACTCTTCGCATGAGATGGCCAAAGTACTGGAGTTTCAGCTTTAGCATCAGTCCTTCCAATGAACACTCAGGACTGATCTCCTTTAGGATGGACTGGTTGGCTCTCCTTGCAGTCCAAGAGACTTTCTTCTACAACACCACAGTTCAAAAGCATCAATTCTTCGGTGCTCAGCTTTCTTCACAGTCCAACTCTCACAGCTCTACTAAAATATAATACCATTAAGAGCCGAGCAGAGTGCTGAGAAAAAGTAACATCGCCATGTGAGGCAATTTCCTTAGCTGTAGTTACTGAAAGTATTTTTTTTTTTTTGCTGGAGACAGTTGGTCCCTCAGATTTGAGGGTGGGATCAGGAGGAAGTTTCAAGTGGAACATGGGTTTCAAGATTCTCAGCATTCTCTCTTTCTTTGGCTGACTTCTACCTCTCCATTAGTTATCTATTGCTGCATGACAAGATCACCACAAACCTAGTAGCTTAAAAAGCCACAAACCTATCATCTCATGGTCTCTGCGAGTCAGGAAGCTGGGCATGGAATAGTTGTGTCCTCTGTTTCAAGGCCTCACAAGCTGCAAACAAGGTGTCAGCTGTGGCCAAAATCTCACCTGAGGCTAGACTGAGGAAGGATCTGATTCCAAACTCAGGTGGAGGATAGTTGCTTTACAATGTTGTGTTGACTTCTGCTGTACCACAGTGTGAGTCAGCCGTAAGTATACATATACCCCCTCCCTCATGAGCTTCCCTCCCCACCCCATCCCACCCCTCTAGGTCATCACAGAGTACTAGGTTGAGCTCCCTGTGTTATATAGCAACTTCCCACAAGCTATTTATTTTACACATGGTAATATATATACATTTTTTATTTAATATATATTAATATATTTATTTATTTAATATATATTTAACATATCTATATATAACTTAATACATATATTATATATTAATTTTAATATAATAATATATAATTATATATTACTATGGAGAAAGAATTGGAAACCCACTCCAATAATCTTGGCTGGAAAATCCCTTAGACAAAGGAGGTTGGCGGGTTCCAGTCCATGGGCTCACAGGGTCAGACATGACTGAGCGACTAACATTATCCATTAATGTAATATTATATATTAGTATAAATTTATACATATAATTAAGTAAATGTAATACAATTATATATGTATATATATTTCAGTGCTACTCTCTCAGTTTGCCCACCCTCTCCTTTCCCTCACTGTGACCACAAGTCTGTTCTATACATCTGCAGCTCTTTCACTGCCCTGAAAATAGGTTCATTAGTACCGTTCTTCTAGGTTCCATATATATGTGTTAATATACGGTATTTGTTTTACTCTTCCAACTTACTTCACTCTGTATAACAAGCTGTAAATGGGCATTACAGGTGAGAAAACAGTGGTCTCCACTTTTAATGATTCCAGAATTGTATCACTTAGGAGTTTCTTGGCTTCCTCCCAATTATGTCTCTTGAATAGATGTGTGACCTTGAGTTAGGTACTTAACTACTCTGTGCTTCAATTTCCTCATCTTTAAACAGGAGCTACTTCATAGGATTGTGTGACAATTAATATATGTAAAGTTCTTGGAACAGTACAATCAGAAAGTAAGCATACTATATCATTATGCACATGTTTGCTGATGTGTGGTTGTGGCTGATTCATGTGGCTCTTTCTACACCCAGATTCAAATGCAAGAACTCTTTAGGCATTTTTCTGAAGACACTATTATCTAGGCAAGTAAAGAGAAGAGGGGCATGTTGGTTATAGCATTGCACTTGTCTGGGAGGCAGCGTGAGAACTTAGTGGCACAGACCAGGTAGAGAAACTAGGCTTGAGAAGCTGGAGGAATTTGCCTAAAACAGAGGCTGGAGCCCAGAGAGACGCAGGGAAGGCAAGGAAGGAAGCACCAGGAGAAGAGGAGACTGGACTCAAGGCCTCCAACGACGGGGGAATTCTGGAGAACCAGTGCCTTCTTTGAGAGTGATAGCTGGCTTCAACGTCTCTAAAAAAGACTTTGACAAAACGTGATCATCAAGATACCAGGAGCCTGGCTGAGTACTTCATGACAAGGCCACCGGCCTTGTAGAACACTAGGTGTTAAAGAGAACAGATGGAAAAGGGTTGTTGAGAAATGCTCCACGTGGAGGACACACAGGGGCCAGGGCTTATTGACAGCTGCCCGGGCTATCAGGGCAATGACAGGGAGGGCACTTCTCAGTGAGATGCATCTGTGCTCACTGAGGAGGCAAGTCCTATTTTCTCCCCTCCCAGCCACCCTCGCCTTGTGACCCCGAGGCCCGTCACCAACCCTGCCCTCACGGACCTGCTCACCTCACCCTCTCCGCTTTCCTGAGCCCCATCAGATTCATGGCCCATCATGGTGATGCAAGCAAAGAAAATCTTGCTCCTACTTGGGGCTCCATAATCCTCTATATCCCCCAGAGCCATCCCCTCAAGTCAAGGAATCAAAGCAAAGCTATGCTGGGAGATGATGTTGCAGTGGACTTGGGTTAGGAAGTCAACCTCAGATTGACTTCTAGGGTGAGGGTGGTGTTTTTGTTCCAAGTTCAGAGTGAAAACATTTCTTTGAAGATTGGAGAACAGAAGAGAAACAAAATGGAAGGAATATGCACACTAAATTTCCTCTTTCTCCCTTTACAAATAAATAGTAGGGAGGAGGGCAATTTGGCAGTCCTATTAAAATGTAAAATTTTATAAAATGTGCAAAACATAAGCACCTCACAGTGGGAACTTGACTTTCTTCACTGCTACTACCTGATACAATCCCCAGAATCTAGAATACTAGGTAAAAAATATTCCACTTCAAACTATTTATGAAATCAACTTAAATTTATGAATCAACCCTTTTACTCCTCAAAATTCTGTTGCATTTTTCAGCTTGTGCTATGTACGGTTTTGAAAAGTGAAAGTGTTAGTCATTGAATCATGTCCAACTCTTTGTGACCCCATGAGGTGTTGTTCACCAGGCTCCTCTGCCCATGGAATTCTCCAGGCAAGAATGTTAGAGTGAGTAGCAATCCCTTTCTCCAGGGGATCCTCCCAACCCAGGGTACAGAACCCAGCTTTCCTGCATTGCAGGCAGATTCTTTACAGTCTGAGCCACTAAGGAGTTCTGAATGGCCCTAATATATAAGCTGAAGAATTGATGCTTTTGAACTGTGGTGTTGGAGAAGACTCTTGAGAGTCCCTTGGACTGCAAGGAGATAAAACCAGTCCATTCTAAAGATCAGCCTTGGGTGTTCTTTGGAAGGAATGATGCTAAAGCTGAAACTCCAGTACTTTGGCCACCTCATGCGAAGAGTTGACTCATTGGAAAAACTCTGATCCTGGGAGGGATTGGGGGCAGGAGGAAAAGGGGATGACAGAGGATGAGATGGCTGGGTGGCATCACTGACTTGATGGACATGAGTTTGAGTGAACTCCCGGAGCTGGTGATGGACAGAGAGGCCTGGCGTGCTGCAATACATGGGGTCGCAAGGAGTTGGACACAACTGAGCGACTGAACTGAACTGAATATATAAACATGGGATAGCAACAAACATCTCTTTCTCTGTTCCCCAGTATGGGGGCTGGAGGTCAGCTCTGGTCCTCTGTGCATGCGCTCCCATTCTGGAACTTCAGGTGGAGGAGAAGCAGCCCTCATCTCAGATGAGCTGTTCCCAAGGCTGTATGGAGAGCTGGACTATACTGCCATGGCCAGAGCATACATTCTGATGTGACAACCACCATGTGTCAAAGGCCAGTGATGGGACAGGGAATGTAGTGTCCTTGCTAGGAGGCATGACAGGGGCAGGATAAAAATGATGTGTGAATTGTTAGAACACAACCTACCACACAGTCATAAGGACACACAATTCAAACAAGCAGGCATGGTCAAGAGTGGCTTTCAGAGTCTTGTTTGTGAAGAGTAAAAGTAAAAATTTGGAAAATGCTATCAATAATGGAATATATTATGCAAGCTAGAGAATATACTGTTGCAGTTGTACATGATAAGGTAGAATGAACATCATTCCTTACATGATAAGGAATGAACAAATCTCAAAACATCCTTTTGAGTGAGAAAAACACATTGCAAAAATATCTGAAAAAAAGAAACAACACAAAACACTACCTTTTGGATACAATTTTGTGTCTATTGTTGTTGTTCATTCGCTCAGTTGTGTCCAACTTTCTGCGACCCCATGAACTTCAGAATGAAAGGCTTCTCTGTCCTTCACCATCTCCCAAAGACTGCTCAAACTCATGTCCACTGAGTCAGTGATGCCATCCAACCATGTCATCCTCTGTCATTCCCTTCTCCTGACCTCAATTTTTCCAGCATCAGGGTCTTTTCCAATAAGTCAGCTCGTTGCATCAGGTGGCCAAAGTATTGGAGCTTCAGCCTCAGAATCAGTCTCTCCAGTGAATATTCAACACTGATTTATTTAGGATTAGCTGGTTTGAGCTCTTGCAGTCCAAGGGACTCTCAAGAGTCTTCTCCAACACCACAGTTCAAAAGCATCAATTCTTCAATGCTCAGCCTTCTTTATGGTCCAACTCTCACATCCATACATGACTACTGGAAAAACCATAGCTTTGACTATACAAACCTTTGTTGGCAAAATAGTGTTTCTGCTTTTTCATACACTGGCTAGGCTTGTCATTATGTGTCTACATGCCTTCAAAAAGCACGGTGATATGATAGATCTATTTTTAACTTTTTGAAGCACTTCTATATTGTTTTTGATAGTGCTTGTACCAGTTTACATTCCCACCAACAGTGCACAAGGATTTCCTGTCCTCTCCGATAACTTATCTGTCAGTACATCTTTTTGGTGATGGCCATACTAACAGGTGTGAGATGATATTTCACTGTTGTTTTGATTTGCATTTCCCTGATGATTCATATATTTGAGTTTCTTTTCATGTGCCTATTGATCAAGTGGAATATTACTCAGTCATGAGAAAGAAGGATATCCTGCCATTTGTACCAAAGTGGATGGACCTTGAATATTTCACTGTTGTTTTGATTTGCATTTCCCTGATGATTCATATATTTGAGTTTCTTTTCATGTGCCTATTGATCAAGTGGAATATTACTCAGTCATGAGAAAGAAGGATATCCTGCCATTTGTACCAAAGTGGATGAACCTTGAGAGCGTTATGCCTAGTGAGATGAATCAGAGAAAGACAAATGTTGTATGATGCCACCAATGTGTGCTCTCTAAAAAAAGCCAACTCATAAAAACAATAAGATGGTGGTCACCAGGGAACAGGGAGGGAGGGATAGGGCAGATCTTGTTTCAGGGTACAATTTTGCAACAGATAGTAAATAAGTCATAGAGATTTAATACACGGCATAACAAATATAGACAACAATATAGTGTTATAATCATCAAATTAGCTAAAAAAGAACTTAAAGTATTCCGACCACTAAAAAGAAATGATAATTATGAAACATGATAGAGGTGTTAATTATCACAATGGCAATCATGTTATGATATACATATGTATCAAATCAACATGTACACTGTAAACTTACACAATATTATATACAGATCTAATGTATTTTAATTTTAGAAAAAGACAAGTGCGGCAGGATATTATCAAAGCAATAGACAGCAGGGTGAAAGGCCATTGGGGTAGGGTAGGGAAAGGCTTCAACAAACACTGAGATAGAGCTGCTGATGTTGAACCGCAAGGTTCCGCCCTGGAGTCCGTCGCCCAAGACCACCAAGACACAGGATCGATGCAAATAGCAAGAGGATTTATTGAACCGGCGCGCCGGGGTTCTGTCCTCCTCAAGCAAGGAGCGAACCCCGATGACAGTTACAGAACAGTTTTTAAGCACAAAAAACCACATTGGGCGGGGAGGTATAGATATATCATGATTGGTCACAATAATGCTGACCTTTACAAGGATAGGCTCATGAGGGTCTGGCGATATAATTCTGCGGATAACACACAGTTTACACAACTTGTTTTTCTGACTCTCTGGAAAGTCAAACGTTCCAGGTCAGGGTCTGTAAGTTACAAACCCTCCAGGTCAGGGTCTGTAAGTCACAAACCCTCCAGGTCAGGGTCTGTGAGTCACAAATAACAGAGATAACCTTTCAGTTGGTCTGGAAAATCCCTAAATCTTACAGGTTACTTCCTCACACTATCTTTTCATGTGGGAGGATTTGAGTAGCTGTTCTGGCCAAAAAGATAAGAAAAACTTAACTTTTATGGAGATTATTTCTTTATAGGTTAGACAAAAAGGATCATTGAAAAATGGTCAGATGACTTTGGTTATTGAAGCCAACTCCAATGTTAATGAGTTCCTTTATATGTGAGTCTGAAATTGGGAGATAAATTTGGGTTAGTGAAATGTTAAGATTTCTTGCAATGCTTTGCTTTTTCATGGGAATAACTCTGATATGACCCCAAGATGCCACTTGGGTGCTGCTGAGTCACTCCCAAGTTGTTTCCTGGACCCTAGTGGGAGCTCTGAGCCACTGGGCACCCTGACACTAGGTGATTTGTGTTCATTCTATACCTCTGATATTAAGAGGAAAAAAAAAAAAAAAGAGAGAGTATGAAATGCTTTCTATCCTCAATAAACTCTGGTTGAACCTGACAGATGCTGGAGCTTTTCATTTTCTCCTCAAATAGACATAATGGAGATTCTGTTACCTGGGTAATCACCACCACTGTTTGCTCTATTAATCTAGGCTCTCTGAATGTTGACAGTAGATATACAGATGCAGCCTAAGTATCAGTTTTCCATGGACTTACCAGCTTGGGTTTCCATTTTGCAGTTTTATTCTTTAATATTAGTCCTCTAATTAAAAAGAGAACAGAAAAATCTTCAACTAGTTTGGTTGTAAACCACAAACTTGGGGAAAGGAACTGTACTTGCTTGTTGGGCTCTTCCATCAGGAGGCTATCGCTCTAACTAAATACTTAAGATGTCTGGGCTTTGAAGTTACACAAACTTCCACCCACTCACTTTCTGACAGGGAAGAACCGTCACTGGACTTCTGTGAACCTGTTTCCTCCACCTCTTATCTGTAGTTCAGAGATAATCACTATCTCATACAATGTCATTAGAGGGACTAAATAAGATGATGTAGGTCTGAAAAGTACTAGGCTACTGTCTTGAATATAAGACATGCTCCATGAATGTTAGTTTCCAAGATTCTGTCTCAGATTTCGTGTTAGAAGATGGGTGATATTAACAGGGATTAAGTTACTCCAGGTCAGTTGCATTAAAGTGAGTGTGGGGCATACCCTGAGAGTGAGTAGAGGAAGAGCCCTCTATGTAATGGGAGGGAAAGGTTCTGGGCAGGAAGTAGATACTTTCAGACCCACACTCCTCCATGCACCTCCTGGGTCATCACCACAGACTCAGGGCAGCGGTCCACTGAGTCTGCAAAACCACCAGAGTTGGCAGCCCCTGGACTCCAGGTTGAAAAACTGGTTGAGGTACTGATAAAGTATTGGGAAAGAGGTGTTACCAAATGCACGTTCCTGTGCCAGATGCAATGTGAAACCAGACAAACTGAAGCATCACAGATCGAAACAAAGGAAGGTGTATTGTAGGGCCATGGAAGGAGAAGGGTGATTCAAGCCTCTGCTCCAAACCCCAAGCTCCCCAAAGGGTTTCAGTAAAACATTTTTAAAGGCAAGGTGATGGAGGGATGTGGTTAGTTGTTGCAGACTTCTTGGCGTAGGAATTCTTTGTTTTTACAGCTGTCCACTAGGTCAGGTTATGATGTTCTTGTAAACCTCCACCAAGAGAAATGCTATACTCTGTTCTGCAACTTTTTATCTCTTTATAAATGGAAAAGTGTCATACATTTAAAGGTCAGAGCTTTGAGAATGGGCTATCCTGTATATTTCAGGCTACAGGCAACATTCTTTTAGTGATTAACTTGTAGCAAGAACAGTATAATACAAAGGTTAAAGTAAAAGAAATGGATCTCATATAGTCAGATTTTTTCTCCCCTGTAACAGAGAAATTCTATTTCATTCCCCGTCCCCCCCCCCCACCACCACTCAAAACATGTGAACTTAGCTAGACATTTAACCTTTCAGCATCTCAATGTTCTCATCTGAGAAATGAAGGAGCTAAGTTAAATTATATCTGAGATTCTTTCCAGGACAGACAAACACAAGTCATGACCCTGAGGCTCTAATCCGCTGACAATACAGAAAACCTTAGCTGGTAGGTGCAGTGTAATCGGACAGCGACTCACCAGCCATTCTTGGCTTCCTGAAGCTATTTTTTCTAGGATCCCAGTCTCAGGAAATCAGTTTCTCTACTGATTCCCCAGTTCTCTCCTGCAGAAACTTGTTTTCCCATACACTCACACACAGAAAAATATATGGTTACACCACTGATTGAGTCTACCTTTTAGAAAGTCCTCTGGGAGACAAATTGACAAGCAATGCTAGATTCACTGTGCTTAACTGTTAAATGACCTTTGTTCGTTTGGCTTACTCTAGACAGAGCACTAAAGTTATATGCCTACTTGTCTAAGAGCAGACAGAAAAGAGCATGAATACATTTCAACTTCAACAACCAGTGATGTATTGAAAGCTACATACCCATATTGATACTAGTTACAGGGAAGAACAAATTCGGCTCCATTTTAAATCTACTTCTTTAGCTTTAACCCTGTGCTCTCTTGCTTGTGCTTAATCATACTAACTCTGCACCTTTTGTAAAAGTATGCTGCCTATAGCCTAAAATATACAGAATAGCCTATTTTCAGGGTCCTGATATTCAATAGTTCATTCATTTAGAAAGCCAAATTGCAGAAGCATTTGTCTTGTTGTAGGTTTACAGGATCATTGTGACCTGACGTATGTGGACAGCTGCAAGAACAAAGGATTCCAGCACTAAGAAGTTTGCAACAACCAACCATGCCCCTCCCTCACCTTGCCTTTTAAAATACTTTGCTGAAACCCTTTGGAGAGTTCAGCGTTTTGGGGGTGGGCATGAGCCATGCATCTCCTTGCAGGACGCTGCAATACACCTTTCTGTGCTCCACACTGCAACTGTTGAACCGCAAGGTTCCGCCCTGGAGTCCGTTGCCCAAGACCACCAAGACACAGGATCGATGCAAATAGCAAGAGGATTTATTGAACCGGCACGCCGGGGTTCTGTCCTCCTTAAGCAAGGAGCGAACCCCGATGACAGTTACAGAACAGTTTTTAAGCACAAAAAACCACATTGGGCGGGGAGGTATAGATATATCATGATTGGTCACAATACTGCTGACCTTTACAAGGATAGGCTCGTGAGGGTCTGGCGATATAATTCTGCGGATAACACACAGTTTACACAACTTGTTTTTCTGACTCTCTGGAAAGTCAAACCTTCCAGGTCAGGGTCTGTAAGTTACAAACCCTCCAGGTCAGGGTCTGTGAGTCACAAACCCTCCAGGTCAGGGTCTGTGAGTCACAAATAACAGAGATAACCTTTCAGTTGGTCTGGAAAATCCCTAAATCTTACAGGTTACTTCCTCACACAACATTTAGATTTGTTTGGCTTCACTGTGCATCAGGCAGACAAACGTGTGTTCAATACATTAAAAATAAAAACAGAACAAACAAACAAGGGTGCCCTACATTCTAGAGTCCAGTTGGTTTGTGTTTAGAGTTTGACTTGTCTACTTGTTAACTATGTCACCTTGGATAAACTTATCAGCTACTGAGACTCAGATTTCTCATTAGTGAAAAAAAAGCCCTTGCCTTACAAGGTTTTGTGTGGATCAGACACAGTACCTGTAAGCCACAGGACACAGCGAGTGTCTCCCCTCCACGGGCAACAGTACCATTCCTGAGCACCGTGCAGGGCACTGTGGGATGCTGCTTCCTCATCTCTGCTCTCGTCCCTCACGGGATGGTCAGCACGTGGCTCGTCTCTCAAAGTCCATTCCCTCATGTCTGAGAAAGGTTGACAATACTGTTTACCTCCAGGGTTGATATGAAATGCACTTGGCAGAGTGAGTTCTGGCAAATAATTAGTGCTCAACACATAACTGCCACTATATCTTATGTGTCCACTTTCCCCTACCCCTTTCATTAGACACAGTGTCGTTTTATTTGGATTTCCCTGGTGGCTCAGATGGTAAAGAATTCACCTGCAATGTAGGAGACCTGGGTTCGATCCCTGGGTCAGGAAGATTCCCTGGAGAAGTGAATGGATACCCACTCCAGTATTCTTGACACAGAATTCCACAGACAGAGGAGCCTGGCAGGCTGCAGTCCATGGGGTCGCAAAGAGTTGGACATGACTGAGTGACTAACACTTTTCAACTTTCAGTGTTAAATTTAGTAGAATCTTTTTTTAGCTAATCCATGTCAGTCTCCAAATAATTTTGTTAAATTCAATGACTGAAATAGGCCAAAGGCTGGAAATCAATCTGTAATGTCAGAGGTCATGCTAGGAGTTACAACACCCTCCCCATCCTGCTGACATTTCATGCTCAACAGGGAAAACACTGCACACGTATTTTTTTCACTCACATCTACTTGGGACAGTTGGTTCATTCAAAAACAAAATCACTAGATTTTATTTTTTAGGGCGGTTTAGGTTTACGGTTTTAAAAATTCAGTGGATACTGCACAAATTTTGCATGCATCCCATCTCCCAATACAAAGTTTCTCTTATTATTATTATCATTATTTTAATAGCTTCACTGAGGTATAATTGATATAAAAAAAAACTGCACATATTTAATGAATACAATTTGTTTAGTTTGGATGTATGTATACACTTGTGGAACCATCACCACAGTCAAGGTAATTTCCAAAATGTTCCTTCCCTGCATTTTTAAAATAATGTGCTAGGTGCACTTAACATGAGATTTATCCTTGTTGTAGCAACCTTTAAATGACCAACACAGTATTATCAACTACAGACACTATATTGTATGGCAGGTCTCTAAAAGTTACTCATCTTGCCTAACTGAGTCTCTTTAACTGAACGCATTTTTTAAAAAATGTTTCTTTCTAGGCTCTTCTGTCAATGGTAAAAATTAAAATACTTGGGCCCCATTCTAGTCAGGTACCGTTTAGACCTTGGTTTCCTTGAGATTTTTCCTACACTGGCTATTTAAAAATGAGGCAGTGTAAAGAGAGCAGTGAGACACAGAGGGGCAGAAACCATAGATGCTGGGCTTTTTTAAAGGATATTTTGTTTAATCTTTATTCTCTAGCTTAGCCCTTGGTGTCTCACTTTTACAAGTTGATATTTTCTGGGGAAGACATCTTAGCTGGAAAGCAAAGTCAGAGGCAAAAGTTACAGATTGCCATTTAAAGAACACAGTTCAAGGAGGGAAGAAGGAAGAACTGGCCGCCTGGGACAAGTAACAGCTGACTGTTCAACCTTGTGGGCCTGTCTGCAGACTGCCTGCATTTCAGAGCCACCCAAACAGGGCAGGAAGGAAGAGCAGGTGAACAGATCCTCACCTTGCATCAGCCA
The DNA here is from genome assembly GCA_006410635.1 of Cephalophus harveyi. Classification (NCBI taxonomy): domain Eukaryota; kingdom Metazoa; phylum Chordata; class Mammalia; order Artiodactyla; family Bovidae; genus Cephalophus; species Cephalophus harveyi. The sequence goes on from SJYT01025964.1 coordinate 136,307, forward strand.
GAGGGTCATCCTGATAGTCCTTTGATGTCCTTGAGTTTCACAGACATGACCTCAGAGCACGTTCCATGGAATCTTATGCCTCAACATCAGTAGACAAAGGCTATGGTTTTTCCTGTGGTCATGTATGGACATGAGAGTTGGACTGTGAAGAAGGCTGAGCACCGAAGAATTGATGTGCCTGGGACAAGTAACAGCTGACTGTTCAACCTTGTGGGCCTGTCTGCAGACTGCCTGCATTTCAGAGCCACCCAAACAGGGCAGGAAGGAAGAGCAGGTGAACAGATCCTCACCTTGCATCAGCCAGAGGGTCATCCTGATAGTCCTTTGATGTCCTTGAGTTTCACAGACATGACCTCAGAGCACGTTCCATGGAATCTTATGCCTCAACATCAGTAGACAAAGGCTATGGTTTTTCCTGTGGTCATGTATGGACATGAGAGTTGGACTGTGAAGAAGGCTGAGCACCGAAGAATTGATGCTTTTGAACTGTGATGTTGGAGACGACTCTTGAGAGTCCCTTGGACTGCAAGAAGATCCAACCAGTCCATTCTGAAGGAGATCAACCCTGGGATTTCTTTGAAAGGAATGATGCTAAATGGTGCCTACGTGAAGTCTCTGCCTCTGCGACTGGAGGGCTGGGACCATGCAGGAGGGACCTGGAGGCAGAGGGGCAAGATCTGAAGTAGCACAGTCCAGTGGTTGGGTTAGGGGAGTAGCACTCCAAAATATCTCTGGCATTCAGATTTTTCTTAGCTAAAAACAACCAGGGCCCAAAGGACTTAGGAAGAAATTTTGACCTTTCCTCTAACTGCCTGAAAAGAATTTAGATAACAGGGCTCTTAGGAGAATAGAACGATCACCAGAGATGTCTGCAAAGAATATGGGCTATGTGTGGCGGGGAAACTCTTAGAGATCAGAATACACTCTGTGTCCCATTGTCTCTGCTGGGCCAACAAACCTTTATTTACCAAATATTTGCTTTTCCATCTCCATGTGAGCTGCCTTCTTCCTCTTTGATGTCTCAGACCTCTACCCCAACCTCCTTCTTTATCTCTAGCTGAAGATGGTTTGTGAGGTGAGGGTTTTGCCCGTTTGGGGAGCTACTCAGTTTTCTTGGGTCTCTCTCATGGTTACATGTTATTGAACTTTCATTGAATTTTCTTCTGTCAATCTGTCTCATGTCAATTTAACTATTAGGCCAGCCAGAACAACCTAGAATGGTTAGGAAACTTTTCTTCCTCCCCAACAGTGATGACGTTTGGCCACTTTTGAAGGAGACTGTAAATCATAGAAAGAAATCATCACACCAACAACCTGGCTGGAGCACAGCCAGAGCGAGATTTGGCATATTGACCACCACAAGTGAGCTACATAAGTAAGCATGAAATTCAATTAATTTCTGGTTCTAGATTGCAAACTAAGAGACTCTTGAACTCCTCCTTTGGACAACCAAATCAACAGCTACATACAGAACAATTCTCTTGGAAAGAAACCCAGACACTAGCTGAGTGATTACTACACATCAGGTGAATAAGAAAAAAACCTGTATCGAAAGAGTCAGAGACACAGTCTCTCCAGAAGCCCATGCATGTGATCAGAAGCAAAATCACAATTCCCAACTTCTCCCTGAGGAACAAAGAGTTTGGGATCTAGAACCTCAACTTTTAAGACTTCTGCCTAAGGGACAAGACTCTAAAATGTGTAGCTCTGAAAAACAATGGAGCTTGTGTCCATGAGACTCACAAGACTATAGCATACAAAGGAACAGTTCTTAACAGACTCACGAGGACTCTGTTCTAATTTAACAAATTCAAGGGACCTGCTTTTGTGGCTGCTGCTCAAAGTGTCAAAGAGGATATTAACAAGTAGTAGCTCACATAATTGCTGCTAAGGTGAAGTAGGATTATCTATGAGAAAACACTGAAAATTTCAAAGCACTATACAAATAAGATATAGAAATAATTCTCAATCCACATCCACTGAATAAGCTACCTAACCAGGCATCAGCCAGATTAAAAAAGATTGTTTTGTTTTATATTGGAGTATAGCCAATTAACAATGTTGTGATAGTTTCAGGGGACTCAGCCATACATATGCATATATCCATTCTCCCCCAAACTCCCATCCCATCCAGGCTGCCATGTAACATTGAGCAGAGTTCTCTGGCACCAGTCAGATTATTCTTAGAGGAATTTGAGGTCTAAACACATACTGCTTTATGAAATTGATAATTAGCAGCAAATCATGTAAAATATATACCAAAAATCATATAAAATATTCTATTAAAAAAAAAAAAAAAAAAAGCCCGGCCCCAGATATGTGCACAAGATCCTTCTGGCGTGATGCTGATGACCTGGGGTAGGGGAGAGACAGAGTGGAGAAGGTGTCCAGCAGTCTCTTCATCTCCAGGAGGATGGCAGCAGGCTCCTTAGTTCCCCTAGGGCTCAGCGCAGAGAAAGCAGCAGCAAATGTCCCCCTCCCAGCCTTTCCCTATTTGCATTTCCTAGAAAGAATGCTTCAAACTCACAACCAGGTGCCCTATAATATTGGCATCCTAACTAAAAGATGGGCCAATTATAGCTGTGTTATCTGAGTACCTCACAGACTCAGGATGATGAAGTAGAACCACAAACGTAACTTCTCTGTAGGTAGGGGTTTCTGTTCTCTTTTGTTTATGACATTATTCTCAGCCTGGCATGCAGCAGTCACTCAATAAAATTTGCTGAGTGATGAGATGACTAAAATAAGTGAATAATATGGACACAGGCAGAGACAAGAAGCTAGATCACCGGTGGGAAGGGCCTGGACTTTGTCTGCTGGATGAGGAAAAAAGAAAGACTTGGTGATAAGAAGCTAAGTGGATCACTAGAAGGACCAGAACAGGCATACTCCTCCCTAGTGGACAGAGAAAGTGAAGTCGCTTAGTCGTGTCCGACTCTTCGACCCCATGGACTGTAGCCTATCAGGTTCCTCTGTCCATGGGATTTTCCAGGCAAGAGTGCTGGAGTGGATTGCCATTTCCTTCTCCAGGGGATCTTCCTGACCCAGGAATTGAACCGGGGTCTCCCGCATTGCAGGCAGACGCTTTACCATCTGAGCCACCAGGGACAGAGAAAGGGAGACATTTAAACTGGGAGTAGGTATCACCTCCCTAAGGAAAGGGCAAGTGAGGGGACTTGAGGCTGGCCTTGCGACCCCATGGACTGTAGCCTATCAGGTTCCTCTGTCCATGGGATTTTCCAGGCAAGAGTGCTGGAGTGGATTGCCATTTCCTTCTCCAGGGGATCTTCCTGACCCAGGAATTGAACCGGGGTCTCCCGCATTGCAGGCAGACGCTTTACCATCTGAGCCACCAGGGACAGAGAAAGGGAGACATTTAAACTGGGAGTAGGTATCACCTCCCTAAGGAAAGGGCAAGTGAGGGGACTTGAGGCTGGCCCTTCTTTAATGCTATACAAACACAATCACCAACTAGACTTAACTGCGATTTGCAGAGCATTCCACACATCAACAGTGGAAAACTTTTTCTCAAATACACACAGATCACTCAGTGAGACAGATCAGATTCTGGGACACAAAATAAACCATGATGAAGTTAAGAGAACAAAAATCATTCATAATATGTGTCAGATCATAATAGAATTAAACTAGAAATCAATAAGAGAAGAGCAACCAAAAAACCTTCAAATATTTAAATAACACACTTGTAAATAATTCAAGGATCAAAGAGGACATTGCAAGGGAATTTTTTTTAATTAATTAAAAGAAAATGAAGATACAACATGTCAAATTTAGTGGGCTATACTTAAATCAATGGTTAGAAGGAAATTTATAGCATTGATTCATCACTATAGAAAATAAGAAATTCCTCAAATCAATTATTTAAAATTCCACCTAGAGAAACTGCTGGGGAAAAGAACAAAATTAATACAAATTTATCTCCATAGTGTTTCTCTTATACACATCTAGATGTGTATAAGAGACAGATAAATATGAGAGCAATTATAAATATGAAATTATGAAAGAAGAAAATAAGAAAATACTGGAAATCAATAAAACTAAAAGCTGATTCTTTAAGAAGATTTTACAAGGTTGATAAAGGAAAAATAGAGAAAAAGAAAAAAAGAAAAAAACACAGACTTCCAATATCAGAAATAAAAAAAGGGGATATTAGAACTGACCTTTTATACTTTAAAAAGACAAGCAGGCAATGTTATGAACTACACTGTGGCCACAAATTCAACAAATTAGGCAAAATGGACTAATTCCTTAAAAATAAAATTCAATAAAAATTGCTAAAAAAGATAATGTGCATAGTCCTGTATCTATTTTTAAAAGTAGAATTTTCAGTTAAACATGCTTCCTCTCCCTAAATAAAAATAAGGAAAACTCTAGGTCCATATGATTTCAATAGCAAACTCTTCCAAACATTCAAAAAAGAAATAATATAATTTCTATGCAGTCTCTTCTAGAAAATAGAAAACAGTTCCCAACCAATTTTATAAAGCTGGGTACATGCATATTCAGTTGTTTAGTCATGTCTGACTCTGTGATCCCATGGACTGTAGCCAACCAGGTTCCTCAGTCTATGGAATTTTCCAGGTAAGAAGCAGGTTGCAATTTCCTTACAGAAAAGAAGGAGAAAATAAGAAAATACTGGAAATCAATAAAACTAAAAGCTGATTCTTTAAGAAGATTTTACAAGGTTGATAAAGGAAAAATAGAGAAAAAGAAAAAAAGAAAAAAACACAGACTTCCAATATCAGAAATAAAAAAAGGGGATATTAGAACTGACCTTTTATACTTTAAAAAGACAAGCAGGCAATGTTATGAACTACACTGTGGCCACAAATTCAACAAATTAGGCAAAATGGACTAATTCCTTAAAAATAAAATTCAATAAAAATTGCTAAAAAAGATAATGTGCATAGTCCTGTATCTATTTTTAAAAGTAGAATTTTCAGTTAAACATGCTTCCTCTCCCTAAATAAAAATAAGGAAAACTCTAGGTCCATATGATTTCAATAGCAAACTCTTCCAAACATTCAAAAAAGAAATAATATAATTTCTATGCAGTCTCTTCTAGAAAATAGAAAACAGTTCCCAACCAATTTTATAAAGCTGGGTACATGCATATTCAGTTGTTTAGTCATGTCTGACTCTGTGATCCCATGGACTGTAGCCAACCAGGTTCCTCAGTCTATGGAATTTTCCAGGTAAGAAGCAGGTTGCAATTTCCTTACAGAAAAGAAGGAGAAAATAAGAAAATACTGGAAATCAATAAAACTAAAAGCTGATTCTTTAGTTGGGGTTGAGTTGCTTTTCCTTCCCCAGGGGATTTTCCCAATCCAGGGATTGAACCCATGTCTCCTGCATTTCCTGACAGATACTTTACCACTATGCCACCTGGAAATACCCAAACTAGACCACAAAATCATAAGGATAAAGACTAGAAACCAAAATCCCTCACCACCATAAACATGAAAATCTTTAACAGAGTTGTAGGGAAAGAGCAAATTGGCCAAGATGGCGTTTTCAGGCACTCTCACCCCACATTTTGTAAGTAATGACTATGTAACTGCTGAGATCATTTCTAGCTCTGCACATGTGTATCACGAGGTATTCGTCTGGTCATGGGCTACTTTGTGCTGTACATATATATGAGCTCCACCTAAAAAGTGGCGACGTTACTGCTAGGTCATGGCAGTGTCCGTTAGGTCAGCCAGGAAATGTGTCTGTTGCAATGGCTGCTGCGTGAGCCAGGAGAGAATAACCACATCTGCAGTTCCTACAGCTCCTTGAGTCTTCCTCCACCCCCTTAGCTTGTGCCTTGCCTACCCTGGGTTCAGCAAAGTGTGGACAGTGTGAACAGTAAACTCAATTGGCATCAGGATCAGGATCAGCAAGACAATTGGCATAGTCGACAGGATACCCAGCAGGTAGAGGGGCCTGAGCCTTCACAGAAGAAGAGGCAGCAGGATACCCAGCAGGTAGGGAAGTCTGAGGCTCCACCGGATGGAGGAAGCCGGTGGCCCCCTCCTGTGGCTGTGATCCTCTTGGCGTGGGCTCTGGTGGAAGACTGGGAGGTGGTGGACGGGTCACCAGGCAGCACTGAAAAGGTGTTAGAGGCGCGAGTTCCTGTTTGCTGAACAAGGCAACGTGGACTGCCACTGCACTGTGGAGTGGATCTTCCTGAATGCTCTGGAGGCGAATATGGATGGTGCCCTATGCAATGCCAGGCCAGTGCACATTGTGCAGAGACACTTCGAAGAACTAGAGCAACGTATGCTGGCGTTAGGGCAAGGACCCTGTGGCTTTGAAGAACCCGGCATCTCTGACAGTGGGGTGGTAAGTGACGGTGATGATGAGCATTATGAGGCTGCAGGTCTCCGCTTGGCAGCGAGGCCTGTTGTACAGCAGAAAGAGAAGCATGAGCAGCCTGTGGCCCAGGGGCGCATCCTCAAGGGGCCCCCAGTGTGACTGAGTTCACGACATATCGACCATATATACATGCAGGGTTGGTCGACGGTACGGTACACAATTTCAGCAAAAGCAAGGGGAACCCTTGACAGCAGGGACACAGGGGTGGACAGCATCACTCGTTTGGTGATGAGATAGAATAGCTGGTATCTATAGGCACTTACCCCTTGTTGAGACAAAGATTGTAGAACACTAAGCGACTCATGCAAACAGCGCCAAACCAAACACGACCTCATGGAATGGGTGAACACTGCCGTGTGGTCAAAAGCAGGAGAGCTCCCAGACACCGTGAGTAAACAGTATGCGTATGCCAGTTGACCCAAGTGGTGAGACCACTGGGCATGAGGCAGTCAGTGTTTAACCCAGACACCCAGGGCCCAGATGCCAAGCGTTTATTGGTGGCGTTAGAGAGACCATGCCCTGTCCACCACTTTTGGATCCTTGCCTGCTATCCTCGCCCCCCATGTGGAGTGCTGCCTCTACGGGGTGACCCCAGTGGTGGCTAGCTTGGGAGAATTGCAGGGATGGTGGCAAGAGAAGGAGATTAGAAGTGTGAAAACCCCTAAGGGGGCCCAAGTTGGTAAAGGCCCCATCCAAGGGTCAAGAATGCAAATGTAGGCTGCTTGCCGGCAGCGGGAGTTAACAGAAATAAAACTGATAGACAGCCCAGCACTCTGCTCCTAGAGCTACGGAGGCAACTGAGACCAGAGCAGCAGTTTACCAAGTTTGGGAAGCACCCACAGCAAGAGATAAGGGCAGTTCAGTTAAAAGATTACATGGCACTCAAGGATGTTCCTTTAGATGATGTCCTTTTCCACTATGAACAGGGCTCAGATCAAGGTGCCCTCCTGAAAAGCCCAAGCAGGGACCAGTAGCCCCATGTAGAACTTGCAATTCTCTGTTCGCTAGCTAATGTTCACTAGCTAATGTACAGAGTGTAACGACCCTGGTTGACACTGGTGCTGCATGCACCGTTGTTTGCAGCAAGTTAGCAGCTGTGTCTGGAGAAGACAATGGCACCCCACTCCAGTACTCTTGCCTGGAAAATCCCATGGACAGAGGAGCCTGGTAGGCTGCAGTCCACGGGGTCGCTAGGAGTCGGACACGACTGAGCGACTTCACTTTCACTTTTCACTTTCATGCATTGGAGAAGGAAATGGCAACCCACTCCAATATTCTTGCCTGGAGAATCCCAGGGATGGCGGAGCCTGGTGGGCTGCTGTCTATGGGGTTGCACAGAGTCGGACATGACTGAAGCGACTTAGCAGCAGCAGCAGCAACAGCAGCTGTGTCCTGGGTTTAGAGCAGTGTACTGTGAAGGCTGTGTCCTGTGATATGTAAAAAGTAACACCAGGGTTAATTGTAAAAGACGCAGCATATCTCCACCTCTCAGAATCTGGGACAATCTTGTCCTGGAAGTCCCAGCCCATGAAATAAGGAAGGGAGAAAAAGCAAACAAACAAGCAAAAAAAGAAATAAAATGGTTTTAATTGCCAGGAAGCATAATTGTATGTAAAAATTCAAAAGAGTCCACAAAAAAGCTACTAGAACTAATGTCAGTTTAGCAAATTCATCTTTATACATGGCAAATATACACGTCATCTGTGTTTTTAAGTAGGTAAGTGCCAGCCTGAGCAATTGGGATTTGAAATGATAAAAGCATTTCCAGTAGTAACAAACACACACACACAAGTATCTAGGTACCAACTGAACAGAACAAGAATAGGATTTGTATGCTGAAAATTGCAAAACACTGATAAAGAAACAAATTTTAACTCTAAATAAAGATATGTACAATGTTTATAGATCAGAAGAATTTTAAGATGTTCAAGATATCAATTCTTTACCAATGATTTACAGATACATCACAGTCTTAAAGAAAATCTCAATAAACTGTCATAGATACTGACAAGGTAAACCTAAAATTTATATGGAAAGCCAAAGAGAGTAGCCCAAATGGATGTGAACAAGAGCAAAGTGGAAAGAGCCAGATGATCCACTGAGTTGATGAAGAATGATAGATCAGAAGTTGACTCACACAAATATAGTCGACTATTTTTGACAAAGGTGCTAAAGCAATTAATGCACAAAGGACAGTCATCAGTAAACAGGGCTGGAATATGGGACAGACACATGGGAACAGATGACTTGAAACATACCTCACAGTTTATATAACTGAGTCATAGGCTGAAATGTAAATTTTAAATGACAAACTTCCAGAAGAAACCATAGAAGAAAATCTGAAATCTGATAACAATAACAAAGGGATGACCTATGCAAGAAAAAGTTGAGAAACTCTACTTTATTAAAATTAAAATCTTAGCTCTGAGGAATACATTGTTAAACAAATGAAAATACAAGACACAGATGGAGAAACACTTGAAAAGTCACTTTTAAAAAAAGGACTCATGTCTGAAATATACAAAGAAATCTTAAAACTCAACTGTAAGTAAATAAAATACACAAGTTTATATACCAGGCAAAATATCTGAGCAAACTCTTCACCAAATAAAATATAAGGATCACAAATAAGTATATGAAAAGATGTTTATTTGACAAAATTGACAATATTTGTCCTTAGGGAAATGAAAATTAAGCCCACAATGAGGTAACACTACACACTGATTAGAATGACAAAACAAACAAACAAGTACAATTCCAAATATTGGCAATGATACACCAGGAGATCTCACTCCTCACTGGTGGAGATGCAGAGCAATAGCAGCACTTTGGAAAACAACTTGTTATAAAGTTAACCATACAATCAAGCATTCCAGCTCCTGAGTGCTTACTCAATAAGTAAAAATGGACTACTGTTCCACTCAAGAACATGGATGGATCCTAAAGGCATTTTGTTAAGAAAAAGAAGCCAGATCCTAAAGGTTACCCCAACAGCCCATTCTGAATCAGTACCTCTGGGAATTTGCCCTTTCTAGCAATGGCACCCCACTCCAGTACTCTTGTCCAGAAAACCCCATGGACGGAGAAGCCTGGTAGGCTCCAATCCATGGGGTCGCTAAGAGTCAGGCAAGACTGAGCGACTTCACTTTCACTTTTCACTTTCACGCATTGGAGAAGGAAATGGCAACCCACTTCAGTGTTCTTGCCTGGAGAATCCCAGGGACGGAGGAACCTAGTGGGCTGCCGTCTATGGGGTCACACAGAGTCAGACACGACTGAAGTGACTTAGCAGCAGCAGCCTGTTCCCAGGTGATGTTCATGCCAGAGACTTCAAGCCACATATGAGTAGCTCTCTTCAGGCATTTATTTACCTCAGACCTTATTGGCCAACAGATTTGATTGAGAGATCTTAAGGAAACAGACTGCTGAAAAGGGCAAAAAACCAAAGAGAGATGCATGCATGTGGAGATGTAACTGCAAAAACTTAAACAAGTTGAGCACTTCTTTACAATATAGCCTATCTTTTGGTTTACGTATGTCTCTCTGAATAGACAGGAATGTGGGGAAAATGTTTTCTTCAGTTTTACATTCTCATGACTTAATGCAATTATAATCAGTTAGTAGGAACTGCATAGGTTAGCTTGTGTGAATGGAATCACAAAGCTAGGGGCCTCCTTCTGTACTAGCATTATAACCTTGGGAAACTTACCTAACTTCTCTGTCAGTTTATCCAACTATGAAATGTGAGTAATAATAGTAGCTGATATTACAGTCCTCTTATGAGAGTACAGGGAATTAATACATGTAAGTCACAAGAAGAGTGCCTGGCACTTAGAAAGTGCTCATTAAATGTGAGTTGTTATTTCATTCTGCAGAAAAATATAAATATATATAATAGTATAAATAATACAAATTTTGTCCAGTGCATGCCTAATTGCCTTGGAAAAAAAAGCAGAGGTGTCATTTTGTTGCTAGGGAAATACAACTTAGGTGCCCTTTTGTTGCTAGGGAAATACAACTTTCCCCACCAGACTGATTGAATAAAACACTTTCAGAGGTCTGGGGACTAGTACTAACTTTTATGTTGCCAGAAGTAATTATGACAGAGTATGTAACAAGGAGGTACTGAGGAGTAATTTTTCCTCCTCTCAAAGTATCTATTTTTGAAATGCTATACACACATAACATTTTCTAAAATCTTCTTTCTCTTTATTTTGGTGATCAAGTCTTCTTAAGTAGAAGACACAATAGTGTTTTAGTAGCCTCACATATGGAAAAGGCAGTGTCATTATATCTCTGTTGGAAATTATACCAGCTTAAAATATATTTTTCAGGTATGGACTTCTTCACTTATCCAAGTACAAGCACAATGTGGAAAACATTAGATTAAACTTGCAAAATTTATCAAGTTTGATTATACTAATTTTTAAATTAGAAATAACAGAATATCCCCAAAATATATATGTGTGGGGTTAGCAAGAGAGTGATTCTTACTTACATTCAATTCTGTAGCTATTACCATAGACTTTACTGCCATTAGCTGAACCATGCTGCCTGTGCACTCTGTAATATGAGAGCCACTACCACACCTGGCTGTTTAAATTAAAATTAATTAGAATTAAACAACATTAAAAATTCAGTTCCCCAGTCACACATTTTAAGTGTTCAATAAACACATGTGACTAGAAGCTACCATATTGGGCAGAACAGATAAGGAACATTTATCACCATGGAAAGTTTTGTTGGCGAGTTCAATTATACTAGCCAGATGTCAGTCGGAAGCATTGGATTTATCTCTGTGCTCTTTTGAGGATTGCTTTGGAGTGGTGAGCACTTTTCTCTATCATTATAGAAGTGTTTTATCATCTTTATAAATTACACAGTTGACGAACTGGCATGGGGTCCATTAGTAGCTCTGAATGTGAGGAAGCAGTTCTCAACAAACAGCTTCAGTTTTGTGCAGACCCATACAGTGGAGCTCAGTTAAAAATGCCTTTCCACCTGCTCATTGGCTCTGCACAACTGAGAAGGGAAATAGGTTTCTACATTATTCCCTAAGTCCACTCATCCAGGCAGTCACCCTACCCTCTTAGCCCACCCATACACCTAGTTTGCTCTCCTTAATAAGGCATAACAGACAAATTGTGCCATATTGTCAAAATGCCAAACCTATGAGTTATACTGATACTTTTTAAGTCAGTTTTTTTTTTTTTTCCAAGAAAGTAAAATACTAAATGAGCTTGTTTTCATAAGTGGGCTACCTTGATCAGACCCGAGGTACTGGAGGTGTGTTGAGGACACAGGGCTGGATGGTCATGGGCATTTTACTATTGGAGAGTAGTCTTGGATTTGAAAGGGTGGAAACTGAACTGCCAGAGCACGTGCGCTGTTAGAGGGAAGGAAAAATGGTGAGGTGGTTTGTATAGCGTCAGGCAGGACCACCAAAGCCAACCTCCCACGGGGTCAGGACAGCTGCACACGCAAGCATTGGGCTTTCCTGGGAGAAATTCCATAAAGAGGGTGTGGATGGGCTCAATGGTGATGATCAGTAGGACAGATGGGGACACCATCATGTTACAATGGTTTATGCGAGACACAGGCAAACACTGCTAGACACTGCAGCTACTTTGTTCTTCTATAGGGTCTTGAGGTCATTCAGTTTGGCCTCTTGAATACCCTGAGACTGACATGCTACATGTTAATAAGGAATGTGTGGCTAGTTAGGTGGACTCTCCCTGTTCTGTACTCCATAACTCGGGTCTTTTGGAGTTGTAGATAATAATAGGGAAGTTCTTTTAAAAAAATCTAAAGAAATAGAAAACAAATATGAATTGCTCAGAGAGGTGCCCAATAGTAACACTGCCCAGGCATGGCCTCACTCCCTCAGGTTCAGCTCCCCAAGCCTAGGGTGTCCTGCGCTTTACCCAGGGCACAGACTCCTTGCTTCACCATGTCCAGTAAAGTCATAGCTGTCATGTGTACAAGATTGTCTCAGGCACAATCTCAGGGGAGGTGAAAGTAGAAAGTGAAAGTGTAAAGTGTCGGTCAGTCAGTTGTGTCCAACTCTTTGTGACCCCATGGTCTTTAGCCTGCCAGCGTCCTCTGTCCACGGAATTTTCCAGGAAAGTTCTGTAGTGGGTTGCCATTCCCATTTCCAAGTTAGAAGCTGCTACCTAAATATGGATTTAGAATAAGGCCAGTTTGTTAAAGGGCTCAAATGCATAATGAAGTTCAGATCTAATAACCTATAGGGCTTTGTTCTTTGAGAGGGAGAATCTGACTTTAGAAATATTTCTTAAATTCCTGATATAATGTTCCTTCCCCCAGAAAGACCCCCTATCTAAAGGAATTTATATTTCATTTCACTTACCCAACTTCCTGTTCACTATGGGAAAGACTCCAAGTCCAGTCTCTAGGGAATTCCCTGCCCAACTATACATTTGAGGACATATTGATGCCTGTCTCCTGATATAACTAAAGCAATGTATTAGTACATCTGGAGTTACTCAGGAGTACTTTGGAGAAATAACTTTAAAAAATAAAACATTTTAATTAAAAATTAATTAAAAAGATGAAAGTATTTTCTCAAAGATTAGGAACAAGATGAGGATGTTCACTGTTACCACTTTTATTCAACCTAGCTTTGAAAGTCCTAACCACAGCAATCAGAGAAGAAAAAGAAATAAAAGGAATCCAAGATGGAAAGATAGAAGTAAAACTATCACAATTTTCAGATGACATGATACTACACATAGAAAATTCTAAAGATGTCACCAGAAAACTACTAGAACTCATCAATGAATTCAGGAAAATTGCAAGTTATAAATTTAATATACAGAAACCTGTTGCATTTCTATACACTAACAACAACTACCAGAAGGAGAAATTAAGGAAACAATTCCATTTACATTGCATCAAAAAGAATAAAATACCTCTGAATAGACCTACTCAAAGAAGTAAAAGATCTATACTCAGAAAATTATAAAACACCAATGAAAGAAACAGATGGAAAAATATACTGTGTTCTTGAATTGGAAGAACTAATATTGTTAACATGACATACTCCATAAGGCAGTGTATAGATACAAAGCAATCAAAATACCAATGAATTTTTTTCACAGGACTAGAACAAATATTTAATTTGTATGGAAACATGAAAGACACTAAATAGCCAAAACAATATTGAAAAAGAAGAATAAAGCTGGAGGAATCACAAGTCTTCACATCAGACTATACTATAAAGCTACAGTAATCAAAACAGTATGGTACTAGCACAAAAACAGACATGTAGATCAATAGAAAGAATAGGGAGCCCAGAAATAAACCCATGTATTGTGGTCAATTAATTTATGACAAACAAGGCAAGAATATATAATGGAGGAAAGACAGCCTCTTCAATAAATGGTGTTGGAAAAACTGGACAGCTACATGTAAGAGAATGAAATTAGGACATTTTCTAGCCCCATATGAAAAAATAAACTCAAAATGGGTTAAAAACCTAAATGTAAGACCAGATACCATAAAACTCCTGGAGGAAAACATCAGCAGAACACTCTTTGACATAAATGTTAGCACTATTTAGTGGTGTGGGGGCGGCGGAAATCTGTCTCCTAAAGCAAAGGAAGTAAAAACAAAAATAAATAAATGGAGCCTAAATAAAATTAAAAGCTTTTGCACAGCAAAGGAAACCATAGACAAAACAAAAAGACAACCTACAGAATGGGATAAAATATTTACAAATGAAATGATGGATAAGGGGTTAATTTTCAAAATATTAAAACTCAACATTCAAGAAACTAAGATCATGGCATCCAGTCCTGTCACTCCATGGCAAATAAATGGGGAAACAATGAAAACAGTGACAGACTTTATTTTCTTGGGTTCTAAAATTACTGCAGATGGTGACTGCAGCCATGAAATTGGAAGACGCTTGCTTCTTGGCAGGAAAGCTATGAAAAACCTAGACAGTGTGTTGAAAAGCAGGGACATTACTCTGCCAACAAAGGTCCATATAGTCAAGACTATGGTCTTCCCAGTGGTCACATATGGTCGTGAGAGCTGGACCGTAAAGAAGGCAGAGCACCAAAAAATTGATGCCTTTCAATTGTGGTGCTGGAGAAGACTCCTGAGAGTCCCTTGGACAGCAAGATCAAACAATCGGTCTTAAGGGAAATCAATCATGAATACATGTTGGAAGGACTGATGCTGAAGCTGAAACTCCAGTATTTTGGTCATCTGATGAGAACAGATGATTCATTGGAAAAGTTTCTGATGCTGGAAAAGATTTAGGGCAGAAGGAGGAGAGGGCATCAGAGGATCAGATTGCTGGTTGTCATCACCGATGAGATGGACAGGAATTTGGGCAAACTTCAGGAGATGGTAAGAGACAGGGAGGTCTGGTGTGCTGCAGTCCATGGGATCACAAAGAGTCCAACATGACTGGGTGACTGAACAACAACAGATGATCTTAATAAACATTTCCCAAACAGGACATGCAAATGGCCAACAGGCACATGAAAGGAGGCTCAACAATGCTAATTATCAGGGACATGCAAATGAAAACTACAATGAGAGTGGCAGTTTTCCAGTGGTCAATGATTAAGACTTGTTTTTTTTCATTTTTGTGACCTGGGTTCAACCCCTAGTCAGAGAACTAAGATCCCACAAACTGTAAGGCATGGCCCATAAAACCCACAATGAGATACCACCTTATTTGTTGGAATGGTTATCATCAGAAAGTGCACAGATAACAAATGTTGGCAAGGTAGTGGAGGAAAAGGAATCTTCATACCCTGTTGGTGGGAATGTAAATTGGTGTGGTCCCTGTGGAAATCAGTATGGAGGTTTCTCAAAACACTAAAATTTAGAACTACCGTATGACCCAGTTTATATTCCATTCCTAGGTATATATATGAAAGAAACAAGAACATTAATTTGAAAAGGTGCACTTCAGTAGTCATTGAATTATTTACAATATCCAATATACAGAAGCTACTTAAGTATCCATTAACAGACGAATGGATAAAGAAACTGTGGTATGTGTGTGTGTGTGTATGTGTGTGTGCCTGTGCGCATGCATGCCTGTGTGCTGTAATGTCTGACTCTTTGTAACCCCATGGACTGTAGCCTGCCAGGGTCCTCTGTCTATGGAATTTTCCAGGTGATAATATTAGAGTGGGTTGCATTTCCTACCCCTGGGTATCTTGCCAACCCAGGGATTGAATCCATGTCTCTTGAGTCTCTTGCATTGGCAGGCAGATACTTTATCAATAGTGCCACCTGGGAAGCATATATATACACACAATGGGATACTATTCAGCCATGAAACAAATGAAATATTGCTTTGCAGCATCATGAATGGATCTAGAGGGTATTAAGCTAAGTGAAGTAAGTCAGATGGAGAAAGACAGATAATGTATGATATCACTTATATGTGGAATCTAAAATATACAACCAACTAGTGAATAAAACAGAAAAGAAATAGACTCACAGAGAACAAACTTGTGGTTACCAGTGGGGAAAGGGAAGGATGAGGGTAAAAATAGGGGTAGGAGATTAAGAGGAACAAACAGGCATAAAATAAGATAAAGGGATATATTGTACACCACAGGAACATGGTCAATATTTTATAATAACTACAGATGAAGCATAACCTTAAAAGATAACTAACGCTTCCCCAGTGTCTCGGTGGCAAAGAATCTGCCTGCAATGCAGGAGCTGCAGGAGATGTGGGTTTGATCCCTGGGTCAGGAAGATCCCCTGAAGGAGGAAATGGCAGCCCTCTCTAGTATTCTTGCCTGGAGAATCCATTGGACAGAGGATCCTGGCAGGCTACAGTCCATAGGGCCGCAAAGAGTCAGACACACTGAAGCAACTGAACAATCATCCTATTGGCTTCCCAGATGGCTCAAATGGTAAAGAATCTGCCAGCCAGTGCAGTAGCTGCAGTAGACATGGGTTCGATCCCTGGGTCAAGATTACCCGGAGGAGGAAATGGGAACCCACTCCAGTATGCTTGCTGGGATAATCCTATGGATAGATAAGCATGGCAAGTTACAGTCCAGGGGGTCACAAAGACTCAGACACGACTGAGTATGAATCACTATCTAATACACCCATGCTGCTGCTGCTGCTGCTAAGTCGCTTCAGTCGTGTCCGACTCTGTGCGACCCCATAGACAGGAGCCCAACAGGCTCCCCTGTCCCTGGGATTCTCCAGGCAAGAACACTGGAGTGGGTTGCCATTTCCTTCTCCATTGTGTGAAAGCGAAAAGTGAAGTGAAGTCGCTCAGTCGCATCCGACTTCCAGCGACCCCATGGACTGCAGCCTACCAGGCTCCTCCATCCATGGGATTTTCTAGGCAAGAGTACTGGAGTGGCTTGCTATTGCCTTCTCCA
>SJYT01025964.1:157822-191937 GCA_006410635.1 Cephalophus harveyi
CAGACACGACTGAGCGACTGAACTGAACTGAACTGAACTGAATTGAGTCTTCTCCACAAGAGCCCAAGGGATGGTGTCTCTTACTGAACCGCAGCCCTGGGAATGCCAGTGCACCAAGGCACACGTGTCCTCAAGTGTGCTCATCTTCACCTGGTCTCCCTTTATTCGCCTGAGGTGGTGACGAGGTTCTACACAGCAGCCACCGGGCAGTCAGCTCTGGGCTACTTGTTTGGACTGAATTTATACACTCATCAGAAGGCTTGAGTGTGGGCCTTCTGATGTCTGTATTTGTGGAACATGTGATATTTACCCTGCTCTACTGGATATATTTCCACACATTCACTTTTGCTATTGACAAGGGAGATATGAGTAATTGACCCAGAACAGGATTCAGGTACTGCCAACTTCCTTGGGGGAAAAAAAAAATTGTAATAATTGATTATTATCACATTCAATAGCAACGCATTTCATTATGTCCTTCATAAAAGTTTGGGAATTATTTTTCTCTCCATAGCCCTCATCTTTCCAGGTCTTTGTTAATACAATAGATAGGTTTGAACAGGAGATACTTAAAAATATTTCCCACAAAGTCTTAACGCTGAATGTATTACTTGGAATTACTATTTCAAGAGACAGATTTACGACTGAGGGCATGCCATTTAAAGGTATTATAGAGTGGAAAGGCTCTCATGTATCTTGGATTATTTTAATGTCTTTTTATGTGAGGCACAAAGATAGAACCAGATGCATTGTTGTGGCCTCTGGAAAGGAAGCTTACCACGAAGGGAAAAACAGAGTTGACCATCAATAAGACCATCGCACAAGCAGACATGAGACTCATCCTTATCCTGCTGAGACTGATCGTGACTCAGCTTTCAGAATGCTTAGTGCCTCCATGTTTGGAAAAGCATCAGATGTACTTCTCTGATAAAGCAATAAGCAAAGTGACTTAAATGCCTGGAGAACTGGTGTTGATTTAAGGATGATAGACACATGTTTGCACAAATTCAGAGATAGGTCAGGTCACTCTTTTGAATTTCACCATCCCTCTGCCCTAGCTACTCACTTGACTGGGGCCTCCAGGTAGAAGCAGTCCACGTACTTCTCTCCCCAGAGACCAGCCAGGCTGGCACAATAATATGCGCTTAGGGAGTTTCGTGTCTTTCCAGTGAGATTCAAGGCTCTACCACTAGCCAACTGAAGCCATAGAGAATCTCGGGACCAACAGAGCTGGGTGTACAAGACAGCTTAGTGGAAAAGAGAGGTGCATTTTGTCCTTTCCAGTGAACAGTGTCACACCCCTGTTGACAGTGGGCTAGGGATAGGCAGGAGAGAAAATGTCAGGGACAGAAAACCCAGGCAGTTTCAGCAGTTTGGTTCTTTAAGAAATGACTTTTCTTATGACCTGATTTTTAGTTTTCCAGGATTGTGTTCAATTTGAAAGAAAAGGCTCCAAAAGCAGGTGAGAATGTGGCACAAGAAAAAGCCGATAAACACACCTCAGCTTGTTGTCACGGCAGCTCATCTGCTGAGCGTGTTATGACTCTTTCCACACAAAGTCCTTTGCAGTTCACAACTGTAAAACATGTCATCTACCTGGAGAAGGTAGGAGCTTGAGTCCCATCAGGCTGCAGGCTTGCTTTGAGCCCTTCCAACACAGGGCCCACTGGGCCCTCTGGGTTTCCTCTTGCATCCTCCCAACTCCCACTACACACACAGAAATGGGCCACATCCAATTTCAGGTGACTTGCTAGGTTTTTGTAAATGACAGTGATCAATTTTAGAAGAAAAATTTTTATGATGGAACTTTTCATTCACAATCTTATTTTACTACTCATGTAAAAAGGAAATATCACATCACCCATCTCTGCATTTGCAATGACGCCTCAGTAATGTCACCCCACTTCATAAAGGTGCATGCATAACCACTCAGTCATGTCTGACTCTTTGTGACCCCATGGACTATAGCTCCACCAAGTTCCTCTGTCCATGGTGGTTCTCCAGGCAAGAACACTGGAGTGGGTTCCCATGCCCTCCTCCAGCCTATCTTCCCAACCCAAGGATCAAACCCAGGTCTCCCTCATTGCAGATGGATTCTTCTCCATCTGAGCCACCAGGAACGTCCAAGAATATTGGAGTGGGTAGCCTATCCCTTCTCCAAGGAATCTTCCCAATCCATGGTCGAACTGGGGTTTCCTGCATTGCAGGTGGATTCTTTATCTGCTGAGCTACCAGGGAGGCCCTCATAAAGGTGAGAAACTGATAAAAATTAAAATACTTTTCAATTATTTGTGTTAGCAGGAGCTATTAGTAGCCCAAATTAAAATTAAAGTATGACATCTTGGGGCCACTGATATTATGAGGCAGTTGTATTAATGAAAAAAAAAAAAAAAAAAGGGATACTCAGAACACTAGCTCTCCTGAGTAAGAAGCACTGAGAAGCAGCCTCCTGCCAAGGGCAGGAGTTTCAAGATTCTTGGCTGCATTATTACTGGGAAACAAAACCCAACGTGGCAACACTAAAATGTTAAAACTTGGCCCAGTTGTGTGTTCCTGAACCATCTGTGGCTCCTCAGTGTTCTCTCCAATAGGAAAAATGGTCCTTATGTTAGAGTGAGGTTTCCAAATAGCTTGGAATGCATCCACAGTACTGTTTACTTTTGGTCAAGATCAGGGGTTGGGGATATTCTTCTTACCCAGCCTGTAGAAATTGATCAAGGGAGGAGAAGAGTGAGAGCTGAGTTTATAAATTTGGCTCCAGTAGCCAATCAGTTCTGTTTTTGTACATTTAGAAATAATGTAGAAAGAAGTAAGGCCTTGAACATGAGTCATACCAAGTGAATACTTAAAGGTTTGAAATCTGTGCTAACAAGTTGTTTATGGATTTAAGCTGCCCCTTCTGTTAACAACAAGAGATAATTTCAGTTTCTCTAGGCCATTTTATCAAATACAGAATAAGTGGATTTCATAGTCTGGTGAATTGATAATCACAGAAAAATACACAGTTCCTAGCATGTTAAGATTTAATAGACAAAGTTATTTATGGACTTGAAATTACTGTAAAACGTGAGAATAGCAATATTTTGGTGTAAATGAGGAAGATATTCATTTCAGACAGCAAGAAAAAACTTTGGGAAAATGTTGTGTATTTCTTGATATATCTTCTGTGTGTGACTGCTTCCATTCAAGTTGGTATCTAGCCTCTGAACTGAGGGGGAGTTGATATTTATGGTACACTCTTAAATGCAAAATGCTTTTTTATTAATCCATCAAATTATAATCAGAATATATCATGATCCTTGCTATTTTTGTTAGCGTCAGTGTAGATACATTGCTGATCTGAGGAAGGAATTAGGGAAAGCAATTTTTCGGTAAGCACTTTCTTTTCAGACCCTTCAATTCAGTCTGTTTTATGTGTCTGTGGCCAAAGATGACATGAAGAATTAGCAGTATTTTTATAAGCAGAAAGGTAGTGTCATGAGTGTTTAGACTAGGCGTAAAGTGGAAATTGTTTCTGATAAAATAGCCAACTGAAAGAGCGGAAAATTAGGTGAGAAATTCACTCAACATAGAGTCAATTGTATTTCTACAAATGTTCTTTCTCTATGCTATAATCTGAATAAGCTGGAGGAGTTCACCAAACTCTTATCATTTGATCACAGAATTAACCAATTTTATTTTAAGAACAATAATATTTGACCTAACTAGGCCTCTTACTATAAAAAAATGCCATATTACAAAAAATGGACACAGTAACAGGGAACAGCAATGGGCTTGCAAAAGGGAGAAGCTGTCCATTCAGGCTGCTGTGAAGAAGACCACAGACAGGATAGTGGAAACAACAGGAGTTCTTTTCTTATAGTTCTAGAGGCTGGGAGTCCGAGATCAAGATGCTGACAAGTTCAGTGTCTGGTAAGGACCTGCTTCCTTCCAGATTCATAGGTAGTTTTCTTCTGGCTGGGTCTTCACAAGACAGAAAGGGCCAGCAATTCCCTGAGGTCTCCTCTATAATCCCATTTAGAAGGGCTCTGCCTTCATGACTTGGACACCTCCCAAAAAGCCCACTTCTAAATACCATCATATTGAGGATTAGGATTTAACATGAATTTCGGGTGGGCACAAACATCTGGTCTATGCAAGGTCCCTTGTTCCACTGTGCCCAGAGCCAGGTTCCCCTGGGGAGGCTCAGCCACCTGCAGGGGCTTTGAAGAACAGACACGGGGCATATCTGTGATTCAGTGCTTCCTGTACTGTGTTCCCAAGAAAGCCTGTAAACTTTGCCTTTGCTGAACATAACCAAGGATGACTGTGTGATATCACTAAGCTAAAACCCTTCCCTGTCATTTTCATCCTCCTTTCATGTGCCCCTTCCCCTGGGGTGACCACAATATTTAGTACCTTGAACCTTCTGAGTATCTTCCTTTTATGGAAATAGGAAGGCATCCACTATCAGCTATTTATATTTTTCACTTTAAAATTAGATTAAGTTCAATTAGATTAAATGCAAACGTTCTGAAACACATTTGAATGTGGGGGCTTGGTCTCTCTCACATCAAATGGATTTTGTCATCATGGTTAAATGAGCTTCAAATATTTGTTCGGAGAAGAAATATCCTGGGGATCAAGAAAATGATTATGTTGCTCAAGTAGAACTAAAATAAATCTTTTTTTTTTAAATTGAAATATAGTTGATTTATACTGTGTTAGTTTCAGGTGTACAGGACAGTGATTCAGCTATACATATACATACATACATATGAGTTGGACCATAAAGAAGGCTGAATACTGAAGAATTGATGCTTTTGAACTGTGGTGCTGGAGAAGACTCTTGAGAGTCCCTTGGACAATAAGGATATCGAACCAGTCCATCCTAAAGGAAATCAACCCTGAATATTTATTTGCAGAACTGATTCTGAAGCTGAAGCTCCAATACTATGGCCACCTGATGCAAAGATCTCACTTATTTGAAAAGACCCTGATGCTGGGAAAGATTGTGGGGAGGAGGAGAAGGGGGTGACAGAGGATGAGATGGTTGGGTGGCATCACTGACTCAATGAACATGAGTTTGAGCAAACTCCAGGAGATGGTGAGGGACAGGAAAACCTGGTTTGCTCTATCGGTTATTACAAAATATTAAATATAGTTCCCTGTACTATACAGGAGGTCCTTGTTGATAATTTATTTTATATATAGGAGGGTGTATATGTTAATCCCAAACTCTTGATTTATCCCTGCCTCCCTTGGCCCCTTTGGTGAGAATGTGCTTCTCTTCTTTGCCTGTGAGTCTATTTCTGTTCTGTGAATAAGTTTATTTTTTATTTTTTTAAAGATTCCGTATATAAGCAGTATCATATATCAATAATTGTCTTTGTCTGGCTTACTTCACTTAGTATGATAATCTCTAGGTCTAGCCATGTTGCTGAAATGGCCTTATTTCATGCTTTTTTACGGTTGAGTAATTTTCTATTGTATATCTATCTTTTTTACCCATTCATCTGTTGATAGACATTTAGGTTCATTCCATGTCTTGGCTGTTATAACAGTGCTGCAATGAATGTTGTGGTGCATGTATCTATTTAAATTATCATTTTCTCCAGATATATACCAGGAATGGGATTACAAGATCATATGATAACTCATATGGACTTCCCAGGTGGTTCAGTGGTAAAGAATCTGCCAGCCAGTGCAGGAGATATAGGAGAAGTGAGTTGGGAAGACCCCCTGGAGGAGAAAATGGCAACCCATTCCAGTATTCTTGCCTGGATAATACCATGGACAGAGGAACTTGGTGGGCTATAGTCATGGGGTTGCAAGAGTCAAACCCAACTGAGTGAGCACACACATGATAACTCTATTTTTAATTTTTTTTAAAGATCCCCCATTCTGTTCTCCATAGGGGATGCACCAATTTACATTTCCATCAACAGTGTAGAAGAGTTCTTTTTTCTCCACACCCTCTCCAGCATTTATTATTTGCAGATTTAAAAAAAAAATTAATTATGGCCATTTTGACAAGTGTGAAATGACACTGCATTTATGATTTGCATTTCTCTAATAATTATCAATGTTGAGCATCTTTTCATGTGCCTATTGGCCTCTGTATGGCTTCTTTGGAGAAATGTCTATTTAGATCTTTTGCCCAATTTTTGATTGGGTCATTCTTTTTTTAATATTGAGCTGTTTAATTAATCCCCTGTTGGTCACATCATTTGCAAATATATTCTCCCATTCTGTACATTGTCTTTTCATTTTTTTTATGGTTCCCTTTGGTGTGCAAAAACTTAAATATATCTTTTAAAAATAGAGAAAATTCTCCTTTTTGTTTGTTTCTTAAGGTCCCTCTACTCTCCCAATGAGAGTGAATTGGAGACTGGTCCCAGATACATAGTGCAAGGAGAAATCGGAGGAAACAAGTCTAGGAACCAGGAGTCTAGCCTGTACAAGAACTTGTCAGTAGCTTTGCAGATACATCCCTACTTTCCTGTATTTCAAGATTTCTAAATATGGTGCTGTTGTCTGTATTACATCTTGGAACTTGTCTACTGATAAGTCACCTGATTTTTTTTTCTTTTTTGTCTTTTTAAACTATCACCCTGGATACTGAATCAATAGCTTAGGAGAGAGGGCTGAACTGACAATGTAATTTTGGGAGTCAGTATTCCCTATATGGCATTGAACACCTGAATATGGGATAAGAT
Organism: Cephalophus harveyi; assembly: GCA_006410635.1. Lineage (NCBI taxonomy): Eukaryota > Metazoa > Chordata > Mammalia > Artiodactyla > Bovidae > Cephalophus > Cephalophus harveyi. The sequence continues at coordinate 164,521 of SJYT01025964.1, forward strand.
CACAAAGAGAATGAAAAGAGAGAAAAGAAGAGGACCCAAGACTGACCCTTGGAGTGCACCAGTTTTAAAAGGTCCAGATGAAGAGGTATCAACAGAAAACACCTGAGAAGGTGCAGCTAGTGTAGTGGGAGGAAACCAGGCAGGGGTGGTCTCCTTGAAGCCAAGTGAAAATCTTTCCTATGGGGAGGAAACAAGACTCAATATAGATGATCCCATTTCCATCTCAGATGCGTACATTTTTTGCACAAATCCCATTCCTCGTAGCTCAGAGGTTAAAGCGTCGGTCTGCAATGCGAGAGACCTGGGTTCGATCCCTGGGTCGGGAAGATCCCTTGGAGCAGGAAATGGCAACCCATTCCAGTATTCTTGTCATGGACGGAGGAGCCTGGTGGATTTTCTACAGTCCACGGGGTCGCAAAGAGTCGGACATAACTGAGTGACTTCACTCACTCACTCACTCACTCATAAATGATTACATTTTCTCCTAATGCTTTAAAGTTTGCATAGCAATTCCATAAATTGTCTAATCTTATGCCCAAACAGTAAGGTGTAAATAGTCAGATATTAATCCACAACTTTGCAGAGGTGAAATCCAAGGTGCAGAAAGATCAAGTGATTAGATTCTGAGTCCAGAAAACCATGAGGGAATAAAAGAAAGAGCCATGGTTAGAACAAAGTCTCAGAAGTTGAGGCCAGTGTTCTTTCTCCTACTACTTGGTGCTGGGAAATATGACTCCACTGTTTTTCAATCCAGCTAGGATTTGCCTGTGAGTTTGGTATGGACAGAGGTGCATAAAAGCTTTCTGATCCTCAGGGCATGGGGCCTAACCTCAATTCATTCATCTATAAATTCTAAATTCATACCTTGCCATTTTGCTGGCCTTAAGGGCTTCTGCTCTGAATGCTTATAAGGTGTCTGTGGACACATGAACATGTTCAAAATGTTAAGTAAAATTTTTAGGCAGTTAGTGCCAAATGAGCCCCTCAGGAACAAGTCTGATCCTGACCCAGGAGTTCAGAGGATTGGGTGAAAGCTCTCCAGCCAAGCTGTTCTTGTTTAAATAGGTTCCACATGCCTCTCTATAATCTCAGTTTGTGGCAAGTTGCTTACATCTCTCCATACCCCCAAATTTTCATTTTTTTAATAGTATGATGATAACAATAATAAGTGAAAATTCATGGAGTTTGAAACATAAACACCAAGACAATATATGAAAATAAATAAATAAATAAACTTAAAAGAATTGAAAAGAAAAAAAAAAGAAAGTGTTTAGAACAAATCTAGTGCATAATAAGTACCCAATGAATTTCTGAAAGCCTTCCTTGATTCTGCTCCTTCCCAAGGCCAGTTAGAAATCTTCCTCTTTGCTGAGCACGTTCAGTTAGAACATTCAAAAATTAGAATGTGTGACTCCATCCAGTTCACATTTTTTTTTAATTTATTTTTTAACTGAAGGTCAATTGCTTTATAGAATTCTGTTGGTTTCTGCCAAATATCAACATGAACCAGCCATAGGAATACATATGTCCCGCCCTCTTGAACCTCCCTCCCATCTCCCTCCCCATCTCACTCTAGTTTGTTACAGAACCCCGGTTAGGGTTCCTTGAGTCCTATAGCAAATTCCCATTGACTATCTATTTTACATATGGTGTTTATATTACATTTACACCGGATGGGAACTCTTTGAAGGCAGGGACCAACCATGCATTTTTCATCTTAATGTTACTAATATGTTTTACACATAACAGGGACACAGTAAATGTTTTTAAAAACAATGAATTACTGAACTTTACAGGTAATTCCAGGACAAACAGCAAATGGAAAGATTAAATGATAACTTCAGAAAGCTGATGAGCTTCCCTGGTATGGGGGCTCTTAGAGTAAAGTGCCATTTGACCTCAGGCTTGCCCATGTTCAAGGGAGGGTGAAAGAATCAGACATGAATGAAATAATCATGCCTCAGATAGGCATCTACAAAACCTATGTTAATTTCAAGATCTCTAAAACTCCAGAGTATATTTTTAATGAAGTCTTTTAGAAATGAAAACAAAACAGAATAATTTTGAGAATTTATTAGATTCAGGAAACACAATCTGTAACAGTATTTATTAGTCATGGCCAATTGCAGAAATAATAAAAGAATGCATGCTTCCAAAGGACAATTAGATAGAATGTCTTCAGGGCTCAGTGTAGGTCATTTACAATAATATTATGATCGTTGATTTTATTTTTATTGCATCTCCATCATCAAAGGGAATGTCTGCACTTGCTGGGTACGCAAATTCAACACTTCCTCAGCAGTTTCACTGCAAGTTAGCATTAAATAATGTACAGAACAAAACACATTAGAATTGTAGTTGTTTTTAATTATTTACTCTAACATTTTTGGCATGGTTAATATTCTTTCCTCAGTGAATTACTATAGGAAAAACAATTCATAATGCAATAAAAGAAAGCTCTAGTAAGGGAAACCAGTAGGGTTGAAAATGAAGATTTCTGGTAATATATATATATATTGGTAATGTACACCTTGAGAGAAAGAAAAAATGTGTGTCATAGTCAGAAGGAAAAAGGGCTTGAAACAGAACCTGATGGGGACACCAAAAGATAGGAAAAAATGGAGGAAAAGAAGCAGAGGAGAGGCTGGGCAGGTATGGTCAGAAGGTATGAGGATTCTCTGGATGACATGGTGTCCTGGAAGTCACAGGGGATGTATTTTTTTCTTTTATTTTTTAACTTTTTCTGATGATTGAGGCAGCATCTCTATAAAGTTCAGTTCAGTTCAGTTTAGTCGTTCAGTTGTGTCCCACTCTGTGCGACCCCATGGACTGCAACACGCCAGGGTTTCCTGCCCTTCACCAACTCCCGGAGCTTGCTCAAACTCATGTCCACTGAGTTAGTGATGCCATCCAACCATCTCATTTTCTGTAGCATATTGGGCATTCACTTTCACCAACCTGGGGAGTTCACCTGTCAGTGTCATATCTTTTTGCCTTTTCATTCTGTTCATGGGGTTCTCAAGGCAAGAATACTGAAGTGGTGTGCCATTCCCTTCTTCAGTGAACCACATTTTATCAGAAATCTCCACCATGACCCGTCCATCTTGGATGGCCCTACATGGCATAGCTCATAATTTCATTGAGTTAGACAAGCCTGTGGCCCATGTGATCAGTTTGATTATTTTTTTGTGATTGTGGTTTTCATTCTGTCTTCCTTCTGGCAGAGGGTAAAATCTAGTTAAGTCCAGGACTTCCCTGGGGATTCAGTGGTTAAGACTGTGCTCCCACTGCAGGGGCTCAGGTTTGATCCTTGGTTGGAGAACTAAGAACCCACAGGCTGTGCACAAAGCTAGGTGGAGATTTGTGTGAAATGCTTGGACCATTCCAGAGTTCTGTCATTATTCTTTTTATGCACAAAAGGATGATGTGAGAGAATACAGTCATTTCTGACACATGAGAATTTGATGATTAGTTTAATNCACAAAGCTAGGTGGAGCTTTGTGTGAAATGCTTGGACCATTCCAGAGTTCTGTCATTATTCTTTTTATGCACAAAAGGATGATGTGAGAGAATACAGTCATTTCTGACACATGAGAATTTGATGATTAGTTTAATTGGCATAATATGTTAAAGTTACTGGACAGCACACAGTCACATTGCTGTCTATCTCATCTTTCTTGTCTTCTTTCTTATACATGGATTCAAAGTGTTTATCACAGCAGGTGTTCATGTAAGAAGCAGGGGTAGGTAAGAAATACAGGTAAGTTTCAGGAATATGTAAGAAACTGTAGTAAATGATTCAGTCATGTGTCTTCATGAGGCTATTATACCTTGAGATTTAGTTCATATGTTTAATATTTTCCACTGCTTTCTATGGGCTGGAGTCATCATAAATTCACCAAAACTATCTTCATTGTATTTTTCTTCAGAAAAAAGTCATTGAAAGGACATCTCCCTAGTGAGGCATAGCTTGCAGAGGTATTTCCCATCCCATCTCCTAGAGCCTAGTTAAAAAAAAAAAAAGAAAGAAAGAAAATGTCATTGCAAATATTTTAAACCAAAACCAAGCTGATTTTCTTTCCTTCTCCCTACCTTCCTTCCTTCTATTTTTCTTTCCTACCTTTGTTTCTCTCTCCCTTTCTTTGTTTTGTCTGGTTTTTGAATTATCAAATACAGGTTAAAAAGCAAAAGTGGCATTGGCTAGTATAAAATAAGTATTTCAATTTGCTAAATATTCAATTATTCATCATATGATCTTTTGAAAAAAAGGAGTGGGTGATCTTTCTTGTTTCCCATATGCTAAATATCCTGCTGTAAGTACTGTTGTCATGGATACCAGTTGCCAAGCTCACACAGACCTTGACTCGCCAGTGTTTACAGGGATTGATAGACTGAAACTAAACATTGCACAGGAGCATGTTGTGCTTGCTGCAAGCCTGGCAGGGCAGGTGCCGACAGAACTCTGTGTCCCCTTCTGGGTGTGCTCTGATCAGATTATAAAAAGCCATCATCAGACCATTAACTTTCATTGCCTCTTTGGACAGGAGGGGAGGGGCAAAAAGGAGGCACTTGCAGAGAATAGACAGGTGAAACAGGTCCATAAGCCTGAATAGATCAACCTAAGTAGGAAGATAATAATCAGAATAGTCTAAGAAGATAAATTTCATGAAATCTTAAATCTGCCAGCTTTAGCCACTGCAGTTCCTAAAGACTGTAAGCACCTTGAGTTCAGAGACCAGGTTTCATTTATATCAGTGCTTCCCTACTTACCTGGTAACACGTTGCACCCAGAAGATAAACTGTAATCCTTTGTTGAATTAAATGTATACCTTTTTGCCAATTTCCTTCCATTTCCTTAAGCAATACCTACTGAACCAAGTGCCTACAGAGTAGAGTGATTTTCACAATTGCTAGCCCACGGGGCTCTGGCTTCACCCGTTGCAGTGAACTTTGATCATGGCACAGGTTAGAGCTTGCTCTGGATGCTGTCTGCTGTGTGGGGTGCTAACCACCACCTGGGGCTGGGGGAATGGAGCCCAGGTGAGGCAGACGGGAACTAGCAAAGGAAGGGCACAAGGACTGGGAGTGGTTAGCTCTTTGCCAGCTGGTGCGAACGTTTTGAAGGTTTTAACAACTGTTATGGATGTGCTGTCTCAGATGACCGGAATAGTGACCTGCCCACCAGTTCCTGGGCAGGACCTCCCCTCCCCATGGTGTGTTAACATCATGGACCTTAATGTTTCCAGTGAGACACTTTGGCCAGATCCTACTATCTTTCCAAGTGATCATCAAAATTTCAAATAACTGCCAAGAATCATTAGATGAGCAAGGCATTAACTTTCTCAGCGAACTAGATTTCACTGAATACAGACCACCACCCGCGGGTCCCATGTGCAGTGAAGTCCCATCTACAGAGCTCCTGTAGATGATGAGGAGCGGCTTGGACCCACAGGATCAGGTCAGGGTGCTGACCATGCTACGCTGCAGACAGTTTGGGCAAAATGTTTTCATGGGTTGACCAATCAGATTCAGCTCTGCATCCTTTTAGAAACAGAAGAACTTACAGTTGTGTCTAGAAAAGCTATTTGGTGTGATATTTAAGTAAGGCAATGTCTAGAAACTTGGCCAAGTCTGGGCAGTTTTGCAGGGTAGCTAAAAACCCTCTTTTTGCGTGTTGGTGTCTGCTTTTTCTGTCATGCAAACAGCCTGGTCATTAGAATGGCATACCACTTCTCCTTTCCCTAGAACATTTTTATGAGGTCTCCTCTATTGCTGCCTATGGGGGTTGGGCAGGCTCAAGAAAGTATGGTGGAATTTGTGGGCTTTCCTGATATTTTATAATTTATTTCTATTTGTTAAGGGCCTTCCCCATGTTAAGGTGGAATTGCTGCTCATAATCCATGTGTTGAAACCCTGCTGCTAAGTCACTTCAGTCGTGTCTGACTCTGTGCGACCACATAGATGGCAGCCCACCAGGCTCCCCCGTCCCTGGGATTCTCCAGGCAAGAATACTTGTGTGGGTTGCCATTTCCTCATCCAATACATGAAAGTGAAAAGTAAAAGTGAAGTCGCTCAGTCGTATCTGACTCTTAGCAACCCCATGGACTGCAGCCTACCAGGCTCCTCCATCCGTGGGATTTTCCAGGCAAGAGTACTGGAGTGGGGTGCCATTGCCTTCTCTGGTTGAAACCCTAATCCCTAGTAACTGGGATTGTGACTATACTTGTAGACAGGGTCTTTAAAGTGGTAATTATGCTAGAATGAGGTCATGAGGGTAGGCCTTATCCAATTTGCCTGGTGTCCTAAAGGAGGAGGAGATTAAGACACAGACACTCACAGGGGAAAGACCACATGAGGACACGGGAAGATGATCGTATACAAGCCGAGGACAGAGGCCGCAGGAGAAAGCAATCCTGCTGACACCTTGATCTTGGACTTCCAGCCCCCAGACAGTGAGAGAAAATCTGTTGTTTACGACTCCCAGTCCGTGGTATTTTGCTGTGGAAATCACAACAAATACCCCCTGTAAGCTGGCCTGTAAAAGTGCATCAGATATAACAAAAAGGTGAAAGATCTCACCTCTCAGTCTCAGAAAATGTCACTCTGAGTCTCCCTCCTGTGGTCATTTCCTGGCTCCTCTCTGGCCAGGGCTGCTACGTGTGCCCTGCCGCCTGTCCGAGCCTCCTGCTCATCTCTGCCGCCCTCCTGGTGGGATCTGACCCTGCCCTGTGGCTGCTTTCCTGTTTCTTCTGCCTGACTTGGGCCCAGGAGCCTGCCCACTCAATACCTGGCTCTCTCACGGGTCCTCACCACTTTCCTTACGAACTCTGCCTCCTCCCCGGCACATCTCTGAGAAATGTGGACTTATATTTCATAGTGTGTACCTTTTTTAGGTGCACTAGAGCAAGGAAGAGAAGGCTGGAGGAACCTATTAGATTCCTTATCCCAAGAAGCAAGAAGCTAATTGGCTGGGGCCTGGGGAAATAAGTGTACCTTCCAACTCCCTTTTATATTTTCTTTGCTTAAAAGCTATTATTCCTCATAGTTAAACTAGAGTTTGCCCTCGCAAAATTGTGTATAGTTAAGCATTTATCTTATCTGTGTCCAAAAGTATATGTATACAGCATTTAGATCGTGTCTTACAGAAATGCACAGATATCTGCAGAGCAGGTTTACATTTACATGAGTATTAGCAGGATTCCTGTTTCCTTTTATTCTTGCTGCATCTTACTGGGGGTCTGGGGAGAAAAATTAATCCAGGAGAAGGAAACCTGAAGATGGGGATATGAGTTCATTCTATTTTTAGAATTTCCTCATTGCTAGACTCCTTTAAAAACCAATATTGCCGTTTTTAAAGACATAATTTAGAACCACGGACAGTCATGGAAGGTTCTCACTGTGACATTTGGGGATATTCAGGTGACGGTGGTTTAAATTGGTGATGGACGAGGAGGCCTGGCGTACTGCAATACATGGGGTCGCAGAGTTGGACACGACTGAGCGACTGAACTGAACTGAACTGAGGTGAGAGTAGTTTGTGCAGATTTGTGAACAATGTGCCAGGCAGAGCAGGTGACCACTGCCTTTAATGAATCACTATTTATAACAAGTGTCTTTGGGGGAAAACCAAGTTGGGATAGGAGGAAATGGGAAGATAACCTGATTCTGGTCAAGTGCTGAGTTATCTTAAATGCAAAGGCAAAAGGAGAAATCTGCAGTGAAACGTCTATTTGCCATTTGCCAGTTAAATGGCTACAGTTAAACAGCTGATTATGAATTCAGTTAAAATTCTATACCAAACTAGAGGAAATCTAAACCAAAATAACTAAAATACTTAACATTTTATGAAGCTTCCAGTTGAACTGGAAAGAATGAAAGAAGATGCCAAAAAGATTGCCATCCAGGCCAAGTCTGCTTTTTAAAAGTAGGAAATAGACCTACTGTTTACATCACCCTGTAAACCAATTTTCAGGAGACTGAATTAGTTCATACTGCCAGTATCATTAAAACAGAAAAAGAAGAAACTGAAAGGCAAGAAGCATTGTAATGAAAAAGTCAAAACAAAATAAATTAAAAATAACATGTGTGTTTTCTGGTTACTGAGATAAAAACTACTGTTAGTCAATCTTGTAACAAATATATGTGAAAATCTCTGAATGTTGACAACTTGTTATATTACATGTGAGTTTAAAATTTTGGAATAGATTCTCATGTTTAAAAAAATTAAAACAATAAAAATCTATAATCATGTCCCTCTTATTCAAAAGGCAGATAAACAGATGGAGTCAAGAATAGAGATATAAAACAGATGTGAAAAATGCCTCATGTGAAAGACTTCATTTAGAGCTTTCCTTCTCTTGGAGATGATATATTTAATGTTTATGGAAATGAGAATTTAAAAAGTTGAGTGTTTCCCTTTATGATTTGGTGGCCTGGGAGCTCAGAGCCAAACTTATGATTCAGTTATAAGAGTTGTCATATATTTCTTCCTGATGGCTAATTTATATTCATATAGTTTATCTATTTTCCCTGGTGCAGAGTATGAATCTGTTAATTAAAAAAAAAAGTACACAAGAAATACATTTGGATCATGATATGGAGTGGGAGGTGGGAGGGGGATTCAGGATTGGGAGCTAATATACACCCATGGTGGATTCATGTCAATGTATGGCAAAACCAATACGGTATTGTAAAGTAAAATAAAGTAAAAATAAAATTAAAAAAATAAAAAAATAAATAAAATATCAAAAAAAAAAAAAAAAAAGGAAATACATTTGGCTCTTGAAGAACATACTATAAATAAATAAATAGGATCACCTATAAACCTATATTCCAACCACCCAGGACAGTCATCCAAATAACACTGGCCTGCAGCCTTCTGGATGTGCGTGTGTATATGTATGAACAGGTACTTGAGATCATGCTGTATATCCTGATGTAGATTCTTTGTTTCACTTAATCATAAGCATGAATCACTGTATCAGTAGGGTATATTAATGACCCTTTTAGCATTTGTTATATAGAGATACCATGTTTTATTCAACCTATCAAGTCATTTCCAATTTTTTGATATTATAAGCAATGTTGAAATATATCCTTCTTGCTAAATCTTTGCAGATGTTCTTCTAAATAAGCTTACAATAAATTTCTAGGAATGAAATTGCTGGGTCAAGCATAAGCAAATTTTCTTAGATTTTTAATAATGATCACTAATTGCATTATTCAGATGGTGGCATCAGTTGATATTCCTAAACCAGGTGAACATTTTAAAATGTGTTTATCTCTACCCACCAACACTGGGGTTGTCTTTTTTTCCCATTTGATAGCTTAAAGAACCATATTCTTCACTGAAAATATTTTAGATCGCTATGAAGTCAAGCAAAATCGGGTGTTTCTTGCCTCACCGCTCTTCTGTTCAGAAAGCAGAGGGCTGTGTCTCCCCTCCCTGCGTACTCTCATTCCTGGCCAGTGTCTCCTGGCCATGTTCTGTCTACTCATTCTACAGTATTTACCTCCAGGATTTTGAACTTGACCACGCCTCCTGTGATGTATTGAGTTTCCAATTCATGAGAATTATTGAGCAGCTCATTTCCAGCCTTTTACCTTTAGCATGCCCCCACACACTAACCCCCCTCTGCCAGTGCCCCCCGCCACCACACACACACATTTGCCCAAAGCCATCATCTGAACCACTTCCGGTCACCTTTCAGTATAATAGCATGTTTATAATTCACAATCTGTTAGATCTTAAAGCAAACTAAGCATTCTGAATAATAAAGAACAATCTGGAATTCTAAGCAGAGAAAAAAGCTCAACCAAATATATTATCATTTTTTCTTTTTGACTTGTGGATTTGAATAAGCCTTGGAAGGGCCTTCCCTGTTCTAAAGTTGCAATGGATTTCACTATGTTTTCTATTAGCCATTTTATGGTTTTATTTTCTTTAAGTTCTTAGGTTCTTATGAAATGTATTCTGGTTTATTATACTCTCCATTTAGTTGTGCAGTTGTCCCAGCACTTCTTTCCCATAGTTATATTTTTTATTGAGGTCAGACATGACCTCAATAGTGACTAAAACAACAGCATAGTTTATGTACAGTAAATTATACAGATAAAATATTCCATTCTGTGAAGATATAAAATATTTCCAATATCCCAGAACTTGTCTTTGTAAATTCAGTCAACTCCTCCTATCCACACATACCAGCGAAAACTATTTTCGGATTTTTGTCATCATAGATTATTTTAGGCTTTAAGTTTGGTTCTAGGACCTAATAAAATTGGAGTCATACAGGATATGCTCTTTTGAGCTAGTACAAATGATATAGACACACATATAGAGACAGTGAAGCTCCCAGGCAGGATGGGGACAACTCAATTTCCTACCAACTCAAGTGGGCTGCGTTGGAGCGAGAACTCTCAGAAAAAAGCAGTGGATTGTTTCTTGCACCTGAAAGTTGTAGGGTAAATGTATTTCCTCTAAAGGTACTCTCTCACACACTTCCATTAATTTTGCTTGTATTTATACCAGTTGTTCTCAAGCCTGACTGCATATCGAATTCATCTGGTATCCCTTCAAATATTACTGATATTTGAGTCTCACCTCCCTGCAACCCACTCCCACAGAGATTCTGATTAATCTCTTCAGGTTGTGACTTAGATATTTGTAGTTTTAGAATGTCCCCTGGTGAATGTAATGTGCAGCCAACATTGAGAAACAGGAATCTGCATGACAGCTTCAAGTGCATTAACATCTCACAAATTGCAAGAGCTTCACATTAAAATCCAGAGTTTGATTCAGAAGGTCTGGGCACTCTGAGTTTGCATTTCAAGCAAGCACTGAAGTGACATTCACTGTAATTTAACAAGTGAGGGATGTAAACGTTCTTTCTGACAGTTTCCTTAAATTCAAGAACTTCTTTCGAATTCCCCTGCAACCCTGAAATTCACCCCAAAGCTCATCCTGATGGAAATGGCAGTGGTTTTCTTAGTCACGCCTTTTGTGTATCCTGTCCCACGTATTAGAGTTTCTTGGGCCCATGTTCTGAGCCCTTCTTTTTCCCTTGCTTAATTATTTTTGCTTAGACTGAGACACCTCCTCAGTGCCAAAAACTCACAAACATTTCTTTAGCTCAGATCTTCTTCCTGAGTGCCAGACACGCACACCCAACTGCTCCTGTGACACTTCCTCTTGAATGTCTCACAGAATTCTCAGCATAAAGACCTTCAAAATGAAGTTGTGATTATCTTTCATAACCAAATATGTCTTTCCAAACAAAATCTTTTACAAAATACATATTTTACACAGATAGATATAGATAGATCATAGATAGAGGATAAAATAGATAGAGGATAAAAAAATAGATAGAGGATAAAAATAAATAAATGAAGTCGCTCAGTCGTGTCTGACTCTTTGTGACTCCGTGGACTGTAGCCCACCAGGTTCCTCTGTCCATGGGATTTTCCAGGCAAGGGTGCTGGAGTGAATTGCCATTTCCTTCTCCAGAGGATCTTCCCGAACCAGGGATTGAACCTGGGTCTCCCGTATTACAGGCAGATGCTTTACCGTCTGAGCCACCAGGGAAGCCTGTAGATAGAGAATAGGTAGGTAGATATAGATATAGGTATACATATAGAAAGGTGGATGAAAGAGAGAAATGCCAACCAGGCAGTTGTTCATGGAAGAATCAGGATGTCATCCTTCATACTTTATACCTCCCCTCCTTCACATCCAGCCCATTCCTGTTAATCTCCAAAGCATATTTTGATTCTTTTGCTTCTTTCTGTGTCCATTACCGCCAACCTCACCCGAGCTCTTATAATACCTATTTGTGCTGCTGGCCCTTTTACCCCAGCTCTTCTAAAACATGTTTTTTCCAAAGCCAGTGCTATTTTCTTAAAACGTAAACCAAATTATATTCTTTAGAATAAAATTCAAAATCTTATTTAATAATGTTTCTGGTTATCTTAAATACTTCCAAAAATGCTAACAATGTCATATAATTTAAATATTGACAAGTGATTTGCTGTATGGTCAGCAAATCATAGGAAGGGCTGTGAATGAGGGTGCGAATACGTCCACTGTTAGCATGAAAACCAGAACTGTGTCTGCTTTTGAGAATTAAAGTTGTCTCCGTCCTGATGTAGAATTGATCAAAGATAGTGTGTGAATTCAGAGAAGGCAATGGCACCCCACTCCAGTACTCTTGCCTGGAAAATCCCATGGCCAGAGGAGCCTGGTAGGCTGCAGTCCATGGAGTCGCAAAAAGTCGGACACGACTGAGCGACTTCACTTTCATGCATTGGAGAAGGAAATGGCAACCCACTCCAGCGTTCTTGCCTAGAGAATCCCAGGGACGGCGGAGCCTGGTGGGCTGCTATCTATTGGATCACACAGAGTCGGACACGACTGAAGTGACTTAGCAGCAGCAGTGTGTGAATTGCATAAGAAGGCCAGTCTTTGGGTAAAAAGGGTTGTATGTTACTTTACATTATTTCTCCGAAGATTAGGATACTATCAAGGTAGACTAGAGTTCTGTGTTCCAGAGCTCAATGACAGAAAGCAAAATAGATGCTCTGAAATTCAGTTACCTTAGTGGAATACAGGCGTAGAACAAGCATAAGAACCTGTCGTTTCTTTGAGGCTAAGGACTCAGCTCAGTGTCAGAGGGCTTCAGGCTGAAACCCCAGTGGAACATGTGAACTTCCAAGAGCATTGTTGAAATTTTTAACCACCAGGTCATAAGCATCGTACCTAATGGAGATCACTATAGAGGTTCTTGTTGGAATGAAGACAGGAATCGACAATTCAGAAGCAGCGGACAATTGTTATCTGTCAAACAGCCTTAAAATAGGGTTTAATAATGATAGTGTCAAGTAGTGGGAGGTGAGAGCAGGTGGGGGTCTTGTGTGAGGCCAACTCTTTCTCAGCAGGTTTTTGGATGAAGCTAAATTTGTTTTGTTTTCAGAGAGACCTTTAGCTTCTGGTAATGTAGATGGGAAGAAAGGGAGAGCTTCAGAAGGGAAACACTTACCTTCCCAATGATAGAGCTGGTGGATGGCAGAGGATTTGGTAGAAAAATAAGATGAGAAAGAGGAGGTGAGAGTGAGATGGCAATAATTATGCCCTAAGCTGGTGGTTTACATGACACCAGTTATACTGTGTCACCCTCATTGGAGATCTTTACAGATTCTCACCTAGAATTCACTGAATAAAACTGTATCACTCATGCCACTTTGTTCTCTAAGGCATTCATTTGTTTAAAGAAAATGTTTTGAATTTCTACTGAGAACTGGGTGTGCAGGACAATTCTAGGTGCTGAGGTTGCGGCTGTGAACAAAGCATTCCAAAGCTCCTCCGTCGTGGTGGCCCCATTCTAGTGGTGGGGCTGATGCGAGCCTGATAGCAAACATAAAAATAAGACAAATGTATAGTATGTTAGATATGAAATGAGGGATGAGAGAACATGCCATAGAAAAGGGAGCCAGGGAGCACACACTGGGGATAAATTTTAAGGAGGAGGGTTGGGAAAAGCCTCTTTGAAAAGGTGATATCTGAGGAAAGACTAGAAAACGGTAATGGAGCTGTCCCTGTGCATATTGGGGAAAGATGTTTCCAGCTTGTAGGCACAGCAAGCATGAAGGCCCAGTGGACACTCACCTCTGAGCTCAGGACAGTGAGGCAGGGAGAGGAGAACAGTGTGGGAAGTGGAGGGGAGGACAGGTCTTCTAAGTCCTTGAAAGCCCGCGTGAGAACACTGACCCTGAGTCATAAGGGGAGACCGTTTTGAGCAGAGAGATGGCGTCACTTATTTGTTAACAACATGGCATTGGCTACTGTGTGGAAGGTCAACGGCAGGGAGGCAGAAACAAATGGAAAGGCCACATAGGAGGGCACGACGCTGGTGTGGGGTGGAGGGGGGATGGAGCTGGTTTGAGGATGGCCAGGGATGGTGGGGTATGTTTGCAAGGCAGAGGCCACAGGATTGGCCCAAGTACGTGAGGTGGGGTGCGATGGAAAGTAAAAAGACCAAGACTGCTTCTAAGGTTTTCAGCCTAACAGCTTCTATTAACTGAGATGAAAGGGTGTGGATAGAGCCAGTTTGTGACAAAGAACAAGCTGAGGTGTGTATTAGACATTCATGTGTGGCACTTGAAGACATGACTGTGCTTCACGGCCGAGACCCCAGCTGAAGACGCACATCAGAGGGTGAAAGTGGTCAAGGGGTATAGATGCTGTCTAAAGCCATGAGATCGGATGAGATCAGCAGAAAGACACGGTAAGGCCGAGTACCAAGCTTGGAGGCATTTCAAACTTGAGAGACTACGGATGTGGGTAGTAATCATTATTGTTGTTCAGTCACTCGGTTGTGTCCAACTCTTTGTGACCCCATGGACTGCAGCATGCCAGGCTTCCCTGTCCTTAACTATCTCCCAGAGTTTGCTCAAACTCATGTTCATTGAGTCGATGGTGCCATCCAACCATCCCATCCTCTGATGCCACCTTCTCCTGCTGTCTTCAATCTTTCCCAGCATCAGGTACTTTTCCAATGAGTTGGCTCTTCCTATCAAATGGCCACAGTATTGGAGCTTCAGCTTCAGCATCAGTCCTTCCAATATTCAGGGTTGATTTCTTTTAGGATTGACTGGTTTGATCTCCTTGCTGTCCAGGGAACTCTGAAGTCTTCTCTAACGTCTAACTTCTCTAACAGTTTGAAAACATCAATTCTTCATCATTCAGCCTTCTTTTTAGTCCAACTTTCACATCCATATGTGATTATTGGAAAAACCACAATTTTAACTATACAGACTTTTGTCCAGCAAAGTTATGTTTCTGCTTTTTAATACACTGTCTAGTTTGTCATAGCATTCCTTCCAAAGAGCAAGCATCTTTTAATTTCATGGCTGCAGTCAGCGTCCGCAGTGATTTTGGAGTCCAAGGAAACAAAGTCTGTCACTGTTTCCATTTTTACTTGGTCTATTTGCCACGAAGTGATGGGACCAGATGCCATGATCTTAGCTTTTTGAAAATTGAATTTTAAGCCAGCATTTTCACTCTTCTTTTTCACCTTTATCAAGAGGCTCTTTAGTTTTTCTTCATTTTCTGCCATAAGGGTGGTGTCATCTGCATATCTGAGTTTACTGATATTTCTCCCAGCAGTCTTGATTCCAACTTGTGATTCATCCAGCCCAGCATTTCACATGATATACTCTACATAAACATTAAACAAGTAGAGTGACAATATATATCCTTGACATACTCCTTTTCCAATTTTGAACCAGTCTGTTGTTCCATGTAAGGTTGCTTTTTGTCCCACATGCAGGTTTCTTGGGTGACAGGTCAGGTGGTCTGGTATTCTCAGCTCTTTAAGAATTTTCCCACAGTTCGTTGTGATCCACACAGTCAAAGGCTTTAGTGTATCCAATGAAGCAGACAGATGTTTTTCTGGAATTCTCTTCCTTTTTCTATGATCCAGCAGATGTTGGCAATTTGATCTCTGGTTCCTCTGCCTTTTCTAAATCCAGCTTGTGCATCTGGAATTTCTCAGTTCATGGACTGTTGAAGCCTATCTTGAAGGATTTTGAGCATTATCTTGGTAGCATGTGAATTGAGCGCAATTGTGTGGTAGTTTGAACATTATCTGGCATTGCCCTTCTTTGGGTTGGAATGAAAATTGACCTTTTCCAGTCCTGCGGCCACTGCTGAGTTTTCCAAATTAACTGACATACTGAGTGCAGCACTTTAACAGCACCATCTTTCAGGATTTGAAACAGCTCAGCTGAAAGTTCATCACTTCCACTAGCTTTGTTCGTAGTAATACTTCCTAAGACCCACTTGACTTCATACTCTAGGATGTCTAGCTCTAGGTGAGTGACCACACCATTGTGATTTTTGTACAGTTCTTCTGTATATTCTTGCCACCTCTTAATATCACCTGCTTCTATTAGGGCCATAGTTTCTATACTTTATTGTGCCCAACATCTGCAATGTTCCCTTAGTTTCTCTAATTTTCTTGAAGAGATCTCTAGTCTTTCCCATTCTACTGTTTTCCTCTATTTCTTGAATTGTTCACTTAAAAAGGCTTTCTCATCTCTCCTTGTAATCATAGAAGAAGAAAACTGGGGCCCACCCAGAAAACTGGGTATCCTGGAAGCCAAGTTAAAGGATACACACTTCTAGAAAAAGTTCCATCACTAGGGAGAATGCTGCTTATCAGCCAAGAGGAAGACTGAGAATTGACACTGGGTTTAGCTATCTAAAGGCTAAACTGATGTTTTGAACAATAACCAAGACCAGAAAGTCTAGTATCAAAGATGGATATAGACCCTTCCTAGACAGAAGCTCGGAGAAGGCAATGGCAACCCACTCCAGTACTCTTGCCTGGAAAATCCCATGGGCAGAGGAGCCTGGTGGGCTGCAGTCCATGGGGTCGCTAAGAGTCAGACGCAACTGAGCGAATTCACTTTCACTTTTCACTTCCATGCATTGGAGAAGGAAATGGCAACCCACTCCAGTATTCTTGCCTGGAGAATCCCAGGGACAGGGGAGCCTGGTGGGCTGCCATCTATGGGGTCGCACAGAGTGAGACACGATTGAAGCGATGCAGCAGCAGCAGCAGTAGATAGAAGCTAACTGTGAATATTTTGGGCTTGGAGGGTTTTTTGTTGTTGTTCAGTTGCTAAGTCCTGTCTGACTCTTTGTGACCCCACGGACTGTAGCCACCAGGCTCCTCTGTCTATAGGATAATCCAGGGAAGAATACTGGAGTGGGTTTCCCTCCCTTTCTTCAGGGCATCTTCCCAACCCAGGTATCGAACCCAGATCTCCTTCATTGCAGGTGGATTCTTCATCACTGTGCCACCAGGAAAGCCCTGGAGGGTTCAAGAAGCTCTAAAACCTGGTTCTTCAAAGTGTGGTCCACAGACCAGCAGAACTGGGATCACCTGGGAGCCTACTAGAAATGCAGAATCTCAGACACCAACCAGATCTGCTGGATCAGAATTTGCTCTAGAATGAGATTTCTGACCCAATCTGTCTGTTTGGCAGAGTTTGAGACACACAGCTCTAAAACACCTGGATCAGGATTCCTAACATTCACTGTGACAGTGCTGATGGCATGTGAACCCTCCTGACATTGTGCTTCTGCAGCTAGTATCAGAGCCAGGAGAGCCTGTGATTCACATTATGGCTGGGGCTTTGCACTCTTAGCTTTTAGCAAATAAGGTAAAATGCCCTTTTCTGGTTCTCCTCTTCAGGACTGACCATGGACTTATCTGCCTCAGCTCGCAGAATTCACTATGGGTTATTTATTTTCATGGACCCTGCCTTGCAGTTAACCCCTCTCCATTAGGCCCTGAGATGGCAAGAGTTCTACTGACTTCCGAACCTCATGCCTGCAGTTACCTTGAGGTGCCTTGTCACCTGATCCCTCCCTCCTGTAAGGCCCCTGGTCCTCTGCCTTCAGACACTTGTGCCCTAAGACGGGGTAGATCTAATTTGGTCCACAGATTGTGAGGCACACATAGTGTCCTTATAAAGAGTTCCATAAAGAAATACATTTTTTTTTTCTGTATTTGCGGAACACCGAGTGCCCACTCTAAAAGAATCAAAACTCACATTGAAAGGCTCTGAGAAGATCTGAACTCAGAATTTAATGAAGCACAGAATCTTTCCCCTCCCGTGTGCAATATCTAGTGCTCATCAGGGCCTTTACATCCTGTGGAGCTAAATGTTCTGGGAAATAATGGAGTAGTAACATGTTTACCTTTAGAAAATTCCTGTCTTCACCTTCTTATTTACTGTTTGTAGGACAAGGAAAATCGAGAAAGAGCAACTAAATAACTCAAACTGAATCTTCACACTGTGGCAACTTATAACATTAACTGTTTCACAGTTTAAATGAAGACTCTCTGTTTTATTAGAGCTAGTATCACCTAAAAAGTGTCTCTGAATCTGCTACTTTAGATGAGTATAAAATACATACAGAGCAAAATCAAGGAAGAGATTTTAAATTAGAACTAGTTTAAACTATTTTAAAAATGTAAACAAACAGTTTGGGGTACAACACTATGTGTAAATAAGCTCACTTTTACTGCAGTGACATATCCTTTAGTAAAGTTTCAAGAATGTTTTATGAGAATTTAAATTTCTGAATGTGAATATATATTTGCATTAACTAGAATGATTATACATGTTAATCCAAAGTGAAGAATAAAGAACATTTGTTTAGCTAAAATATGTTTATTATATTCAAGCTACCATCCAAAAGACTCCCATTTTTACATATAAATAAATCCAGAATTTAAAGATTATATAAAACAACATTAAAATCTAAGACTTTTTTTTCTTTTTTCTTTCTCTTTTCCATATTAGTTTCGGTTTGAATTACTCTTTCTCTCAATGTTATTTATTTTATTTTTTATTTTGGACAGAACATGTGACTTGAGATTTACCTTCTTAAAATGTTAAGTGTATAAGATATTATTGTTGACTCTAGTTACAGGGCTGTACCCAGATCTCTAGAGCTCACTCATCTTCCACCTTGACTGAAATTTCATGCCCTTTGATTAGTAAGTCAGCATTCCCCCCCTTTTCAGCCTCTGGCAATCACTGTCCACTCTATGACTCTGTGAATTCCAGTATTTCAGTTCCCCCATATACGTGGAAACATGCTATATCTATCTTTCTGTGATGGATTCATCTCACTTAGCATAATGCCTTCAAGGTTCTTCCATGCTGTTGCCTGTTGTATTACCTTATTGTTTTAGGGTGGAATAATATTCCATTTCATGTATATATTACATTTTCTTCATTCACTGATTTTACTGATGGATACTTGGGTTATTTCCATATCTTGGCTATTGTGAATGGTGCTGCAATGAATACACAAGGGCTAGTAACTCTTTGAGATTCTGATTTCAATTCCTTTGGATAAATACCCAGAACTGGTGTTGCTGGATCATATGGTAGCCCTATTTTTAATTTTTGAGGAACTTCCATACTGCTTTTCATAGTGGCTGCCTCAACTTGCATTCCCATAAACAGTATGCATGCTTTGTAATTTTTTACTGAAGGCTGATGTCTTGTATGTGTGCACATATTATTATAAGAACCACCACAACAGCAAACTTCTGGCCCCGCCCAATTCCTAAGACAAACACAAAACCTATAAACTTAGCAGGTCTCGTCTTCTGCAAGGTCTATGGGTTTTTTGTCTCAGGAGTTTGGCTGGGTTAGAAGTTTGCTGTGGTTGTGGTTGTTATCAGTGCACCACTACAGCTTCTGTGACCTGACTGTGGATGTGCGTACTTCCCACAAGCTCCTGTCCCATCTCCAGATGTGAGACTGTCTTCTCTTCACACATATCCCCGCCCTTTCCAGGGATGGGCTTCTCTTTTACTCTGTCCACTCTTGCAGTGAAGTTTCCAAGGGTGTCCATCAATGAGTGCCTTTTGTGGTTTTGGTGCCCTTGCCTTTCAGATTTTAAGGCTTTTGTTCCTCAGGGGACCTGTATCTCAGTGATTCTATTCCTCTGTCATCTGCAGTGCGATTATTCAGGAGATCTTTGGTGCTTACAGTTTGCCCACTCACAGCCATTGCCATCTCTGAACTTCCTAAAGAGATTCAATAAATGCAAGCATTTAATTGCATATTCCTTCTTTCCCCCAAGTCTGGTAGTATATGTTGACTTAACAGAAAAACATGTTAGTGTGACTGCTCAAGAATAATGTTTTTAATTAAGAGGAAGCAAATTTCCCAGGCTCATAAGTCCAGTTTGTATGCTTATCAAATTTAATCAAAACTTCCCACTGTACCAGCTCTTATTACAGAATTAGACTGAAATTCTCCTGAGAAAATATTCTTCTTGCAAGGTTGCAATTTTATTTTTGTTTCATTTTCTCTAAGGTCAATCCAGAAATAGCAGATAATGCAATAATAATCTACTCTGTAAAATTTCTTAAATCCACTTTCCAGCCTTAGTCTCCTTGGCTCACACTGAATAGTTAGGGACAGTCTTTGTGGATGTAACACAGACATACACACACACACACACATTTCCTTGCATGCACACCTGTTCATACTTTGAGGAACATGGCCTACTTAAGGCCAGTTAACTCCAATGAAGCTTAATATCCTGGAACCTTAGTGTAAGCGGCTTCCTCCTCTTTAGCAGAGCTATACTGTAACTAACCTTAAACCAGGCACCCCATGTTCTACTCATCTCCAGCAGAAGCACACCTTTTAAATATTTTGATCACACAATACTTTGCTTAACCTGTTGTGTCTTTCCATAGATCAAATAAATGGAAATGAAGAATAAGTAATTAACAGATGACCAGATCACTCTGTAGCTTCCCTTTCAGTAATCTCACAAACAAACTGTGTCAACAAACTGTGTGAACAAGATAGCATCTAAAGAAAGATCACGAGAAGTCAGCAAGCCTGCACACACTGTGGGATGGTGATGATTTTGATCCCCATTTCAGTGATTAATTGAGATTACTTCCCTTTCAATTTAAAAATTTTCATGGCTGAGTAGAATCTTCCAAGTTGGTTTTTGGAGACAATGCATCTGCCTTCTCCTCAGATTGCAGGCTTTCTGTTTAAATGCAACGTTATCCATTTTTACCAATACTTGCCTCTCAAGTATTGATTTTTGAGCAGTGAGCAGCTAGAGCTGAGTTTGGTAACATTATGGTCAATGCTTAGACTGATGAGCTCAGTTCTGATATTAGTTCTAATCTTCCTTTGAGGCCCACATCTTAGATTATGTTTTCTTTGACCTGGGTGGAAAGAGCTTATTGGAGACTTCTCGAGGCTTCTATGGTGCCAGAACAAGTCTCTGGGATGCAGGAACCACCTGACACTGTGTTTGTTTCCTTAGGTGAAAGGGAGGGACAAGTGCAATACCAAAAAACATAATTGTTTTAGTGGCCTGTTTACTTTCAGTTGCATCTGAAACTTGGGTTTAGGTTGTTCAGGAGTAAGGAGTGGTCACAGCTTCCCCTGGCTGTGAAAGGTACTCCCCCAAATGCCCTCTAAGTGTCTTGCTGGCATGATCCTAGATTCCCTGCGTGGCTAGGCTCTCCTCAAGTTATCCAGGACCTTGAACTGCTGCCAAATTTTAAAGCAAATTGCATCCTAGCAAAGTACTCAACTTCTGCATGCTCAGTTCTCTCTGTTTAATGGGGTTAAGAGTTCCTGACTCATACAGTTGTTATGGGAACTGAACACAGAGCACTTAGAGAGGGGTCTGGCCCATAGCAAGCTCACAGTAACTATAATTTCTGCAGCTGCTACAATAACTGTGGTTACTACTGATGCTTCTCATCACAAAGGCCCTCAACAATTTCTTCTTGTACCTAAAATGGAACACAAACCCCTGGCTAAGGCTGTGAGGTCTGTGCCAGCTGCCTCATCTCTCTGCCAGCCTCATGTCTCTCCTGCCCTCCATGGCAGCCCAGCTCCAGCTGTCCTTCACCCCCTGTGCCAATCGGTGACCCACTGTCTGCCAGCCCCACAGCTGCCCTCACCATGGCTCTCAGGGCTGAGCTGGGTCCCAGGTCACAGGCCTGCCTGCCTGCTGCTCCCAGGTCCTGACTGTCAGGGTGCTGGTTGGAAGGCATGTGGGTTGGGGGACTGCAGCCCCCTGCTTCCTATTCCTGTCAATGGTGCCTGGAGAAAAGGCCTTTCACTGTGTCTGCAGCAGCTGAGCCAGCATCTAGCCATTCTGGTGCTTCCAGAACCAGCCTCAAGGCACATGATCAAAGACCCAGTCAGCAGAACATCTGAGGGCACCATCCTCAGGCCTCTGGCCTCACCCCCACCTGCCTTTTCTCTGTGCAGCGGGCGGCCACTTACACTGTGTGGCTTCTGCATCCTGGTTACGTCCCTTAGGCCACATATTCCCTGTGTTTCCCAGTTTATGCCAGCCCCTTGGTTCCCTGGTGGCTCAGACAGTAAAGCGACTGCCTGCAGTGCGGGAGACCTGGGTTTGATCCTTGGGTTGGGAAGATCCCCTGGAGAAGGAAATGGCAATCCACTCCAGTACACTTGCCTGGAAAATTCCATGGGCTGAGGGCTACAGTCCATGGGGTCACGAAGAGTTGGACACGACCGAGCAACTTCACTTCACTTGGCTCTGAGGGTTTTCCCCTCTCTCCTACCCTCTCCCTCCTCTGCCCCAGGGCTGGCTGCTGAGTCATCCTTCAGGTATTGGCTCTAAAGCCTTCCCTGGTCTCTTCATCTAAAAGATTCTCACTTCTCTGTACTTAGTGTATCCTTCACTAATTTAATTCTTATTATTTTTCCAACTTAATAACTACTATTTGCATTTAGATTAAGGTTTATAAGGGCAGCAAAAATATTTCTTTTTTGTCTTTAGCACGTCTTTAACTTCA
The DNA here is from genome assembly GCA_006410635.1 of Cephalophus harveyi. Lineage (NCBI taxonomy): Eukaryota > Metazoa > Chordata > Mammalia > Artiodactyla > Bovidae > Cephalophus > Cephalophus harveyi. The sequence goes on from SJYT01025964.1 coordinate 186,921, forward strand.
CAATCAAACAGTGCCTAGAACACAGCAGGTAAGCACTAGACATGTCTCTAAGGAGTAGGTGCATTCCTATCACCTTGTGACTCAGAGCCCTGAAACTCCTTTCCAGGACCTGCTGCTCCTCCTGGTACACAAACAGCAAACTGAACTGCACTTGCTGTGAATGTTACTTTCTCTGGGCAGTTGAAACGCAAAGCTTTTTGCTCACTAAATATTAAGAATAAAACTTATAAGGTTACATGGCATTGTTAAAATAATCTTTTAGGGAATCTACAGAGGTAATTTTTTCCTTTTGCAGTTTACAAAATAAGATTAATATCAGTAAAACAGTTAACCTCCCACAGTATATCAATCAGTTTTGACAAGCACAGCCACCAGGGTCCCCAGAAAACTGCATTATGCTGAATCATGTTTCTTATCATGGTCCCACTGTGCCCTGGGTGTCTCTCTTAGCAGCATGAAGTTAGGGAAAGATATTTTTGTTTTTCACGTTATTCTTTTAATTGAAGGATAATTGGGTTTTCTCATACATCAACAAGAATCAGCCATAGGTAAACCCATGTCCCCTCCCTCCTGAACATTTCCCTCTCCACCCTTCTAGATTGTCACAGAGCCCCTGTTTGGGTTCCTGAAGTCTTCTAGATTGTCACAGAGCCCCTGTTTGGGTTCCCTAAGTCTTACAGCAAATAGGGAAGGATATTTTAATCCATGGCTTCAGTGAAGATGAATGCATCTGTGCTCTTGAACATTTCCTGTTTTTAAATTCAGAGAATTTCCCTTTGTAATATTTGCCTTCATTATGAAGTCTGGTCTCACAAACCACAAATCTGATTTTCATCTTATAACATTACTTATCTCCTGTAAGGCTATTTTATGTAAACCACATTGTAGCAACCCACTTTGAGAGACAACTAAGTGTGGAAGATGGTGGAGTCAACCAAACATGTGGAATGGCTACACCAAAACTGTTTCTCACACTAGTGGAAATACTGTGAACAGTCCAAGTTGTCAGTAATGCTCATCTTTGTCTAGTGGGGTGGAGGGAGACAGCCCAACAATCAATCTATAGTTTCCTTCTCTATAAGAGGCTGGGCACCTACAACTTACCTTACAGTTTTCTTCTCCCCATACCTTTCCATTTCTCCTTTTTTGATCCTTTCATCCTAGGATGTCTCAACAAATCTCATTTGTATGATGGTTCAAATACCCCTCAAATGTTAATTACTCTCAAACATACATCTCTAATCCTATAATTGGTCTCTTCCTTTCTGGTTCTTCTCTTTCCTGGAGTGCGGCCAGTGTCCTCGCTTTTCTCCTCCAAGGATTCACCTGAGGTGCACCCCTTCTGTTGCACTCATGTCTTCTCCCTATGCGGATCACAGTACCTCACTTGTCAACCCACGTGTTGTTCATTCCACTCTGCCTTATGTGTGATGGGTCATTGAGGCAGGTCCTCACACATTTTCAGGCTTTCTTATCTCTTGACCCAGGACTAGGATTGATTTTTTTGGTTCACTAGAGATTGGGACAGCCAATAAAAGGCTTCATTTATGGTGTGGGACACCCTAAGACTCTGTTCAGCACTGAGCTACACTTCAGTGATGGCTGCACTGTCAAGTGGGAGGTTTATGAACACCTGAGTTCCCACCAACCAGGGATGGACAGGAAGCTTTTGCAAGGTACAAACTTTGTTGTTTTAATCAACTAGTATTTGAAGGTTGCTTATTACCTCAAAACATCATGACTTATCCTGTATTAAACTCATTTATGTAAATGACCTTCACCTGTTCCAAAGTCCATATGATATATATATATATATATATATATATGTATATATGACTTCATCAGGTCTTAGTTGTGATGTGCAGGATCTTTTTGAAGCAGTACTTGGCTTTATTTATGCCGTGTGGGCTTAGTTGCTTCACAGCATGTGGGATCTTAGTTTCCTGACTAAGTTCAGGTTCCCCGATCCAACCCATGCCCACTGTATTGCAAGTCAGACTCTCCACCACTGAACCACCAGGGAAGTCCCAAGTCCATGTAATTTAAGTGTAGATCATACTCTACACTTATTTTTTAAATTAATTAATTTTTTTTCATTAAAGGATAATTGCTTTACAGATTTTTTTTTTTTTTTTTTGGTTTCTGCCAAATGTTAACATCAATCGGCCATAGATATAAACATGTTCCCTACTTCTTGAACCCCCCTCCCATCTCCCTCCCTATTCCACCCCTCTGGGTTGTTACAGAGCCTCTGTTTGAGTTCCCTCAGGCATACAGCAAACTCCCACTGCCTATGTATTTTACATATGGTAATGTAAGTTTCCATATTACTCTCATCTCACATGCTAGCAAAGTAATGCTCAAAGTTCTCCAAGCCAGGCTTCAACAGCATGTGAACCGTGAACTTCCACATGTTCCAGCTGGATTGAGAAAAGGCAGAGGAGCCAGAAATCAAATTAACAACATCCACTGGATCATTGAAAAAGCAAGAGAGTTCCAGAAAAACATCTACATCTGCTTTATTGACTACACCAAAGTCTTTGACTGTGTGGATCACAACAAACTGTGGAAAATTCTTCAAGAGATGGGAATACCAGACCATCTGACCTGCTTCCTAAGAAATCAGTATGAAGGTCAAGAAGCAAAAGTTAGAACTGGACATGGAACAACAGACTGGTTCCAAATCAAGGAAGGAGTACGCCAAGGCTATATATTGTCACCCTGCTAATTTAACTTATATGCAGAGTACATCATGTGAAATGCTGGCCTGGATGAAGCACAAGATTGCAAAGAGAAATATCAATAACCTCAGATATGCAGATGACACCACCCTTATGGCAGAAAGTGAAGATGAACTAAAGAGCCTCTTGATGAAAGAGGAGAGTGAAAAAGTTGGCTTAAAACTCAACATTCAGGAAACTAAGATCATGGCATCTGGTCCCATCAGTTCAGTTCAGTCACTCAGTCGTGTCTGACTCTTTGCGACCCCATGAATTGCAGCACGCCGGGCCTCCCTGTCCATCACCAACTCCTGGAGTTCACCCAAACCCATGTCCATCAAGTCGGTGATGCCATCCAGCTGTCTCATCCTATGTCGTCCCCTTCTTCTTTTGCCCTCAATTTTTCCTAGCACTAGGGTCTTTTCAAATGAGTCAGCTCTTTGCATCAGGTGGCCAAAGTATTGGAGTTTCAGCTTCAACATCAGTCCGTCCAATGAACACCCAGGGCTGATCTCCTTTAGGATGGACTGGTTGGATCTCCTTGCAGTCCAAGGGACTCTCAAGAGTCTTTTCCAACGCCACAGTTCAAAGGCATCAATTCTTTGACGCTCAGCCTTCTTCACAGTCCAACTCTCATATCCATACATGACCACTGGAAAAACCCATAGCCTTGACTAGACGGACCTTTGTTGGCAAAGTAATGTCTCTGCTTTTGAATATGCCATCTAGGTTAGTCATAACTTTCCTTCCAAGGAGTAAGTGTCTTTAATTTCTTGACTGCAGTTACCATCTGCAGTGATTTTGGAGCCCAGAAAAATAAAGTCTGACACTGTTTTCACTGTTTCCCAATCTATTTCCCATGAAGTGATGGGACCAGATGCCGCAAAGCAGTTCTAAGAAGGAAGTTTATAGCAATACAATCCTACCTCAAGAAACAAGAAAACCAAAGAATAGACAACCTAATTTCACACCTAAAACAAAGAAAAAAGAACAGCAACAACAAAACACCCAAAATTAGTGGAAGGAAATAAATCATAAAGAACTGAGCAGAAATAAATGAAAAAGACAAGAAAGAAGAAATAGTCAATATTAATAAAACTAAAAGCTGGTTCTTTGAGTACATAAACAAAATTGACAAACCTTTAGTCAGACTCATCAGGAAAAAGAGAGAAGAATCAAATCAACAAAATTAGAAATTAAATATGAGAGGTTAGTCATTCTATGAAGCCACCATCACCCTAATATCATAACCAGAAAGCAATGCCACAAAAAAGAAAACTACAGCCCAATATAACTGATGAACATAGATACAAAAATCATCAACAAAAAACTAGCAAATAGAATCCAGCAACATATTAAAAAGATCATACATCATGACCAAGGGGACTTTATCCAGGGATGCAAGGATTCTTCAATATTCACAAGTCAATCGATGAGACATACCACATTAACAAATTAAAAGATAAAAGCCATATGATTATCTCAATAGATGCAGAGAAAGCCTTTGACAAAATTCAACATCCATTTATGATAAAAACCCTCCAGAATGCAGGCTAGAAGGAACATACCTCAACATAATATAAGCCATATATGACAAACCCACAGCAAACATTATCCTCAATGGTGAAAAATTGAAAGTGTTTCCCCTAAAGTCAGGAATAAGGCAAGGTGCCCACTCTCACCATTACTATTCAACATAGTTTTGGAAGTTTTAGCCACAGTAATCAGAGCAGAAAAAGAAATAAAAGGAATCCAGATTGGAAAAGAAGAAGTAAAACTCTCACTGCTTGCAGATGACATGATCCTCTACAGAGAAAAGTCTAAAGACTCCACCAGAAAATTACTAGAGCTATTCAATGAATATAGTAAAGTTGCAGGATATAAAATCAGCACACAGAAATCCCTTGCATTCCTACACACTAACAATGAGAAAATAGAGAAATTGAGGAAACAATTCCATTCACCATTGCAACAAAAAGAATAAAATTCTTAGAAATGTATCTACCTAAAGAAACTAAAGACCTATATATAGAAAACTATAAAACACTGGTGAAAGAAATCAAAGAGGACACTAATAGATGGAGAAATATACCATGTTTATGGATTGGAGGAATCAATATAGTGAAAATGAGTATACTACCCAAAGCAATTTATAGATTCAGCACAATCCTTATCAAGCTACCAATGGTATTTTTCACAGAGCTAGAACAAATAATTTCACAATTTGTATGGAAATACAAAAAACCTCGAATAGCCAAAGCAATCTTGAGAAAGAAGAATGGAACTGGAGGAATCAA
>SJYT01025964.1:194108-213086 GCA_006410635.1 Cephalophus harveyi
TGTTTATAATAGCCAGGACATGGAAGCAACCTAGATGTCCATCAGCAGATGAATGGATAAGAAAGCTGTGGTACATATACACAATGGAGTATTACTCAGCCATTAAAAAGAATACATTTGAATCAGTTCTAGTGAGGTGGATGAAACTGGAGCCGATTATACAGAGTGAAGTAAGCCAGAAAGAAAAACACCAATACAGTATAGTAACGCATATATATGGAATTTAGAAAGATGGTAACGATAACCCTGTATGTGAGACAGCAAAAGAGACACAGATGTCTAGAACAGTCTTTTGGATTCTGTGAAAGAGGGAGAGGGTGGGATGATTTGGGAGAATGGCTTTGAAACATGTATAATATCATATAAGAAATGAATCACCAGTCTAGGTTCAATGCATGATACTGGATGCTTGGGGCTGGTGCACTGGGATGACCCAGAGGGATGGTATAGGGAGGGAGGAGGGAGGGGGATTCAGGATTGGGAACACGTGTACACCCGTGGTGGATTCATGTTGATGTATGGCAAAACCAATACAATATTGTAAATTTAAAAAAATTAATAATAATAAAATTTAAAAAAAGAGGAAGAAAAAAGATATTTAGAAAAAACTAAAAAAAAAAAGAAAAGAAAAGAAAACCCAGAGATAAATCCATGCACCTATGGACACCTTGTCTTTAACAAAGGAGGCAAGAATATACAATGGAGAAAAGACAGTCTCTTTAACAAGTAGTGCTGGGAAAACTGATCAACCACTTGTAAAAGAAAGAAACTAGACCACTTTCTAACACTATGCACAATAATAAACTCAAAATGTATTAAAAATCTAAATGTAAGACCAGAAAATATAAAACTCCTAGAGAAAAACATCGGCAAAACACTCTCTGACATAAATCACAGCAGCATCTCTATGGCCCACTTCCCAGAGTAATGAAAACAAAAGCAAAAATAAGCAAATGGAACCTAATTAAGCTTAAAAGTTTTTGCACAATGAAGGAAACAATAAGCAAGGTGAAAAGACAGCCTCCAGAATGGCAGAAAACAATAGCAAATGAAGCATCTGACAAAGAATTAATCTCAAAAGTATATAAGTGGCCCATGCAGCTCAATACCAGAAAAATAAATGACCCAATCAAAATATGGGCCAAAGAACTAAACAGACATTTCTCCAAAGAAGACATACAGATGGCTAACAAACACATGAAAAGACGCTCGACATCACTCATTATCAGAGAAATGCAAATCAAAACCACAACCAGGTACCATCACGCTGGTCAGAATGGCTGCTATCCAAAAGTCTACAAACAATAAATGCTGGGGAGGGTGCAGAGAAAAGGGAACCCTCTTACACTGTTGGTGGGAATGCAAACTAGTACAGCCACTACAGAGAACAATGTGGAGATTCCTTAAAAAACTGTAAATAGAACTGCCATACGACCCAGAAATGCTACTGCTGGGCATACACACTGAGGAAACCAGAATTGAAAGAGACATGTGTACCCCAATGTTCATTGCAGCACTGTTTATAATAGCTAGGACATGGAAGCAAGCTAGATATCCATTGGTATATGCATGGATAAGAAAGCCATGATATATATACACAATGGAGTATTACTCAACCATGAAAAAGAATACATTTGAATCAGTTTTAATGAGGTGGATAAACCTGGAGCCTATTATACAGAATGAATAAGTCAGAAAGAAAAACACCAATACAGTATATCAAAGCATATATATGGAATTTAGAAAGATGGTAATGATGACTCTATATGTGAGACACTTAAAGAGACACAGATGTAAAGAACAGACTTTTGGACTCTGTGGGAGAAGGCAAGGGTGGGATGGTTTGAGAGAATAGCATTCAAACATGTATATTACCATATGTGAAATAGATCACCAGTCCAAGTTTGAATCATGAAACAGGGCACTCCAAACCAGTGCACTGGGCCGACCCTGAGGGATGGGGTGGGGAGGGAGGTGAGAGGGGGGTTCAGGATGGGGGACACATGTACACCCATGGCTGATTCATGTGAATGTGTGGCAAAAACCACTACAATATTATAAAGTAACTAGCAACCAATTAAAATAAATAAATTACTTTTTTTAAAAAAGGAGAGGTTACAACACACTGCAGAAATACAAAGGATTATAATAGACTATTATCCACAAAAACACACAGAATTGATAACCTGTAGAAATAAGACAGATTCTTAGAAAAGTTCAATCATCCAAAACTGAACCAGGAAGAAATAGAAATTAAGAACAATCCAAATACAAGCACTGAAATTGAAGCTATGATAAAAAATTTAAAAAATCTCCCAGAAAACAAAAGCCCAGGACCAGATGGCTTCACAGAAGAATTCCAGCAAATATTTAGAGAAGAGCTAATGCTTATCCTTCTAAAACTCTTCCAAAAAATGGGAGATTATATACAGACTTCAGATTATACTACAAAGCTACAGTCATCAAGACAGTATGGTACTGGTACAAAAACAAAAATATACAGCAATGGGACAAAATAGAAAGTCCAGAAATAATCCCATGTATCCATGGATACCCTATTTTTTGACAAAGGAGGCAAGAATATACAATGGGGCAAAAACAGCCTCTTCAATAAATGGTGCTAGGAAAACTGGACAGCTACATGTAAAAGAATGAAATTGAATATTTCCTAACACTATACAAAAAGATAAACTCAAAATGGATTATAGACCTAAGTGTAAGACTAGAAACTATAAAACTCTTAGAGGAAAATGTAGGCAGAACATTTTATGATATAAACCAAACAAGATTCCCTATGACTCATCTCCTAGAAAATGGAAATAAAAACAAAAGTAAACAAGTGGGACCTGATTAAACTCAAAAGCTTTTGCACAGCTAAGGAAACAATAAGCAAGCTGAAAAGACAACTCTCAGAATGGGAAAAACAATAGCAAATAAAAGAACTGACAAAGGATTAATTTCTAAAATATACAAGTAACTCATACAAGTCAATACCAGAAAAACAAACAACCGAATCAAAAAGTGGGAAAAAAAAACCTAAATAGACATTTCCCCAAAGAAGACATACTGATGGCTAACAAACACATGAAAAGATGCTCAACATTGCTCATCATTAGAGAAAGGCAAATCAAAACTACTGTGAGATATCATCTCACACCAGTCAGAATGACCTTCATCAAAAAGTCTACAAACAGTAAATGTTGGAGAGAGTGTGGAGAAGTGGGAATGCTCTTGTACTGTTGGTAGGAATGTAAATTGATACAGCCACTATGGAAGATGGTATGGATATTCCTTAGAAAACTAGCAATAAAACCACCATATGACCCAGAAATCACATGCCTAGACATATACCCTGAGCAAACCAAAATTGAAAAATACACGTGTATCCCATTGTTCACTGCAGCACTATTTATAATAGCTAGAGCATGGAAGCAACCTAGATGTCCATCAACAGATGAATGGAAAAGAAGTTGAGGTACATGTACACAATGCAATATTGCTCAGCCATGAAAAGGAACACCTTTGAGTTAGTTCTAATGAGGTGGATGAACCTAGAACCTGTTATACAGAGTGAAGTGAATTAGAACAAGAAAGATAAATATCATATTTTATGTACATATATGGAATCTAGAAAAATGGTACTGAATAATTTATTCACAGGGCAGCAATGGAGAAACCAACATAGAGAATAGACTTATGGACATGGGGAGAGGGGAGGAGAGGGTGAGATGTATGGAAAGAGTAACATGGAAACTTACATTATCATATATAAAATAGACTGCCAATGGGAATTTGCTGTATGGCTCAGGAAACTCAAACAGGGGCTCTGTGTCAACCTGAAGGGGTGGGATGGGGAGGAAGATGGGAGGTGGTTCAGGAGGGAGGGGATATATGTATACCTATGACTGATTCAAGTAGAGGTTTGACAGAAAAAAAAAATTCTGTAAAGCAATTATTCTTCAATAAAAAAAAGTATATTAAAAAAAAAAAAGCAGAGACATTACTTTACTGACAATGGTCCATCTAGTCAAAGCTATGGTTTTTGCAGTAGTCATGTATGCATATTATAGTTGGACTATAAAGAAAGCTGTCACCGAAGAATTGATGCTTTTGAACTGTGGTGTTGAAGATTCTTGAGAGTCCCTTGGACTGCAAGGAGAACCAACCAGTCCATCTTAAAGGAAATCAGTCCTGAATATTCGTTGGAAGAACTGATGCTGAAGCAGAAACTCGAATACTTTGGCCACCTGATGAGAAGAACTGACTCATTGGAAAAGACCCTGATGCTGGGAAAAATTGAAGGTGGGAGGAGAAGGGGATGACAGAGAGTGAGGTGACTGGATGGCATCACCAATTCAGTGGACATGAGTTTGAGCAAGCTCCGGGAGTTTGTGACAAACAGGGAGGCCTGGAGTGTTGCAGTCCATGGGGTCACAAAGAGTTGGACACAACAGAGCTACTGAACTGTTGTTGTCAGATCTAGTGTGTTTTTTTGTGGGAAAGCTCATTGTCCTTTTATATATTCCATAGATAACAGAGTCCGCCTAGTTGATCATGTAAATTTAATCTACGGCTTGTACAGCTGGTGGGAAGGTTTTGGGTCTTCTTCCTTAGCCACACTGCCCCTGGGTTTCAACTGTGCTTTTATCTCCACCTTGACATGTGAATTTTTCACTGGGTGAGTTGTCCTGAGGATGACCTGGAAGGCTTGTGTCTGCTGCAGTGAGGGCCAGATGACCCAAGTGCAACTTCTTGGGCCACAGGGTCCCTGGCAGCACTGCGTTCTCAGGGGAGCCAGTGGCTAAGGCAGCAGGAAACATGTGCTCTAGAAGGGCATAGAAACCAAGTCTAGTTCTTGCCTGGAGACTCTTATGGACAGAGAAGCCTGGCAGGCCACAGTCCACAGGGTCACAAAGAATTGGACATGACCAAAGCAACTCTGCAAGCACAGATGCAAGACTTTTTCTAGCCTCTGGCAGCTCCGTCCCAGTGGGGATGATGCATGGATGTGGCACAGTTGCTTGGATCATGGGGACCCTGGCAATGCCAGCTATGCAGGAGTGCTGGCGGCTATTGTCACAGGGGATATGGTGCTATTAGGGCTTTTTATAGTCTGTGACAGCTCTGCCCCAGTGAGGATTGAGCATGAAGCTGGTTTAGCTGCTTGGGTCATGGGGACCCTGGTGGTGCCAANGGACCCTGGCAATGCCAGCTATGCAGGAGTGCTGGCGGCTATTGTCACAGGGGATATGGTGCTATTAGGGCTTTTTATAGTCTGTGACAGCTCTGCCCCAGTGAGGATTGAGCATGAAGCTGGTTTAGCTGCTTGGGTCATGGGGACCCTGGTGGTGCCAAGTATGCATGGACACAGAGTGCCTCAGCCACAGGAGCTGTGGCCCCATCAGAGTCTTTTTCTAGCTCCTGGTATCTGACAATCAGAACTCTGTGTCTGGTCCTTCTCTGTTGCTCTGCTCATTCAGGCACTTAAAGGGCCCCCTTGGCTGGGGTCCTACTCTGTTGTTCTGAGTGTCAGGCACTTAAAGGGCCATCCTCCCTATTGTTCAGCTGCCGATGTGATGCTGGTGTGTGGGGAGAGAGAGTGATGGCTCCGCCCCCTCCACATGACTCAGGAGTGTCGCCTTGCCTCCATGGCTGTCTGGATTTCCTCCACAGGCATTTCCCACCACGATCTCCTCTTTCCTGTCCCTTTGGGCTGTCTCTCTGCATTCAGCAGCAGACCTCACCCAGGGATTGCTCCACAATCATTACACTCCAGCTCCCTCCCAGCCACTGTGCCTTCTAGGGGACCTGCATCCCAGTCTGGCGTATGTACGACAAGAATTATATGTGTAATTCTCATTGCATTTAGACTGTCACAGGTCAACTGCTTCACTCTCAGCCTCAAATGTTTCTCCTCTGTCCCAAACAATTGCCCCAGTGTTGGGGCTGGACCCCAGCTTCAGTTCCCCCACCTGGCAAAGGCAGGTCCAGCCCTACTTACTCTCCTCTCTTCCTCCCAACTTCCTTCGTCCTACCAAGCTTTGCATGGTTCTATGTATTCTTTTCTGGGGATCGGGTTCTTCTGCCCATTCTCAGCTGGTGCTGCAAGCTCTTCTGTGTCTGAAGGTGTATTCCTGATGTATACATGGATGTACTGCACATCTACCTATTCCTCCTCCTTCTTGTTCCTCCTTCAGCATCCTCTATGTTTTAAACCACACAAAAGGTCATTTTACCCAGTAGTTGCTCAAAAACAAGGTTCTTTGAATTGACATATGTTCAATAAAACCACACATAACAAAGTTAAGAAAAATGTGTGTGTTGTTGACAGAAAAAAAAAAAGCACAACCTAAAAGCTGAGAATTAGGTTTTATTTGGTGAACTTTCTGAGCATATCAAGCCAGGAAAATAATCTCTCAGCTCTCAGGGACCGCTCTTAAGAAGTAAGAGAAGAACTAGAATATACAGGAATTTTTCAACAAAAGCCAGATAGTTGGAACATCAAAAGATTATTGTTAATGAAAGAAAACCAGATATCTCAAGCTATGAATTTAATGTTTCTCTATGTATGGGAAGATATAAGAGTCTGGGCTTATTGAAATCACTCCTTTGATATAAACCTTAGCTCTCTGGAGCCAGTATCCCATGCTTTCCTGTCCTGAGTCCATTGGGTACACCGACAGGCTGGGGTGACTGAGGGCCTGATGGCTGTAGCATTCTTTGTTTATTGATATGGCAGGTGACATTTTCACTTGTGGGTGTGTTCTTAAGGAGGTGGAAAAAATTCCTTTCTAACTGCTGAAGTGAAACATGTGGTATGCATACACTGGTGATTTCTGACAATGTTCAAGATGAAACAGTATTCAGTTCAGTTCAGTCACTCAGTCGCGTCTTACTCTTTGCGACCCCATGAATTGCAGCACGCCAGGCCTCCCTGTCCATCACCAATTCCCAGAGTTCACTCAGACTCATGTCCATTGAGTCAGTGATGCCATCCAGCCATCTCATCCTCTGTCATCCCCTTTTCCTCCTGCCCCCAAACCCTCCCAGCATCAGAGTCTTTTCCAATGAGTCAACTCTTCGTATGAGGTGGCCAAAGTACTGGAGATTCAGCTTTAGCGTCATTCCTTCCAAAGAACACCCAGGGCTGATCTCCTTCAGAATGGACTGGTTGGATCTCCTTGCAGTCCAAGGGACTCTCAAGAGTCTTCTCTAAAACCACGGTTCAAAAGCATCAATTCTTCAGCCCTCAGCTTTCTTCACAGTCCAACTCTCACATCCATACATGACCACTGGAAAAACCATAGCCTTGACTAGACGAAACTTTGTTGGCAAAGTAATGTCTCTGCTTTTGAATATGCTATCTAGGTTGGTCATAACTTTTTTTCCAAGGAGTAAGCATCTTTTAATTTCATGGCTGCAATCACCAAGTATTGAGTATATTTTAAAAAATGAAAACTAAATTGTACTGCTTTTACAAAAAGAGAGCTTTTATTTTCCTGACACAGTTATTTCTCAGGACAATACAAAATATTTACTTTATTATATTAAGGGATCATTTGGCTTTTAAAAAAAGGACAATTATCATTTATTAAAATGTTTTATAAGTTCAATATGAAATTAGCAGAGTCAAATTTTGAAAGCAGTAATATCTAGGAAGTGAGCAGCAGTTTTTATCCAAGGAAGCCAAAGTTCCTGTTTAGGATGCATTTATGTACCTTTTATGTTATGTCCCATGCTGAAGGGATGTGAAAATTCAACAAATATCCAATTGAACCAGGAAAGATCCAAGTAGGGTAGGCTTAGGCCCAGCATAGGCTGGATAGAGAGGAGACTTCTTGCACAAGAGTGCCCCCAGGAAGAGAGATCTGGTAGCTTGGCCAATGGAATTTCTGTTAGAATGAGATGGCCAGGCACCCATCAGGTTATCAGTTCTTTTGGATCTTCTGTGTATAAATCTATTCCATGGAAACTACATGTCAAGGTAGAGGAAGCAAGCATCAAAAGTCATTATACAGAGTCATAGAGTGAGAATCAGGAATAGAATATGAAGTCAAGAGCTTGCAGCTGATTAGAAAGCAGTTTTCTGGTTTGCTCGTCTATCTCCTTTTATCTCCTGATAAGCTGCCAAGGAATTCCCCAGACACTTTAGAAAGAAAAGACCGTTTCTTACTCTGCAAAGACATGAAAAGTAGCGTTCTTATTTTCAATGTCACAGTATACCTTCATAAAAGCAAAATCATTTGAAAGAGACTAATAATATCAGTACATTTTGGTTTTAGTCTCTGGCTCCTGACACAAAGTTCCTAAATCCCTTTGATTTCCTGAGTGATAGGAGTGTCTTTTATTCCAATGAGGAGACTCTTGGTGGGCTCCTGGATGACTTCAGTAGGGGGGTTAGTCACCAGAAAGACCAAGCCATGATTAGGAGCTTGGAACTTTCAGTCCCACCTCCCATCCTCTGAAGTGGGGAGTCGGGCTGGGGGTGGGGAGGTGTGGGGGTAGAGATTGAAGTAATAACTGATCATGTCCACCCATTGAAGGGTTCATATAAATCTCTACAGATTTCTGGGAGCTTGAGGTTAGTTAACAAATCTGGGTGCTGGGAGGATGGCCCACACCAGCCCTATGGAGAGTGAAGTTCCTGTGCTGGGTACACTTCAGGATGTGCCCCCATATATTTCTTCATCTGATTGTTAAGCCATATCCTTTATAATAAGACAGTAAATATATTTCCCTGAGTTTTGTGAGCCATTAAAACAAGTATCAAATCTGGAGAGGACATTGTGGAAACCTACCATTCATAAGCAACTGTCAGAAGCATAGGTGTCATCTAGGATTTGCACCTGGAGACTGAAGTGAGGGCATCTTGTGGGGTTGAGTCCTTAGCCTGTGCGTTCTGCACTAAGTCCAGGGAGTTTGTGCCAAGACTGAATTTTAGGACACCCAGCTAGTGTCTGAAGTGTGGGGAAACAGCATGCACATCTGTTGTCAGAAGTGTTACAAGTGGAGGAAACAAGTTTTTTCCTAATTTGCTAAGAAATTAAACAAAGATTCAAAGCTGAGCTATTCTCATATCACACAACCTCAGTTTTCTTATGATTTAGGAAATATAAGTGACCATTTTCCCAAAAGACTTTTTTTTTTTTTTTGAAAGGAACAGTAGTAGTCTCTCTGGAATAATGCAGACAGCAATTTACTGTAGGCAGTGATTTAATTTTGAGATCTTTCTCAGTTGTTGTTATTACCTTTGCAAATCTGTGGCTGGATTTCTCTCCATTATTCTAACTTCTCTCCTGGTTTATTGATGGCTAGGTACATTCCAGATGGTTGATGGGAGAGAGACCGCAACACCTGATCAGATGATTTCTCTATCAGCCCTTCCAATAAATTCTGTGATGACTCCTGGAAACTTAATCTGCTGAGTTTTCTTCAGATACAGCAGCTCTGTGTGCAGATTAAATGACTAAGTGTTTTGTTTTTGCTTTTAAACCCTCCCAGGGGAATAAATATTACAAGCTAAAATCATAATAGAAAATATTATGTTTTATTGATTCTGAATTGGAAAACAAGTTTATGATACTTATTTGCCTTGGTTCACAAGTCCTCATGTTACTCCTAGAGCAATAGAAGTAAGGCATCATCTAAACCTTATGGTCATTGCCAGGTTAAAAAAAAAGCTAGATTATGAAATGTTTCCTAAATTTAGTCACTGATACAAGTTGTACATTGATATAATACCTTACTTAAAATATGTGCTGGTTTTGTGGATTTATGTGTGTTTATACATTACTGTTCAAAAGTGTTTTTTAAGGTATAGCCTGACAATAGCTGTCAAGATGTTTAAGACCTTAGACAATCTGAAACAATTTGAGGTGAGAAGGAGGTCAAGACACATATATGTTCTTTCCACCTTAACTAAAGGCAAGATCCTGAACACTGTTGCTTTGTTATTCACAAGATGATTTATCTTTTATGTTCCTAATAGCTGTATCCTACCATCCACTTGTTCTACATAACTGAATCACCTCTTCAGTTTTCAGTATGAGAGCTGAAGGGAAGGAGGAAGATGCTCCAAGCTGGCCACATCCAGCAGATTGGGACCTCCTGGGCCAGGTCACCACCATTCCTGCCCCTTAACTGCCCAGCCACCATTGGCATTTTCCAAATTCATCACTAGCTTCCCTGGCTTCTGGTGGTGCACACGAAACTGGGTAAACTCACATGTGTTTGCCAAGTGACTGCATGAATTTTTAAAAAATTGAAAAAATAATATTGGATCCTTAAGACTAAAAGAAGAAAACAAGGATTACAAAGTTTTAAAATATATACAGTAATACAGTGTCCATGGGAATACAAGATTAGCATTGGACTGCACACTTTCTATTCTGCCAAGTTGTTTAAAAAAATAACAAACCATCCCATTTACCATAGGTATATTTACACATATGCACAGGTAGTCATTCTAAAACTTTGGAAAACACTTTGCATTTTCCTTGTGTTTCCTGAGTTTTCTATTGGCTGAATATCACAGAGCTGTGATAACTTCTGTGTAAGTTGCACATTGTCGCCATGAGAAAGTACTACAAGCACAAGAAAGTACCACTGTGGTTTGAAACAAAACAGATTTATTTATTCTGTAGGTCTGTAGGTCAGAAGTTCAATGTGGTCTCAGTGGGCTAAAACCACGGTCTCTGTTAAAGTCAAGGCAAGGAAGTGATTTCCTTCTTTCCCAATTTCCTGAAGGCCTTCCTTCATCTGGAAGCTAGCAATGAGCATCTTTCAGACTCTTCTTAAGATTGTCATATCTCTCACCAGCTGGGGAAAGTCCTCTGCTTTTAAGAACTCGTGTGATTAGACTGGACCCCATAAGGACCACCTCCCCATACCTTGACAGGTAACATAGTCACAGGATCAGGGTTTCAGGACAAGGATTTCTTTGATGAGGAGCATAATTCTATGAACCATAGTTCCTTACATGGGCCCTGCTGGCGAATGCCTGGAATAGAGTCCCGAAAAGGGACGGTGGTCAGTGCGCGTAGTCTGAGGAGTGGAGGAAGGAAAACCGGAGAACCAGAAAAACCTGGTGGCTGATTTCCTTTCAAAATGTTGCCTAGTGACTCCTGGGAAAATCATCTGGCTTGATTTGTGACCTATCATACAAGGTTAGGATTTGGACTGTGCTTCTTTGAAATTCATTTTTACATCACCAGATCCACATATTGGCATAATATTTGTGGCAAAAACAGAAACAAAGCTTGGACCACCATCTTTCCTTGTCCCAGTGTCTGGGCAAAGTGTCATCCAGGACAGGTGAATGGCGGCAGGCACATTTGCCCAGCTTTCGGCTTTGCAGTCATAAGCAGATACAGCCTCCCTAGAAACACCAGCATGAAACATCCTGGATGCTGCAGGGCCCCCGAGTGTTCAATTCAGCCTTGGTGTTAGTTCTTCCTTCATGTAAAGCTCTTATCTTCTTTAGTACATTTTGTTTCCTTCAATTGTGATTATTGGTTGAACAGAGAGAATTTAATTTGCTTAATTATAAAAGAATGTCTTCCAGATTTTAATAGGTTTTAAAAAGTAGACATGTCATATAAAGAAAATGTGTCATTGATTATGTATATTGCACTCAAATTTAATTCTACATTTTGAGATACTTCTATACAGATCCTGTATAGATACTTCTATACAGATCCTAACCTGTTATATATTTCATTGCAATAAAATTGCCTTATTTTTTCTTACATTTTATTATTCCTTTTATGCAATACAAAGGTACTGAATGTACTGTAAGATTTTGATGGCTTTTTTTTCACTGCAGCTTTGCAAAGATTTAGTTGCATATTCATAACCACTGGTGACATGGTGCCAAGTGCTGAAACAATTATTCAGTGAATTCTTTGCATGACACTTCAGGGGAAATGATAGAAGTGCTGAAGCTGGGTTCTATTTTAAGACCTTTGGCTGATGATCATTAGTATTTCATAAAGGAACATTGCACAGCTATGGAAAGGTTCAAGACGATGAGAAACGAAGCACAGATGATTAGATAGAAGGAAAAATAACGTAGAGTATGGTGAAGACTGTTTCATAAACACTATCTTTACAATTGAAATCATTCAATTCTAGAATAAATGCTCCAACTTATGTTATAAAAGTTAGTGTTTGTACCTATTTCATGAGAGCTAATATACAACCCCTAAAGATCTTATCTTAAGTAATATAGGAAAAACTAAAGCCATCATATTGAAATGTTGTTCTAACTGACAAAAAAAAATGATAAGCAGAACTTCTTGTCTCAGCAGAAACTGAGGCAAATGAGTTTAAAGTTTTACTTAAGTTCTCACAGGGCTTCCCAGGGGGCTCAGAATCTGCCTGCCAATACAGGAGCCTCAGGAGACCCAGGTTCAGTTCCTGGGTCAGGAAGATCCCCTGGAGGAGGAAATGGCAACACATTCCGGTATTCTTACTGGAATAATCCCATGGACAGAGGAGCCTGGTGGGTGGCAGTCCACAGGGGTTGAAAAAAGTCAGGCATGACTGTGCAACTGAGCATGCACACATGCACCCAAGTTCTCACAGCTGGTAGTGCTAACCAGAAATCCAGTCTTCTCATTTCTTCCCCTGCAATTGTTCTAGTAGGTTGTGCTGCAGTTCACAGAAACATGCTCTTTATTGTGCAATAATCCCTGTTGCAATATGAGTTCATTTATTACAGCCCATTCTAAAGGAGATCAGCCCTGGGATTTCTTTGGAAGGAATGATGCTAAAGCTGAAACTCCAATACTTTGGCCACCTCATGCGAAGAGTTGACTCATTGGAAAAGACTCTGATGCTGGGAGGGATTGGGAGCAGGAGGAAAAGGGGATGACAGAGAATGAGATGGCTGGATGGCATCACCGACTCGATGGATGTGAATTTGAATGAACTCTCGGAGATGGTGATGGACAGGGAGGCTTGGCATGCTGCGATTCATGGGGTCACAAAGAGTCGGACACGACTGAGTGACTGAACTGAAGTGATCACAGTGAAAAGCAATGACAAGAGAAATTCAGTACTCAACCATTTAACCAGTTTTCCTTTGCATATTTGTTCAAACAATATCTAAGGAATGGGAGAACATGATTCAGACAAGACTTTTTTAAAGACAAGCTTATTCTCCGCGTTAGAGCCAATATCTTCCAATGAGCTGAGAAAAAATACATTGGAATTTTGCTTCTCAGCAGAAGCTCATGATTCCCATCTCTAAGAGAAGGGTAAGAGGCAAAGCAAAAATCAGCTCATAATAATTTCTTTAAAAATTACCAATTTGATTGCGGTATAAATGACATTTAATATTTGCACATATTTAAAAGATAAAGTTTGAAGAATTTTAACATATGTATGGACCCATAAAACCATAACCTCAATCCAGACAGTGAATAGACTCATTGGACACTTCATGTGAAATGAAACTTGCTCAGTTGTGTCTGACTCTTTGGAACCCCATGGACTACACAGTGTATGGAATTCTCAGGTCAGAATATTGGAGTGGGTAGCCTTTCCCTTCTCCAGGGAATCTTCCCAACCCAGGGATCAAACCCAGGTCTCCTGCATTGCAGGTGGATTCTTTACCAGCTTGGCCCTTCATGCCTCTTGGTAAATCCTCCTTTTCATCACCCTTCACTTGACACTCCCTTCAGCCTCTAGGACCCAGGCATTTGGTGCTTTCTCTCACTATAGATTATTTTTAGTTACGAGAATTTTATGTAAATGGAATCATAACCTTTGCAATCCTTTTTGCCTGGCTTCTTTCTCTCGGTATAGCTGTTATGAGATTCACCCATGTTGTGGCATACATCAAGATGTCATTTCTTGTTATTGTCGAGTAGTATTCCATTGTACCCAAAGAATGAGGAATACATTGCTGTGTATCGGGCTTCTCAGGTGGCTTGGTGATAAAGAATCTGTTATCAATGCAGGAAATGTGGATTTGAACCCTGGGTCAGGAAGATCCCCTAGAGAAGTAAATGGCTATCCACTCCAGTATTCTGGCCTGGGGAATCTCACAGACAGAGGAGCCTGGTGGACTACAGTCCATGGGGTTGCAAAAGAGCTGGACATGACTTAGTGATTAAACAAAAACAACAACAAATATAAAATTAAGGGTAAAAAAAGTAAAGTAGGAAAAAGAAAGCATAATATGTTATTTATCTAAGAAATAAATATAGAAAACAATGGAAAGAAAACCAAAATATATTTTAAGTAGTTATATGTTAGAGAAGAAAGGGAATAGAGCAGAGGAAATGGTGACAGAAGTAGACTTCTTTAAATACATTTTATTTTATACATGTGACTTTGTAAACATAAAAATATTTGATGTAAACATGAATCAAATTTAAATTTAAAAATTTGCACCCATACAATAAAAGCAAAAAGAAACAAATGAACCTGTGACACACTGATAACATAACTATACAATGACTTCAAAATACAGTTGATTACACATTCATGCAGGGAAAATTCCAAAGACAAAAAAAAATGAAGACAAAATAAGGCTTAAAATGTTTTCAGTAATAATATTGCTGCTGCTGTCCTATAGTTATTCTAAGGCTGAGGGTATAACCAACAGGACCCTGTGGGCCTTCCTAGAATAAGAATCCCCAACCCTGACAAGTCCTCCTCCTGCCTTCTGTCTGTAGAAAAACTTTAGTCAAAGAATAAGTTTAGTCAGAGAAGTGAGAAAATGTGAAAGAAAGGAAGACAGTCAAGCAAGACAAAATAATAATACTCTGGCTTTTAAACAAAGTCAGGGATCTTTAGTTCTTCAAGGGCTGTAGATAATATTGAGACATGTCTTTTGAGCTGTTTTGCAGATAATGAAACCCTCACCAGGTGGAAGAAGTTAACTGCATGCTGCTGCTGCTGCTAAGTCGCTTCAGTCGTGTCCGACTCTGTGCGACCCCATAGACGGCAGCCCACCAGGCTCCCCTGTCCCTGGGATTCTCCAGGCAAGAACACTGGAGTGGGTTGCCATTTCCTTCTCCAATGCATGAAAGTGAAAAGTGAAAGTGAAGCCACTCAGTCGTGTCTTACTCAGCGACTCCATGGACTGCAGCCCACCAAGTTCCTCCGTCCATGGGAGTTTCCAGGCAAGAGTACTGGAGTGGGGTGCCATTGCCTTCTCTGAACTGCATGCTACCTACAAGGATATAGACCCCAGAACAGCTGAAACCAGGTCAGTGATGTTGACTCCCAATTACCTCATAACCAGCCAATCAGAAGACTGTCCATGAGAGGATCACACAAACCCTCCCCTCACCCTACCTTTTAAAACCTTTCCCTGAAAACCATTGAGTAATTCAGGTCTTTTGGGCACTAGCTACATGAACTTCTCACCTGGCCTCTGCAGTGCGCATGGAGATTTATTTCAGTGCAAACTGGTGTCAATAGATTGCTCTTATTGCCTACGGGCCAGGGGACACAAGTTTGATTCAGTAACAGTAACTGCATATTGTGGGACAAAGCAAATGGGTAAATTGTAGTGGGGTTTCTGAGAAGATGGTTCTTCAGCATGAGAGAAAGATAATGGTAAGATAAATTACATTTTAAAAATAGCATATAACCTGAATTTAAACTCTAAGATAAAATATATCAAGAACTAATACAAAATGGATATGCATTTCCTGGGTCTGTCTGTTCACTGAAAGAGAAACCAATTCACTACCAACAGTCCCCTCTACTATCAAGATTGTGGCCTGTAAGTAACATCTCCCTTTAAAGAATATCAGTGCTCCTTGAGCAACAAAATACAAAGAAACTATAAGGGAATTAAAAATAACTGTGTACATGCACAGTTGGAACAAATCATGTACAACAAGATACAGAAAGAACAGAAAACCCAGCAGCTGCCCCTTTTGAGGAGCCGGGAATACCACGAAAGCACTGGGCAAACCACCTAAGCAACGTCTCCAGCCCAGTCCGACCCACGGGTCTGCCTCTACCCTCACCCTATTTAAGAGTTCACCTCCTCCCCGCTCAGGGAGCAAGGAAGGGAAACTGTTACTTGTTTTCCCTCCTTTGTGCTGCAGCCTGAGTCCCAGCAAAGTCCTGCCTGAATTCTTGGTCTAGCCTCTTATCAATTTCTATTGATTAAAGAGTCTAAGAATCCTGGTTGCTAACAGATTGAAACACATCCACTATGTAAAAACACATGAGTATATACTGTTACCTTAGCAACATGGAAGGTTTCACAATAATAACCTCCATGAAACTGCCGGATGCTATGGAACCAGTTAGTATACTATATATTTGAAGACAATAAGGAATTACTATTCACTGATTTTTTTTTTTAAATTTACTATCTTCAAATATATAGTCAATATTCAAATGTTCTTGATTGTTTCATGATTTTTTTTGCACTTACTCTAAATAAAGATTGAAATAAAGTACATGTCTTTGTTCAATGTATGTTTTCAGTTCAGTTCAATTGCTCAGTCGTGTCCAACTCTTTGCAACCCCATGGACTGTAGCCTACCAGGCTCCTCCACCCATGAAATTTTCCAGGTAAGAGTACTGGAGTGGGTTGCCATTTCCTTCTCCAGTCCATCAAATGTAATATATGTCAAATATATAAAAATGTATGTTTTAAGTTTCTTTTAATCAGTGGGATCACTTTCCTCTGTTTATCTTGGCACTTTATTCATGGAAGATGAATGAACTTACCTTGAAAAGTTTCCTATAGTCTGGATTTGTTGACACAAGTCATTAATATCTTCCTCTGTTCCTCATGTTTCATGGAAATAGGTTATTAGATCTGGAGATGATAAGTTTACATTTGACTTTCTTTCCTTTTTTGTTAAGATAACTTCATGAGTGGCGGCATATAGCTTTAAAACTAACTGGTTCCATAGCATCCTGCAGTTTTGCTGAGGTTGTTGTTTTGAAACCTTCCATGTTGTTAAGGTATCAGTATTTACTTACATGTTTAAATATAGTTCCCTGGTGGCTCAGACGGTAAAGCGTCTGCCTGTAATGCGGGAAACCCGGGTTCGATTCCTGGGTCAGGAAGATCCCCTGGAGAAGGAAATGGCAATCCAGTCCAGCACTCTTGCCTGGAAAATCCCATGAAAGGAGGAGCCTGGTAGGCTACAGTCCATGGGGTCGCAAACAGTCAGACACGACTGAGCGACTTCACTTTCACTTTAAATATAGTGAATGTGTTTCAATCTGCTATCAACCAGGGTTCTTGGACTCTTCAATCAATAGAAATTGATAAGAGGCCAAAAAGATTGAAGGCAAAAGGAGAAGAGGGCAGCAGAGGATGAGATAGTTAGATAGCATCACCAATTTAATGGACATGACTAGGGCAAACTCTAGGAGATAGTGAGGGACAGTGAAGCCTGGCTTGCTGCAGTCCATGGGGGTCCCAAAGAGTCTGATACAACTTAGCGACTGAACAACAAAAAGTTCATTGATTTAGGCATGATTATTTACTGATAAAGTCTTGTGATGTTTGGGACTTAAATAATAATCAAATAATCAAAATAATCCAGGGTGGGAAAGGGGAGTAGTATACATGAAACAAAATTAACCATGAGTTCAAAATTGTTAAAACTGGGGATGATAACTAAAGGCTTCATTATAACATTTCCTCTAGAATTTTTATAATAACTTTTAAATAAAGCAAATAAAAACATAAAAAAACTAAAAAGAAATATCCTCTCAAATAATATACAAATAAAAGATAATGTAATACATTAAATACATCAATACATCAAATACATAAAAATAAATGAGATAATGATGATACTTTTAAAATGAATTCTTTGCTCACTATTGAGATTGCTAGGGTACAAGCTCATTATTTCTGAAAATCTGTAAATACTGAGAGAAAGCATTGTATAACCGCGTAACTTTTGCCTTGTTGGAGGTTTATAGGAACATAGCATCCATACCTACTCAAAGAGCTGCAAGAACAAAGGATTACAACACCAAGAAGCTTGCAGCAATGAACCACACCCCTTCCCTTTTTAATAGAAGTCTAAATTCTAACTTGGGTAAGATGGTCTTTGAGATACTAGGCCACCTTCTTCTTGGTGTGCTGGCTTTTCAGATGAAGTCAGTATTCTTTACCCCAATAGTCTGTCAATTTATTGGCCTGTCATGAGGTGAGTAGTACAACCTGGACTTGGGGAAATAGAATAACAGGTAACAAAAGCAGGAGATAAATAATTTCCAAAACTGTGTTTTGTAAACTCCAGTGAAATAGTGGAACTGGCAGCATCAGTGGCTGATAAAAACCATTAGGTAAAGTGTTTCAAAGAAATTTATAATGTATGAAGTGAGTTCATGGCACTTGAACCTCTTTCTTATTCTTAATGTTAGTAAACAAGGGACAACCTGGCAGGGTGTGCTTCTGATATGATGCAATAGAAAGCATCCTGCCACTTATAAAGCATTCCTAACCATAAAGCTGTACTATAGCCTAAGGAAAACTCTCTATGGATCTACCATCAGCTTCAGAATATGCAGGAGGAAACAGTAATTCAAATCCAAAGCATAAGATAAATCTTAGGACAAGGGATGCAATTTCTTTAACAAAGGCATAGCACAGTAAAGGGGTGGGGTGTGGGTATTCTTGTGGAAAAAAGGCTCAGGAGATCTGCAGGCCATATGTAGTGTGGGCCTTGCCTGCATCCTGATTCAAACAGTCTACTCTTTAAAAGACATCTTTATTCTTTGTAGGACAATCCAGGAAACCTGTACATTGATCAGATATTAGATAAAGATGATAAGAATTGCACTCATCTCACATGCTAGTAAAGTAATGCTCAAAATCCTCCAAGCCAGGCTTCAGCAATACGTGAACCGTGAACTCCCTGACGTTCAAGCTGGCTTTAGAAAAGGCAGAGGAACCAGAGATCAAATTGCCAACATCCGCTGGATCATGGAAAAAGCAAGAGAGTTCCAGAAAAACATCTACTTCTGCTTTAT
>SJYT01025964.1:229187-268359 GCA_006410635.1 Cephalophus harveyi
CAAGAGTCTTCTCCAGCACCACAGTTCAAACGCATCAATTCTTCGGCGCTCAGCTTTCTTCACAGTCCAACTCTCACATCCATACATGACCACAGGAAAAACCATAGCCTTGACTAGATGGACCTTAGTCGGCAAAGTAATGTCTCTGCTTTTGAATATGCTATCTAGGTTGGTCATAACTTTTCTTCCAAGGAGTAAGCGTCTCTTAATTTCATGGCTGCAGCCACCATCTGCAGTGATTTTGGAGCCCAAAAAATAACTTCTGACACTGTTTGCCTGTTTCCCCATCTATTTCCCATGAAGTGATGGGACCAGATGCCATGATCTTCATTTTCTGAATGTTGAGCTTTAAGCCAACTTTTTCACTCTCCTCTTTTACTTTCATCAAGAGACTTTTCAGTTCCTCTTCACTTTCTGCCATAAGAGTGGTGTCATCTGCATATCTGAGGTTATTGATATTTCTCCCAGCAGTCTTGATTCCAGCTTGTGTTTCTTCCAGTCCAGCGTTTCTCATGATGTACTCTGCACAGAAGTTAAATAGGCAGGGTGACAATATACAGCCTTGACGTACTCCTTTTCCTATTTGGAACCAGTCTGTGCGGAGTACCTCATGCAAAACGCTGGGCTGGATGAAGCACAAGATGGAATCAAGATTGCCGGGAGAAATACCAATAACCTCAGATACACAGACGACACCACACTTATGGCAGAAAACAGAGAACTAAAGAGCCTCTTGATGAAAGTGAAAGAGGAGAGTGAAAAAGCTGGATTAAAACTCAACATTCAACAAAGATTGTGGCATCCAGTCCTATCACTTCATGACAAATAGATGGGGAAACAATGGAAACACTTTGTTTTGGGGGCTCCAAAATCACTGCAGATGGTGATTGCAGCCAGAAATTTAAAAGACAGGTGGGCTCCCTCCCACAAGCCTCTCCTTGCTTGTTGGAAGAAAAGCTATGACCAAACTAGACAGCATATTGAAAAACAGAGATGTTTCTTTGCCAAAAA
This sequence comes from Cephalophus harveyi, assembly GCA_006410635.1. Lineage (NCBI taxonomy): Eukaryota > Metazoa > Chordata > Mammalia > Artiodactyla > Bovidae > Cephalophus > Cephalophus harveyi. Next base: position 230,199 of record SJYT01025964.1, read on the forward strand.
AGGTCAGTCTAGTCAAAGCTACGGTTTTTCCAGCGGTCATGTGTGGATGTGAGAGTTGGACTATAAAGAAAGCTGAGCGCAGAAGAACTGATGCTTTGTGTGTTGAAGAAGACTCTTGAGAGTCCCTTGGACTGCAAGGAGGTCCAACCAGTCCATCCTAAAGGAAATCAGTCCTGAATATTCATTGGAAGGACTGATGCTGAAGCTGAAACTCCAGTACTTTGGCCACCTGATGGGAAGAGCTGACTCATTGGAAAAGACCCTGATGCTGGGCAGGACTGAAGGCAGAGAGAAGGGGACGACAGAGGATGAGATGGTTGAATGGCATCACCAACTCGACGGACGTGAGTTTGAGCAAACTCTGGGAGATGATGCAGGACAGGGAGGCCTGGCATGCTGCAGTCCACGGGGTTGCAAAGAGTCAGACTCGACTGAGCGACTGAACTGAACTGGATCTCACAGATGAGAAAACAGGCCACGGGGGAGCTGAAACCCTCCTTCCCGACCGAAGAGGAAACCAAGACCCAGTTACAATTATGATGGAAAGAATTCTGAACTGGGTCTTGGTTTCCTCTTGGGTTGGCCTAAACTTAGTTGAACTCTTCAGACAACTGTCTCAGTTCACTCACTAACTGGTAGGCGAGCCTCCCAAACTGCGACATGGTTTCTTTCCTCAGTGAGAGCTGGTGTCCCCCCACCCCCCCGGGGAGGCCTGGGCGTGGGGGGCCATGGCATCACTGTCGAGGTTAGGCAGCGCCCCTGGTGCCCGTTCTGTGACTGCAGAGCGACCCCCCGAGGGCACAGTACGGTTCTGTGCCCAGAGGGTCCCAGAAACCCTCCCCAGCCCTGCTCTCTGGTGAAGGGACAGGTGGGCGCCCTCCCAGAGGCCTCTCCCGCTCTCCCAAAACAAGAGAAGCGGCCCCTCCCACGCTGGAAAGAAAGAACTTCCAGTAACCCACCTTCCGTCTTCACACCTAATAAATGCCAGCGCAGCGTGCTGACAAGACCCACAGCTTTCTCAGGAGTCAAGAGCTGTGTAGGCGTCACGTGTCCAGAGGCACTGCCCCTCTGTCATACCGTCCTTTATTTCTTTACTCTGGGCTTCCCAGGAGGCTCAGCAGTAAAAGCTCTGCCTGCAGTGTGAGAGATGTGGGTTCAGTCTCTGGGTCGGAAAGATCCCCTGGAGGAGGGCACGGCAACTCACTCCAGAATTCTCGCCCGGAGAATCCCATGGACAGAGGAGCCTGGCGGGCTGCAGTCCATGGGGTCGCAGAGAGTCAGGCACAACTTAGCACTAAACAGCAGCGAATTATTTACATCATAGTAGCTGAGCCTCGCCCGGCTTCTAGAAATTAGACCGCGAGGAGCCCAGGAAATATGCCCTCCTTTCTAACGCCACAATAGTCCTAAGTAACAGGCTTTACAGTTCCCTAATGAAACCATTAAACTCTTATGCTTTGATGACATAACTTGTTAATTCTTAATGTTGTCAGTAAACGGCCCTAATAAGTGTCTTCTAAGACTGTGATCAAAAACATAAAAATGCATCTTCCCCCGATTCCAGGTCCCTTTCAAACTGGCAGAGGCTCCGACGTCACACTGCGCTATCGTGCGGACCTCTGTTTGGCTTTCAGACGGACGGCTGGCTAGAAGCGAGCGGTGTCCTGTCCTTCTCGAGTTTACACACGGGCCTTACACGCTCCTTCCCGGGGCACTGCAGGCAGACACAAACGCTGACACCACGACGCTGCCCTCTGCACGCCCAGAGCCTCCCTGCCACTCCCCTCAGGGAAAGTTTAGCCCAGAGGATTTGCCACAGCTCAGCCTTTTCATCACATCTGGAATCTGAGATAGCAAACATATTCCACAGCCTTGACATGGATTTGCAGTTTCTGATCACCAAGGTCTAAGGGTTAAGGGAAAAGGCAGGAAGGTTTGGCAACCTCTGGCTGGCTTTGCTCATTGCCGTCAGAAGTCTGTGAGGCTCAGAACCACGGAGCCGGTCCATCCACGGGAGCGCTCAGGATGGAGCTCCAGGAAGACGAGCCGGAGCGACGCGGGCTCCAGGGCCCCGTGGAGGCCTGCCCTCTTAGCTGGGGCGCCCCCGACCTCCTGGGGCTCTGCTCCCGCGGTGGGTGCACAGTGGGGCCCAGCCGTCTCCCCAGGGCTCAGGAGCTGGGGCGGGAGTGGACTCCATCCCAGACGGAGGGAGCTGACTTGTCCCTGGGCCCGGGAGGCGACCCATCAGTCCTGGCTGCGGGAGGCCTGGCTGCCTCCTCGGGGGAGGCCTCCCAAGCAGCCCTGTCTTGGTCCCGTTTGTTTGCCCACGTGTCGGTCACCAGCGCCCCCGGTGCCAGGCTATGGGCCAGCCCGGGTGCAGAGCCAGGCTTTTCCCGGCTGCACTGCGGCCTCGCGCTGGCCAGCGGGGGAACCCACAGGGCCTGGCGGGAGGGTGTGGGGACACGGGCCGTGCCTCATGTGGAGGGCGTCAGGCCGGCAGTGCGGGCAGCTCTGTCTTCTCCTGCCCCAGCCCTGGGAGATGAGGGCGGGCACCGGGGGCCCCCAGCAAGAGGGCTGACCTCCAACCGAGTCCACGCACAGCATGGGCCGACTGTTCCCTCCATCTAGCCACCTGGCCAGGGATGGACAAGGGACCAAGTGCCCAGCGGGAGAGAAGCAGCCTTGCTGCGGCCCTACCTGATGCCCGGCGAGCCCCCTGAGCAGCTCCGGGGGCCGCCGTCTGTCCAGGGCCCACAGCAGGACCCAGCGCCCCTGCAAAGAAAGGACACCCCAAGGACCCGGGGACAGAGCCACAGCCTGTCCACCACGCTCAGGCCCAGCGGGAAGGACGTCCTGTTCCCTGACCCCTGACCTCAACCTGCCCCCCGGCTCCGTAACCGCAGGTGTCGAGGAGCTGGAAGCATTGAGCAAACGGGACGTTCTTGACCTCAACGGCAGTTGCACACGTCAGCACTCTGAACTGAGGTAATTATTAGTTCTGTATTTATTAGCTGAACCCCTTTTGAGTAATCGCCTCTGGGGACATTTATAAATGCAATAAAAGGTGCATCATTGTTTACTGCAAAATGACGAGGCTCTTTCTGGGTTCTGGCTGAAGCAAGCCCTCAGGCGGGCAGCCTGTCTGTCCAGATCCAGGAAAGGTTGAGGGCAGCCTCCGCCTCTGCTTCCTAGGACATCAGCAGGAGCTGTCTGCCGACCTGGACCCAGCCAAGATAACCTGAGCCCGGATCTCCAGCTGGGAACCCCAGGATGACTTGTGACGGAAGAGGGGTGTCTGTAGCTCAGATGCCCTTCAGGCCCTGCCCTTTGGCTGGCAGAGGGCCTTGGGCACAGCACGCCCAGTGGGGTTTCTTAACCAGTCACAGGGGATCGGAACCCACCCCTCTTTTAGGCACAGTGGATTCGACAGCATCAGGGTCCAGCTCTGCTCTGGACTGGCTGCGGGTTGTTTGTGGAGGGCTCTCAGAGGGACCCATAGGCGCCCCACAGCCCCCGCTGTCTCAGATGCCACCATCGAGTCCCTCTAAGTCACGCAGCAGACACAGGACAGACGTTCCTCAGGGGTAAAATAGAGAAAGCGGGCACAGGAAGACCAGGCGCCTCACCAACACCCTCCTCGCTCTGTGACCGCAGGGCCCCGACGGGCTCGCCGGCCTCAAGCGCTCACCGTCCACACCCAGAGGCGCCCGCGCACCGACCCACACGATCGGCAGAGTCTTCGGGAACGTTCCCGCGGCCGAGCTCAAGCTTTTATCTGCCACACGGCACTAGTGGAGAAGCTTGGTATGAGAGAACCAGCTCTGGAAGTCGGCCGCTGGTCCAGGGAAGCCCCGGCCAGGCCCAGCGGCCGGCAGCGAGTCCAGTCCACGCGGTGAAGACGTCCAGCTGCCCGCAGGCCACAGGCGGCTTTCCCCGCGGGGGCGCCTCCTCCTCTGGGCAGGGATGAGTGATGGGCTCAGCTGCATTATTCAAGCGCGCGGGAATAAATCTGCTCTTGAATCCCTTCGACTACGAACTGTCCAAGTTAGAAAGCAAACGCAGGACCTGAAGCCCAGGCCCACAGTCAGCAGCCAGGCTCCAGGGCGGTGACTGGGCACCAGGACCCACTCGGGGGCCACGGCCCGGCTAGCCCTCCGGCCTGGCCCTCCGTCCAGACGCTGCCCGGAGGCAGTGGCCCCCGACGGCTCCCTGAGCTGCGCTGATTTGCCCTTTGGAGGAGGAGGCTGTGTTGAAGGCTCTGAGCATGGCCAGGGCAGAGGCAGCCGCTGGTCCTGGGGAGACATTTCTTGGAGGACGTGTGGGTCACGTGACCACACCTGGCCGCCCCACCAGACCGGGGGACTTAGGAGTTCCGAGAGATTCCGAGAGATTCCAAGAGATTCCAAGAGACCGCCTGCCCACACGTCCTGCCCACAGGTCCTGCCCGCAGTCTCTTCTGTGGCCGCCCCAGGCAGCTGGTGGAGCGGTGGAGCCCTCTGGACAGAGAGCCGGGCAGCAGCCGCTCTGGGCCTGGCAGGCGCACCTCTCCACTCCCCCGAGATGACAGCAAGCCACATCACTCCTTCCATCGAGGGGAAGCCAGCTGGACGCCGCACATCCTCCCTGCAGAGGCGGACACTTCCCGGGCAGTGGGCAGGCAGGCGGCAGGGCACCCTCAGCCCCAGGGCCACAGCCGGAGGGGGGCCACAGGGAACCCCTCAAGCGGCAGCAACAGAGTCTCTGAAACACAAGATAAGGGGCCGTGTGATGGGGTGGTCCCCTCCCTAATACAGGTGAAGGGGGCCATTCTCAGCGGTCTTGGTAATTCCGACAAATTTTGCCCAATGGCAGTAAGTGGTTTGAGGAAAGAACACTTCGAATGTGCTCAAAGGCACCGTCTGAGTCTCCCCAGGTGCACAGGGGCGGGGCAGACTCTGGAGGCCGTGGGGTCTGGTGCCCTGACAGGCACCCCTTGTCTGAAGCCCAGGACAGACCGGGCTGGGGCGTGTTTGGGAACGGTCCACACAGTTCCTACCACCGGAGGCGTGATGGCCTCATCCAGGGCAAGTGCAACGACTTGGGGGGAAATCAGTTGAAAGAAAGACAAAAAGTCAGCAAATTAAGCTCAAGTTAAGGATGGGGTGAGTGTCCTGAGCTGAGAGAGGGCCAGGGGAGCTTGGGTACGGGAAGCACAAGGAGAGGCTGATGCAGGAGCCTGAGAAGGAAGGAAGGAAGGGGGACAGATGGATTCACAAAAACCAGAAAAGCCGTGTTTTAGGAGCGGGCAGGGCAGACCCAGCAGAGGCTTCTCCGTGGATCGGGACCAACAGCAGTGATATTCCTTAGCCTGGAACGATGAGAGACCAAATCCTCATCAATCACCTTAGATCATCGTACAAATTACACAGTTTACCGTGAGGTGGGTACTTGGGGCAGGGGGTAGAAGGAGCGCTTCAGTGCCTTTTAACTAAATCACCTGGAGTCTGATCTACAGGATTATATGAATTATGCTACAAATCAGAGTATGTAGGTCTTTGCCAACATGCATATCACATCACTCATGCCAAGAAGTCGAAATTGCTGATGCTACTGATTGTGCAACTAACTTATTTGGTCTTTAAAGAGAAAATACCCCACCTACTTAGAAACATGGGAGGAATCCTGAAAACCAGGGCTACAAATGTGACCTCTTGAACTTCCCACCAGAGTTTTGATCTGTTCAACTAAGAAAACTCCCCGCAGAGGTACTGTTAGAATGAGAGCAACAGGTAAGCTGTGTACTCCTTCTTTCTTAAGCAGAGCTGGGCAGGAACAGAGTTCATCTGCTCGGCTGTTCTTCTGGCCCAGCGATTCTGCTGACTGTCGTTGTTTGTTCACTAAGTCGTGTCCGACGTTTTGCGACCCCATGGACTGCGGCACGCCAGGCTCCTCTATCCTCTACCATCTCCTGCAGTTTGCTCAAACTCGTGTCCATCGAGTCGGTGATGCCATCCAACCATCTCATCCTCTGTCGTCCCCTTCTCCTCCTGCCCTCGGTCTTTCCCAGCATCGGGGTCTTTTCCAATGAGCTGACTTTTCACATCAGGTGGCCAAAGTACTGGTGCTTCAGCTTCAGCATTAGCTCTGCCAGTGAATATTCCAGGTTGATTTCCTCTAGGACTGACTGGTTTGATCTCCTTGATGTCCAAGGGACACTGTGCACTCGGTTTAAGTGGAATCTTAAGTGGTTTATGCACATAAGTGATTTAACCCTTTCAAGCTGGTGCTTTTCTTTTCCTACCAGAGCGTCCATTTTCTGGTTTTCTCTCAATCATTCTTTTCTGCATTTACTCCTTGAAGCTTCCTTCAAAAAAGGCCAGGGCTCTGAGGGAAGGGCCAGATCTATCCAAGAAGAAGGGAAGGAGGCACGTTCCTGTCTGGATCCTCCAAAAGCCTGTCTGAACCCACTTACTTCACAGGGAGCAGAAAGCCCCCTCGAGCAGCGGGTCACTCGAGCCAGCAGGCTGATGAGTAAACTCCAAAGAACCGACTGAATCCCTACCTCGCCCCGCACACCAGAACACAGGCCGGAGCGGCAAAGCCGCGCGTATGGGAGGCAAGCCCGGGGCAGAGCGGCAGGGGAGCAGGGGAGGTTAAGTCTTCTCTGTGCAGGCAGGGTGCCCGTGAGCCCGGCGGAAACTCTCAGTGCAGATCAATTCTCTCTGTAAATATTGTAAACTCCTCTGTGCCTGAATAGTAGGCAAAAGGGGAAGATATTTGTGACCTAGCTGGCTAATGATAAACGAAAGCTGTTAGAAAGCCATTTTTTAAACAACTAAAAATAGAAATGAACCATGGTTGAGGCTAGCATATTTTCACCCCAAGCGGCAAATAGTCCATAAACACCTTTCATAACACAAACGCGAATTTAAGGAAAGAAAGCCCTGCTGTTTTCAGAGACCTGCGAGTCTGATAGTCTGTGGTTTGGTGAGGCTGTGAGGAGATCAGCTGTTCACACAGTGTTAATGGGGCTGTAAATTGGTGCACCTTTTCTGCGGGGCAGTTGAGCAATGCCTATTAAAATGCAAAATGCACATAACCTTTGACCCAGCAAAACCACTGCTAGGAATTTATCCCAAGGGTGCACTATTCCAGCTGAGCACAAGGGCACGTGTTGGGGTGTGTAGGGCAGCCCTGCCTGTGGTCCCCTAAACTGGGGAGGATGTATGTACACCAGCGCATGGGTCCAGTTTAAGTCGGCCGGGGCACAGCCTTGCAGCGGACCGCCAGGCAGGCAGGACGGGCGTGCTGTGGAAAGCCGCGGGCTCCGCACACCGACCGTGGTCCCGTGCTCGGCACAGGGCTTCACGTGCGTCTCCATCCACAGAAGTGCTCACAGAGGAAATGGTCAGAGGGATTTTACCAAACATTCACGTAGAGTTACCTGCGGGTAGCTGACAGGGCTGCAGAGATGTGGGCATGGGGAAAACCATTTATCTTTCATCTTATGCATTTTTATTCTGGTTGGAAGAGCTTTTTTTTTTTTTACCATTATAGTCCATTGCTTTACAATTTAAACAAGCCCAGTTCACTGAGAAGGAAGGAAAACAGAGGGAGGGAGGGAGGCGGCAGGTGAGCGGGGAGGTGAGCCGGGGCAGAACCTCATTCTTCTGAGATGAGCCCTGGGCCCGTGAGGATGGAGACAGAGGCCAGCACATCCCAAACCTGAGCGATGCCCCCAAACTGCGCAGATGGACAACTTCGGGTTCTTCTATGAGTGAAGCTGCTGGCCTGGGCCCTGTCCCTGGTCCCGGCAAAGCCCCTGGGGGTGAAGTCCTCGGGACTGAGGCCGGCAGAGCCTCCTGGGATGCACACACAGGAGGGTGTCCTGGTTTCTGGTGAGGAGGCCTCAGAGCACAGAGCCGGGAGCTCGCAGGCTTCTGCAGAGAGGAGCCCACGGGCAGGAAGGTCTCCAGGCCGGCTTGCGTTCTGAAGCCGGGCCCTCCTGGAGGCGGGGGGGCGGGGGGTGTTCCTGGCAGTGGCGGCCTCTACCACGGGTGCCCGCGAGCTTTCCCCAGATCATAGAGCTTTCTGTCTTCCCCCGTGAGATTCCGGTAGCGGACAGGAAGCTAGACTAGTTTTATTTTTCACTTATTTCTCAAGGTTAAAGTTATACTTGAGGTCTATTTTTAGAAGATAATGGATTGGTGGAGAAAATTATTTTTTTAAATAGCTTTTTTTAAAAATTCAGAGATTTTTAGAGAGCTTTAAAAATGACTTTTCTATGGAAAAGGGGGAGGGGGCAGGAAGACCAGCATGCCAGCTCCCCCCACCTCCCCACCCCAGCCCCGCGCTGAACCCTCCGCGGTGACAAAACACCCTCCCACACCAGGAGGTTTAAACATTAACGAGCCTGTCGGGGTGCTGGGCCGGGGAGCCCGGCCTGACGAGGAGCCAGCAAGCCTCGGCTGGACCCCTAATTACTTCTTGCGCAACTTCGGGCCGGGCGCCCGGATCACAGGCTCCGGGTCAGGGCGAGGGCCCGGCTCCGCCAGGTTGCATAAGCCTTCACATAGCAGTATCATTAGTCACAGTCTCAGAACAAAGGGCCATTCTGACCAGGGCGGGGTCGGCTCTCCTGCTCTCTGGAACTGAGACCCACCTTCTCCCAGTCAGGGGGTTCCCTGCTTCCGGAGCAGGGGGGTTAAAGGACTGCGTGAGGAGGGTCTGGTTCTTGCTGCTCTTGCTGCTGTTTCATTTTTTTTTTTTTTACCATTATAGTCCATTGCTTTACAATTTAAACAAGCCCAGTTCACTGAGAAGGAAGGAAAACAGAGGGAGGGAGGGAGGCGGCAGGTGAGCGGGGAGGTGAGCCGGGGCAGAACCTCATTCTTCTGAGATGAGCCCTGGGCCCGTGAGGATGGAGACAGAGGCCAGCACATCCCAAACCTGAGCGATGCCCCCAAACTGCGCAGATGGACAACTTCGGGTTCTTCTATGAGTGAAGCTGCTGGCCTGGGCCCTGTCCCTGGTCCCGGCAAAGCCCCTGGGGGTGAAGTCCTCGGGACTGAGGCCGGCAGAGCCTCCTGGGATGCACACACAGGAGGGTGTCCTGGTTTCTGGTGAGGAGGCCTCAGAGCACAGAGCCGGGAGCTCGCAGGCTTCTGCAGAGAGGAGCCCACGGGCAGGAAGGTCTCCAGGCCGGCTTGCGTTCTGAAGCCGGGCCCTCCTGGAGGCGGGGGGGCGGGGGGTGTTCCTGGCAGTGGCGGCCTCTACCACGGGTGCCCGCGAGCTTTCCCCAGATCATAGAGCTTTCTGTCTTCCCCCGTGAGATTCCGGTAGCGGACAGGAAGCTAGACTAGTTTTATTTTTCACTTATTTCTCAAGGTTAAAGTTATACTTGAGGTCTATTTTTAGAAGATAATGGATTGGTGGAGAAAATTATTTTTTTAAATAGCTTTTTTTAAAAATTCAGAGATTTTTAGAGAGCTTTAAAAATGACTTTTCTATGGAAAAGGGGGAGGGGGCAGGAAGACCAGCATGCCAGCTCCCCCCACCTCCCCACCCCAGCCCCGCGCTGAACCCTCCGCGGTGACAAAACACCCTCCCACACCAGGAGGTTTAAACATTAACGAGCCTGTCGGGGTGCTGGGCCGGGGAGCCCGGCCTGACGAGGAGCCAGCAAGCCTCGGCTGGACCCCTAATTACTTCTTGCGCAACTTCGGGCCGGGCGCCCGGATCACAGGCTCCGGGTCAGGGCGAGGGCCCGGCTCCGCCAGGTTGCATAAGCCTTCACATAGCAGTATCATTAGTCACAGTCTCAGAACAAAGGGCCATTCTGACCAGGGCGGGGTCGGCTCTCCTGCTCTCTGGAACTGAGACCCACCTTCTCCCAGTCAGGGGGTTCCCTGCTTCCGGAGCAGGGGGGTTAAAGGACTGCGTGAGGAGGGTCTGGTTCTTGCTGCTCTTGCTGCTGTTTCACCTCCCACCAGATCAAGACGCTTTGGTGTCGGGCACCCAGCCTTGCTCACCAGCTGTGGCCGCACCCCCTAGGGGCTCCGAGCCTCCCTGGGTCCCAGCCCCTCCTGGCCGGCACCAGGCTGTCCTCAGGCCCCCAGGCCTTCGTCTGTCAGGAGCAGTTTCTGCGAAGCCGAGTTCTAAAGCGTAGTTGCCCTGGCGGCTACTCACACAACGCACACAGAACCTGAAGTCCAGGGACAGAGCGTTGGCTTCAGCAACGACCTGGTCCAGTCCACGGTCGCCACAGACGGCGGGACCGAGGCCAGGGCAGCCGGCAGGCTGTCGGCTCTGCACGCGGCCGGCCTGATGAGGCCCCGCTGCTACCTGGATTCTTGGGCCACACGGGAACCTCGTGCTCCCTGCCTCCCTGTGACTTTCTGCCTGCGCCTCCCCCACCCGTCATCTCACCTGGAGAGCCCGCCCTGAGAGCCGGGAAGATACGCAACACTGCAGCCTGCAGGTGACTCGGGAGAAGGCAGCCCTCCACCCGGCCGGAGCCCCGGGCAGCGGCGCAGGGCCGCCGCCTCCACCTGCAGGGACGCTGGCCGCGCGCCGCTTGGGGTTTGGCTGGAGATGGTGGAGTGTCAGGAGTGCCTGCTACTCAGAAACACATTCGCCAAAGTTTCCTGGGGAAAAACCTTGAGTTTCCTATGATTTTGCCAAGAGAATCTGGTCTTTCCACCTGTGATTTATCGCTGAGGCCTCGAGGATGGTCAACGCCAAGCTGCCCCTTCCCCCCCTCCACTCACAGCTCACTGCTGCGTCGCGGCAACAAGGGGAAAACCTCCTTCACATTAAACTCACTTCTCTGATGTGACAGCGGGACCAGCCGGGATCAGGGAAGAGCCATGGATACCGAGAAATGCAGTCTGGATACTTCATTACAGAACATGTCTGTGGATTCATCAGCTGTAACCCAAAGGTGCCAGCTCGTGGATTAGCGTCGGCCCGTAGGGAAGCCTCTAGCGACAATCAGGGAACCCTTTTCCAGCCTGCTGTCCTGTGACTCAGGCTGACACATCTGCTCAGCTGTCGCCTTCTGTGAGGCTTTTCTCTGGCCACCCGCCCCCGTCTCTCGTCCTTGCTTCATTTCCCTCCCTGGCACTCATCATCAGCACAATCCATGGAACTTATTTGTCCTTGCTTAGTGTCTGTCTTCCCCACTGGAACGAACGTCCAGGAGAACACAGATGCCTTTCTGTTTGGTTCACCATGGCGAACGCCCCAGAGCTGAGCACAGAGGCTTCAGAGGACAGGGCTCTCAGGAGACAGTCACCGGAGGGAGGGAGGGATGGATAGAAGACTCCATTGTGAAGATGAAATGACCCAGGGGAGTGAGGGGAAAAGTTAGATGACAGGGTCAATAACCACAGTTATCTCAGCAGGTGAGATGCAGTCTGGAGCCAGCAAAGGGAACTGAACAGGCTGTGTAAGCCAGCCCCACACTTAGACTCCAGGAAGACAATTGCACAAGCGCGAGATGGAAGGGTAACAGCACGGGCAAGACTGAAGGCATCCTGGGAGACGGCCAGCTTGACCTGAGTCCAGAGGACGCCAGCCTGTCAGACGCCTGGCCCCCGGGGTCCTCAGTGGTTAGAACAATCACAGCCTCCAGTGTACACGCGTCCCAGACGCTTCCCTTCATTCAGATTCATGCCTTTTCAAACACACTTGCAACATTCAAGCGAGCAGGTCTGTTCCTCGCATTCTGGCTTTAGGAGCAAAGATTAGAAAGAATCTAAAAAGGATGGATACATGGAAATGCACAACTGACCCACACTGCTGACACCCGAAATTAACACAACATTGCGAATCAACTACACACTAGAAAAATTAAAATTTCTTCAAAAAGAACAAAGATGAGGCGTCATCTGAATGTCTACCACTAGGAACTGACACGCCATGGATACAAAGCAGTCTTTAAATAAGGATGAAGAGTCCAAATGTGCTTATTTGGAGCATTAGCTCGGGCAGGCAGGTTAAGTGGTGTGTGTGTCTGTGTGTGTGTGCTCAGTCGTGTCTGACTCTCTGCGACCCCATGGACTATAGCTCGCCAGGCTCCTCTGTCCATGGGATTCTCCAAGCAGCAATACTGGGGTGGGTAGCCATTTCCTTCTCCAGGGGGGTTTCCGACCCAGGGATCGAACCCGGGTCTCCTGCATTGCAGGAAGATTCTTTACTGTCTGAGCCACCAGAGAAGCCCTAAGTGGGGAGAGGGAGTTGGAAAAAGGAAAATAAATGTCAATTTTGCTTAGATTTCAGTAGAGCCTTGCTTTCTGGGTGATCTTTGACCGTTCACTTGGGCTTCATCCATTGGAAACGCAGAGCAGCCGGCCTGGCCCCAGACGCCCTGACGCACAGCCTGCGTTGCCACAGATGCCCAGACGATGTCCACACTCAGCTGGCAACGAGTCTGCTGCAGTGCAGGAGACCTGGGTTCAGTCCCTGGGTCGGGAAGATCCCCTGGAAAGGGACATGGCAACCCACTCTGGTATTCTTGCCTGGAGAATCCCATGAACAGAGGAACTGGTGGGCTGGAGTCCACGGGATTGCAAAGAGTCGAACATGACTGAGTGGCTAACACACGCTGACCTCTGAGAAGCTCCGTTCAAAGAGTTTCACCAGTCTTCCCAGGAGGGCGGCCTCCGTTTCAGCCAGCCTCCCTTCTCCAGCCCTTGTCCTGGGGGCCAGGGAGCCATGCATCCCGGTGGCCTCGGGTCCCCACCTGAAGGCTTGCGGGACACACGGGAATTCCGTGTTTGCAGGACTCCCCCCATCAGCTGCGAGTTGCAGGCGGCTGAGCTGACACCGAGGCTGGCGCAGCCTCCCCTGGGCGCTGCTGGGCGGATGTGACTGGCTCTGGTTGGGCGAGCTGCTCAGGTCAGGGCTCTGGCTGGTGGTCATGATCTATTGTCGCCTCCGAGGTTCCACCCAGCTGCCGCAGTCCCAGACTCAGCTGCGTTTTCTCCTCCAAGGATACACAACAGGCAAGGCTAACCTAAAGTCACTCAGGGGTTCCTTCCAAATTCAAGGCCATGGAGCTCAGCAGGACTGCCCCTTCACCACCAGCACGAGGGAAGCACCGAGGCTCCGAGTGGGACTGACGTCACGGGAGCCATCCATCCCTGCGGTCCCGCTCCTCTTCCCAGAACCCACGGCACCATTGGGTGACTTCCTCCTCCTCCAGCCAGGCGGCCGGGCTACCCATTCTCTTTCTCGGCAGTGGTGGGCTGCCCGTGGCCCTCGCCCTGTCAGGATCTCAGAGCCAGAAGTGAAGCGCAGGCTGGCACTGTGCAGCAAGGAGCAAGGTGGGCTGGGTCCCCGCATCGTCGTCATGTTGAGAAGCAAGGGCCCCAAAACAGGGCAGCATCCTACAGAATGTGTAGCCCACTGACCACAACCTGCCCACCCCGGAAGTCAGGCCAGTCCAAGAAAATGCGTAAAGGGCTTTCTGATGCATTTCAGAAAGAGTCTGAGTCTGTGAGACTGAGCAACGGGAAGACCTCGGGGCGGGGTCAGGTCACCGGCTGGCAGAACTCGAGGGGCCGCGGGCAGACGCCCCATCAGGAAGATGGGCGGCATCGCCGTCCAGCCCAGAGGGGGCATCTCAGGCTCGTCTTCCCCCCCTGCTGCACGGCGGAGCCTCGCCTGCCACAGCAGGGAGGAAACCTGAAGGCTCCGCGTTCATGAAGTCGTCAGCCACACAGCGCAGGACACTGTGTAACCCACCATACGAAGGCCCAGAGTCATCAGGTCCATAGGGACAGATCAGGAGGGCGGGTGGCAGGGCTCAGGGGAGAGCGGAGCGGGCTTTGCTGTTTAATGGGGACAGAGTTCCAGTGTTCCAAGATGAAAGCGTTCTGGAGATCGGGTGTATGACTAGCCTGTGGACCTAACAATGATTAAGGGGGTAAATTTTGTCCTGTGTGTATCTTACCACAATTTAATATAATAAAAAGATAGGTAAATATTTGGCCTAAATTTTCTCACACACAGATTAATCCTAGGAGAAAACACAAAAGCTGACAAGGCAGTCCCTCAGGGCAGCAGGACCCGGGACTGAACCAGGGAGAGGTTTTCATACATTTTGAACTTTTAGCAATTTTTTTTTTTTACCACATACATTTCTCAGGTTGTCAGTTTAAGAGAAAAAAGTCTGGCCAACAGCCCAAAGCCCCTTTCTGTGGAACCTGGGAGCTCGGGTTTGGGTTTTCCCCACATGCGATTGTCAGGTTGTGAACAGAGGCTGTACGTTTGCAGCTTCACTCTCTCGGTGGTCACATCTCTGTAAGTGAAGGTTTCTCAAAGATCTGGGAAGCTTTTATTCACAGGACCCCGGATTTGAGTCTTTGGCGCCTAAAAGAACAGAACACGCGGATGGGGCACGCTGCTCCTGCTGCGTCCCCAGCAGGGCTGGGTCTGGGACTCCGCCCCCAGCCTGTCCCGCACCCCACGCTGCGGGCATGCCGGGCGTCAGCACAGGGCCAGGTCCCACACGTGTCCTCACTCACGAGCCTGCGAGTGGCCTGCACACTGCCCGCTTCCCCCTGGCGCACGCAAGGGGCCTGCACACCGCGCGGCCGGCCACGCATCCACGGCCTTGCTCACTGCTCGAGGGGCCGATTGCACCAGCTCTGCCCTGTGGGCCCAAAGCCTGGCTGTTGCCATGACCAGGCTGCCCGCCCCAGGCCCCAGCCCCTTCCCTCACGTGGCTTCTTGAACCTACACGCTACCGGGTGAGAGGGGCCCCTGCATTGGGGGGCGGGCGGAGAGGACTTGGGGCGTCTCAAGAGTGAAGAGCGGGGACCTCCCTGGTGGCCCAGGGGCTAAGACGGTGCTCCCGATGCAGAGGGCCTGGGTTTGATCCCCAGTGCAGCAGCAGCAGCAGGGAACCAGATCCCACATGCCAGTCAAGACCCAGTGCAGCCAAGTAAGTGTGAAGAGCGGCTGTCCGAGGTCTTGGCGACTACAGATTCTGCAGCGGACGCTTGGGGGCTGGGACAGGACAGCAGACGTCCTGCGAGGTGCCGCAAGAGCGCTGTGCCCGCTGGACACGCCCCTCACCTTTCACGGGGGCCCGGAGGTTCCGAGTGGCTGCCCGGCGGCACCGGCTCTGGGAGCCCTTGCCGCCGTCTCGGGGTTAACCCTGCGTCGCCGGAAGCAGAGCTGGGAACTGGCCGGAGGCATCAAGTGAATGGCTCCTCACTCAGGTCTAGAAAGCAAACACGGAGAGTCAGTGCAAAAGCAAAAGCGTTTACATTTCTGAACGAGACAGTCTTTTATGTACATGAACAGGAACAACAGAAATTTATCTACGCTATGACCCTGGAAATGTACTGTTGTGGATATAGAAAGCGGAGGGCAAAAGAGAGAACTTTACATGTAAAACCCTTCAGGATAACGCATGGTTTTGTCCTCACAAATACTTCTTGAGATAACATCTTCAGAAATGGCAAATGTGAGACATGCCCCCCACAATCCTTGAAAAATGCAAAGACAGACCGCTGAGCAACCGCCACGCGGCCCAATTTCACCGCAGCCAGTCCTGGCCCCCGTGTTATCCTGACACACTGTCCCCCGCACAAAGGAAGAGACAGACACACCCGGGACTCGGGTGGCCGTGCTTCAGAAAAGTGAACGCGTTCCCCACCACGGTCCTAATTTCACCCATGACGAGGCCCCTCCACCTCAGGAGACACGGTTCACCCTCCCGAGTGGTTTCACACCAGCACACGATACAGACGTTCCACGACCCAGAGAATTCCGGCTGATGAGCTGGCAGGTTGGTTTCGGGGGCTGCTGTGGAGACAGCGTAGGCATCCCTGTGATGGCGAGGACGGACCTCCAGAAATCCTCTCCTCCACAAAAGCAGCGTCCGCACCGGATCCACGCTCCTCGACGGCTGGCCGTTCACCAAGGCCGAACCCGCGAGCCTGGCTTCGGGAAAAACGGCCTCCTCTCAGCGAGAACCGTGACGCCCGCGTCCCCTCTCCTCTGCCCTTTCTGCTCGGAACCTTGAAAAGCTGGAGCCTGGGGGCCTCAGAAGGAGACAGCGGACTGGAACCCCCCCAGAGCGTTCTCCTCTGTGGCTTCTAGATGGTTCTATGAGAGATTCCACTGTATCTGACCCAACTCACATGAAAGGGAATGACCTTGCCCCCAGGACGCTTGTGAAAAGCGGATCAGCGGCAGATGTGTAGCGTCACGACTGCCTGAAACCACGGCGAAAGCAGAGCAAAGACGGGCTGAGCGACGAGATGCCCACAGAGGGCTTTGAGAAGCGCTGACGTGTCTGCAGGGCGCCAGGAGCTGCACGTGTGTGCACGGCTGTCACGTCCCGGGGAAGACCTGAGAGGGCCCAGGTCTCACCGCTGGCTGACCCGGAGGCTCTGTGCCAGTGAGCGATGCTGAGGCAGCGGGGCCATCCTGCCCCGCCGGGAGCCGAAGGCTTCGCCCCACATACACGAGGACCTCGGCAACCAGGAAGACCTCAGCTCCAGACACCGAGACAATGACTGAGCGGAGACTTCAGTGACCACACGTGACAAAGAACCCAGACCTGACAGAATTAGTTCCACTTAAGAAAGCCACTAACCCAACAACAGAAGCAACAGCGAACAGCAACAGCGATGCCCCCTGGGCAGGAGGGAGAGTGTGATGGAGTTGCCAGGCTACAGCATTCATGCAATTTTCAAAGCAGTATTGCAAGGCCTGCGAAGAAACAAGACATTATGGCCCCACAGAGGTATGCTGTTGTTTAGAAGCTCAGTCGTGTCTGACTCTTTGTGACCCCATGGACTGTAGCCCACCAGGCTCCTCCGTCCATGGCATTTCCCAGGCAAGAATGCTGGAGTGGGCTGCTGTTTCCCTCCCCAGGGGCTCTTCCCGACCCAGGGATCGACCCCCTGCCTCCTGCACTGGAGGCAGACTCTCTAGGGATCAAACCCGCGTCTCCTGCATGTCTTCTGTTGGCAGGAGGACTCTTTACCAGTCGAGCCACCTGGAAAACCCCCCACACGCTGGACTAAGGCTTTAAACTGGCGACCTTGAATGTGTCCGAAGAACTAAAAGCAACCGTATCTAAACCACTAAAGGAGGTGTGGGGAATGTTTCGCCAAACACAGACTATCCATATAAGGATTTTTTTTTCAAAGACCAAATGGCAAATCTAGAAAACAGTGTTGCAGGACTTCCCTGTGGTCCAGGAGTGAAGACGCCATGCTTCCAGTGGAAGGCACAGGCTCCAGCCTTGGTCTGGGAAGTTCCATATGCCACAGGGTGTGGCAAACCAAAACTTACAAAAACTGAAATGGAACTTCACTAGCGCTCCACATCACATCAGAGCAGGGAGGGGAAGAACTCTGAAGTCTGTAAGACAGGTGAGGTGGCCGGTGTGAGGGGCAGAAAGAAACAAGAAGGAAGAACAGGGCCTCAGAGACCCCGGGAGTCTGCTCAAGCGGCTACACCTCCTCTGGATGTTTAAGGAGTGGCGGGCTCTTCCCCGTGGGTGCGGCAGTGCAGACGCGGTGACCCTGGTGCAGGTCAGCCCCCACCCGTCCTTGTTTGCGATGAGACACCAGCAGTGCAGACGTCAGCACGGCTGTTCCAGGACAGAGCACGAGCCTCAGGAAAGGGGTTCATCACCCGGACTACGGCCCCCCGCCTGTGCTTGTTACCCCCGGGTGGATACAGGCAAAGCAAGCCGAGCATCCTTCACAGGCTGCAGGGACACGGCTGCAGACAAGAGCTTCCTGTCTGCAGCCACAGCTCCAGCACAGTGGGGGACTGTGGTGCTGGGAGCGGCCGCGCCGCGACTCCTGCCCCGGCCGGCCAGCCAGCAGACGCCCAGCAAGGCCAGCGCGAGGCTCCACACGCCCCCGTGCGTGGTGTGCCCTTCTCCAGAAAGACCATCCCTCACTCCATAAGATGCTCCTGTGGTTTTTTTCTTTTAATTTCTTGTTTGAAAAGTAGTAACAAGCAATGTTTTGTTTTTAAAAGAAAATTTAATATCTAAAATGTCTAAAAAGAACTCATTGTTTCCAATGTTATATTCCTTTTCCTTTAAATTCTGAAAGGGAAGTCCAAAGTTGATGGTCACAATTTAACTGGCACCTTAGATCTGATTTTTTCCCATTGAATTAAAAACCAAGTGGTAAATTATTAATCTATAGCACTGAGGGGAAATAGCTTTCATCATATTTCTATTTTTTACTTACAGCTCATTCAGTTTCCTTGGATTAGATGGCTCCTTTCAGGAGCAAGAGAATACCCTGATGCATCCATTTATCCTTCACAGCATCTTTCTACCCAAATGGTGCAGTTGTGGATGGAGAAAGCAAGCCTTCTAATCTCCCATTTGAAAGCTAATGACTTATCCTTAAATATGACAAAATACACCACAAATGAGTTTCATTCTATTATAGAGGAAGTACTGAAAGAGATGGACCACCTGACCTGCCTCTTAGAGACCAGACCACCTGACCTGCCTCTTAGAGACCAGACCACCTGACCTGCCTCTTAGAGACCAGACCACCTGACCTGCCTCTTAGAGACCAGACCACCTGACCTGCCTCTTAGAGACCAGACCACCTGACCTGCCTCTTAGAGAAACTCATTGGAAAAGACCCTGATGCTGGGAAAGATTGAGGGCGGGAGGAGAATCGGACAACAGAGGATGAGATGGTTGGATTGCATCACCGACTCAATGGACATGGGTTTGGGTAAACTCCGGGAGTTGGTGATGGACAGGTAGGCCTGGCATGCTGCGGTTCATGGGGTTGCAAAGAGTCGGACACGACTGAGTGACTGAACTGAACTGAACTCAATTTTAAAAGAGTAACAGTTTTAGACAGAGTTATAAAATTTATAAAATTTAAATTATACAATGTTTTTCCATAAAGTTGAAATATTAACTGAAATCAGTCAAAAAAGTATGCTTACTTTTTGTTGTGTTTCTGCATAAGACACTTGAAATTACTTCTCTTTCTTTTTCTTTTTGCCAACTGTTATGTTGTCCATTAGTGACATTGAACTCTTTCCTGTATGCTGCTGCTGTTAAGTCGCTTCAGTCGTGCCCGACTCTGTGCGACCCCACAGATGGCAGCCCACTGGGCTCCGCCATCCCTGGGATTCTCCAGGCAAGAACACTGGAGTGGGTTGCCATTTCCTTCTCCAATGCATGAAAGTGAAAAGTCAAAGTGAAGTTGCTCAGTCGTGTCTGACTCAGCGACCCCATGGACTGCAGCCTACCAGGCTCCTCTATCCATGGGATTTTCCAGGCAAGAGTACTGGAGTGGGGTGCCATTGCCTTCTCCGCTTTCCTGTATAGTTTCTCATATTTCCTCTTCAGTGATCTGCTTACTCACACAATTTGTTCCTTGATGCTTGAGGCAGGGCGCTCAGGGCCGGTGCACTGAGACATCCCTAGGGGATGGGATGTGGAGGGAGGTAGGAGAGGGGTTTAGGACGAGGGACACATGTACACCCATGGCTGATTCACGTGACTGTATGGCAAAAACCACTACAATACTGTAAAGTAATTAGCCTCCAATTAAATTAATTTACCAAAAAAAAGAGAAAAAATAGATTTTCTTTCTCTTAATAACATATAGAATTTTACCTTATTAAAATTAATACCGGGCTTCCCAGATGGCTCAGCGGTAAAGAATCTGCCTGCAGTGCAGGAGAAAGGGGTTTGATCCCTGGGTCAGGAAGATCCCTTGGAGAAGGAAATGGCTACCCACTCCAGTATTCTTGCTGGGAAATCTCATGGACAGAGGAGCCTCATGCGCTGCAGTCCATGGGGTCACAGAGAGTAAGGCATGACCTACTGACTAAGCAACAACAATATAATTAATATTATTTTTTAATTTTGTTTGGGTTTTTGTTTCCCTTCAAAGATGAAGCTTGTTAACATGTATATAATACAATTAATGCATTTGTTCATATTATGGTCACCCTACACTGTAGCTTCAGAGTAAGTTCTAAGAATATGTACACATATAGTCCTGCTACTGCTGCTGCTAAGTCATTTAAACAACAATATAATTAATATTATTTTTTAATTTTGTTTGGGTTTTTGTTTCCCTTCAAAGATGAAGCTTGTTAACATGTATATAATACAATTAATGCATTTGTTCATATTATGGTCACCCTACACTGTAGCTTCAGAGTAAGTTCTAAGAATATGTACACATATAGTCCTGCTACTGCTGCTGCCAAGTCATTTCAGTCGTGTCTGACTCTGTGCGACCCCACAGACAGCAGCCCACCAGGCTCCCCCGTCCCTGGGACTCTCCAGGCAAGAACAGTGCAGTGGGGTGCCATTTCCTTCTCCTAGTCGCTAATTTTCATTATCAAAAATATCTTGTCAGACCTCACTCCTTCACTTTTCCATACAACTGGTAGACACATTTTGTCTAGTTAAAAAGAGTTAATGAGATTTTGCTTAACACTGTATTAAAAGTATGTACTGATGTGGGAGGAATTACCATTTTGTTTATTATTGATTATTAATCACTTTTACATTTTGGTTTTACATTCTGTTCTTTGATAGACGATCACTTTTTAAACAGAGTTTACCTCGATTTGCTTATCCTTGTGTGAGTCGCTCAGTTGTGCCCGACTCTCTGCGACCCCATGGACTATAGCCCGCCTGTCCGCGGGGATTCTCCGGGCAAGGATGCTGGAGTGGGCTGCCGTTTCCTTCTCCACGCTTATCGTTAGGTATATTATAATGCTTGTTGCTGTAAATAAAAATTGCCCCTTATTTTTATACTAAAAATTTTATACTAAAAGTCCTGCTAACTGTTTCATGTTGAATCTTTTGGATTTTCTATGTACAGAAGCATTTCATTTGTAAATAAATAATTCTTTCTTTTTCCTTAGGACATGTTGTAAAATGCTGAATACCAGAAATTACAAAAGCTAGTCACTCAGTTGTGGAGAACG
Source organism: Cephalophus harveyi (assembly GCA_006410635.1). NCBI lineage: Eukaryota > Metazoa > Chordata > Mammalia > Artiodactyla > Bovidae > Cephalophus > Cephalophus harveyi. The sequence continues at coordinate 251,148 of SJYT01025964.1, forward strand.
AAATGGCAACCCACTCCAGTGTTCTTGCCTGGAGCATCCCAGGGACAGGGGAGCCTGGTGGGCTGCCGTCTCTGGGGTCGCACAGAGTCGGACACGACTGAAGTGACTTAGCAGCAGCAGCAGCAATCACTCAGTTGTGTCCAACTCTTTGCAACCCCGTGGACAGTAGCCCACCAGGCTCCTCCGTCCCTGGGACTTTCCCGGCAAGAATACTAGAATGGGTTGCCGTGCCCTCCTCCAGGGAGTCTTCCCCACCCAGGGGTTGAACCCACGTCTCCTGCATCACAAGTGGATTCTTCACCTCTGAGCTACCTGGGGAAGCCCGTTTCATAACATAAATAAGTCTAATGACAGCTAAGATTTGAAAAAACAGTCTTATAGTAGGTCTAATGGAGGAAAACTAGCAGGGACACAGAAGTATTTAAAGCTGTTAATCTCGGAAAACGCACACACGTGCAGCTCGACCCTCCTTATTGAGAACACAGAGAGTGTGCTCACATCCCGCGGCAGAGTCCTCTCCACGCGCCTCCCAGCCTCTGGAAAACCCCACTGCCCGAGTGCGGGAGAGGGAAATGAAGAATATTATTATTAGGAATAATAATCATTGGAATATAATTACTATAGGAATATGTTATTATTATTAGGACCTCAGAGACCCCTGAAAGAGTTCCAGAGACCCCAGGGGGCCCCAGGCCACAGTTTGAGAACTCTGCTACAGGTGACTCCCTTCAGAAACTTCAGAGATGCTGGTCCTGGAGGCAGAGTCCGGGGCAAAAACCCCAAAGGCCACTGGGGCTTTCCCGCAGCCTTTGGGGCTTCCAACCCTGGCTTCAGAGGTTGCATGGTTTGAAGAGGAAAAGCTTCATAAGCTGCGGGCCTTCTCCGCAGCTGCAGGCTCCGGAACAGAGAAGACGCCCGCGGGCAGCCCCAGCCAGTCCTGCTTCTTGGAGCTCTCGGTTCCCAGGGATGTGCTGAGCTGCACCATCGGCTTCACACACGTGCAGGCCATTCTGGAGACGGTCGTAAACATGTGGACCATACTGACTCAGTAACGGGGACATTTTGGCTCCAGACTGTGCTGAACTTTGCCCATTCCAGAAATATCCTGTAAGACATTCCCAAGGTTCTGAGTGATGCAAACCACATTTATCTACTTAACAGAGACAAAAATGCGGCCAAAGCAGGACTTCAGCTTCTTCCCGAGAAGAAAGAGGCGTAAGCAGCAACCCTCCTGAGAAGCCCGCCTGCCCCCAGCGCTCAGCACTCCCTCCGGGCCTCGCACGCTCTGGGGAGACGGCAGTGGGGCGCCCCCTCGTTGTCCCGGGCCTGCGGGCAGGCCGAGCCCTTCCTCGGCTCTTGCTGGGGGACATCACTGTGTTCAGCCCAGAGGAGAGGGGCTGACGTGAGACCATTGTTCTGAAGCACCATCTGCCTTTCTGTCTCACGAGGGAGCTTCCTGGCTGTGTGTTCAGCTCACCCAGCCCTGACAGGGCGGCTTAAGCCACACACGTTCATCCCTCACGGTCTGGAGGCCGGACATCCAAGATCAAGGTGTGGCCAGGGCCTGGTTCCTCCCGAGGCTTCTCTCCTGGGCTTGGAGACGCCACCTTCTTCCTGTGGCCCCGCGTGGTCCTCCTCTGCATGTGTCTGTGACCTCACTCCTCATGGGGATGCTGGTCCTGCGGGATCAGAGTGACCCCAGTGGCCTCCTTGTAACTTAACCACCTCTGTAAAGGCCCCACCCCAAACGCAGTCACAGGATCCTGGGCACCGAGACCCAGGCGTGATTCGGGCCAGAGCACTGTCTCTGCTGTGACCCCTAACCCCACAGTGTGTTCCGCGAGTCAGGCAGCCAACACGGCCCGCTCACCTCCGATTCGACAGCACTTAGAAGTTTCCTGGCCCGTGATGAGGGTTCAATATGCATGTGTTGAAAATATGAAAGTTCTGCAAATACTCACATGTAGATCCATCAGCATCACAAAGATGAAAAATAGTAAAACAGAATCCTGCTTCCAAGCAGCTCAGTAATATAGCTTCATAGTAACAAATGATCATTTATTCTCATACAAATTACTGCCAAGTATTAGAAACGATTGTTACATTGCTGTGAATTATTATGCCTTAAATTATCTTCTTGGTGGTAACAAACTAATTCTATGGATTTACTTAGTGTCTTTTCCCTATTTTAAAGATAAAGGAACTAAACAAACTTTTACAGTATCCTTTTCAGAACCAGATTTAGGACCCATTTGCAAAGTTGCTCACTGAGTAGAGTGGATGCTGAACTGCGCCCTCCCTGGAGGACGTGTCCCCTCAGAAGCGACAGCACTTACGGGATCCGCAGCACGTGCAGATCAAAGGGAACAGGGCTTCGGCCAAAATTTCCCCACACACAGTCACACAATTCAATTTCACATGTAAATGAACTTCAAAGCGCGAGTGTCCACAGCAGGAAATTAGGCAACTCTGGTGGACTCTTCCTCTCTCTCAACAGCAAAACAACAGGGCGCCTCCCCACGAACCGCAGAATCTGGACCTGTATCTGGAGGTACCAGGCTGCATCTCTGACTGCAAGTCAGCATACACTGGGTCTGGAAAATGATTCCTCCTGGAAAGCCAGGGGGAAAATGATCTTGAAAAACAAGGCGGTTCTGAACTCCACAAAACTGGCTGAGAGCTTCAGAAGTCCAGGAGCTCTCGCTGCGGACTCGAGGGCTATGGACACGCGGATCCGTGAGGCCCCGGGAGCCGCGGAAGCAGAAGGGCGGCTGCAAGGCCCCGGGCCATCCCGTTTCAATGCCGTGCGGACAATCTCTCTGCCACATTCAGGGCAAAGCACAATTTTAGGAAATCCAAACAACCCAGGGTCCCACTGCCCTGCAGATAACCTGGCCTACAACAATGCAGCCTGGAGAAAGACGTCACTCCAAGAAAGGGCACGGGAAGAGGAACTTGTGAAAATAAAATGCTCCCATTTTAGGAATCAAGTCGATGTGATCTGGATGATCCCTGCCCAGGTGGTCCCCCACCACACTCACCCTCTCTCCACCCCAGGAGCAGGAGCTCAGTTTCAGCTCGGAGGCCCCTCATCACCATCATCTGCTAAGTGGCCCTCGTGGGAAACGACGCCAGGAAACCTGAGACACATCCTTAGAGAAAGAGGACAGCACCCCCCGCCCCCTGCCCGGCCACGCCAGGCTCGCATGCAGGCGGGGACCGGCGAGTTCCCCTGGAGCCCCCTCCCCAGCACCAGGGGCAGGCCCACGGCCAGAGGACCATTTGTCGGAATTTCATTCAAAACAGAAAGTATTTGAAAATCTTATTTTCAGGTTCAAATGGTGATAACCCAGAAAAGCAGGAAACCTTTGATTTTTTTTTGTTTGTTTGGATTTTCTTTTCTTTGTCCCCAGACAAAGGGAATTTTTTTAAGCATAAGGAGTTTCGCAAACTTTCATCAAGCTGCTAGACACAAAGCATTGAGGGCAGCTCTGGGCCTTGAGGAGCTGGCGTTCGCTCAGAGTCAAACGGGAACAAGAATGCTGGCACGCGGCGCTGGTGCCTGCTGGAATCTGAGTAAAAACGAGGCCAGGAGAGCGTGCTGGACGAACATCACGGTCATGTCATCAGCGGCCAAACAGGGAGGACAGAGCTGGAGCGCTCCAGCTGGAGTGTCCATCCCACCTGGCCCTCACCCCCACCCGGGGCCCGCCGCTGGAGAAGCAGCCGCCGCATTGAGCCCAGCGCTGGGGGGCCCCCCCACCCCCAGACTCTGCACCAGCCCCTGCCATCCACACCTCCTTGAGCATACACTTTCCTATCTCAAAGCGAAGACAAAAGGCCACTTAGGCATTGCAAAGCAGAGACTTTGGGTAACATCTGAAACGAGAAGTCCCAAGTAGGATGGGGAAGAAAGGAGGGAATTCATGTCGACTCCGCAGCAAACCCACTCTACTTACATTCTACCTGGTTTCTAAGTACTAGCTGGACACGTTGTGATCAGCACTTCATCAGACTCACTCGTATAAACGGCAACCACTGTTCCTGCTCTTCACCGTGAGCCTGGGTCCAGGGATGGGAAAGCCAGGCTGATGGAGGAAATGGATCACTTTTGCGCTCTACCATCAGCTCTGAAACGAGGGCTTCTCCAATCACAGGAAAATTCTTACTTTTCAGTCCTCATCTCTTTGAAAATGTTTTGATTTCACCAAAATAAAGACCCATGAAGACTAAGAATTAATACTTCATCCCTACATACCAGCCCTTCCTCCTTCACCTAGCTTTCAACTTACTTACTCAGACACAAATCTCCAAGGTTTCACAGGTCCCAGGTCGGGACAAAGAGCAAGAGGGAAGGTAGAAGCCGTCCAGCTTTGTCACAGACCCGAGGTGCTGTCACCCTCCTAGATCAGGACAACACGGGGTTTCTGGAAAACTGAATATTCATTGGAAGGACTGATGCTGAAGCTGAAACTCCGATACTTTGGCCACCTGATGGGAAGAGCAGACTCATTGGAAAAAAAACCTCGATGCTGGAAAAGATTGAGGGCAGGAGGAGAAGGGGGCGGCAGAGGATGAGATGGTTGGATGGCATCACCGACTCAATGGAGATGAGTTTGAGCAAGCTCTGGGAGTTGGTGATGGACAGGGAGGCCTGGCGTGCTGCAGTCCATGGGGTCGCAAAGAGTCGGACACAACTGAGCTGAACTGTCCTAATCACAGCCACGGTGGAAGACGGACGCCCACATCGCCGCATCAGGGCTGCGTGACAGGAATGCATCTCACCCCACGGTCCAGGGGGAGGGGGACGCGGGGGACGACGCGGGTCCTGACAAAGCGGCCCCGCAAGACACTGCGGGGCCAGACAGAAAGCTGAGCTGGAAGGGCCCACGGTGCGGCCTCGGGGAGAGTCGCTAATAAAATGCTGGTGAGCTGATGCTTTCCATGCCCAGACCCGTGGCGTCAGCGCTCATCATGCACGCTGGGGCTGCTTCCCGCCCCGTAAGCTGGAAGATGGGGAGACTAGGGGCGAACAGGCGGTTTCCAGAGCTGAAGCAGTTACTCGCTTGCCAGCACCCTGAGGACTCCGTCTCCGAGGCCTTTCCAGCCAAACGCAGCCTTGTGTCCTAAGTGGCCAAAACCGCCCTGATTCCACCCTCGATTCTTATGCCCACCTGAGCCAGGATTGGGCGGCCTGGGGATCTAGGGAACAGCTGCTCGTTAGTGTCCCAGGGCCTGCAGCCAAGGTGAGGAAAGAGCCCGGGGTGTGAGGGGAGGAGGGGAGACCCCACAGCTTCAGGCCCCTAGGCAGGGGCGTGCAGAGAGCCCATGTCAAAGCCAGCTCTTCACACCTCACCTCTGTCCCCTTCCCTACCCTTCCCCCCCCCCCAGCTCTGGGCTGCATGCAGCATCCCCCAGAGATGGGGAGCCCAGCTGTGCCTGACCCTTAGGGGGGCACACTCAGAAAACATGTGCTGACTGAGCAAGGTAGGCGTTCCCCACCCCGCGCCCCTGCTTCTGCAGCCCATGGAAAAGGTGAGAAGTCCACGTGCTGCCTCCGGCAGAAAATGCGTGTGTCTTCTTCCAGCCCAGGCAGGAGCTGTCTTATTACTCCAGGAACCCCGGGAAGGGAGCCCTGTCCATCAGACACACTGTCCCCCTGATGAACAGACACTGGAAAACCCCCTTTGTATGACCCCCTCACACTCAACATCCACCTCTGAGTCTTTACATTGGAAAAAAGCTAATGAAGATGGTATCTGTCTTAAACTCATTGGCAACACAATACTTAGGGATGAAATTCTGGAAACATTCTCATTAAATCAAGGGGAGGGGGCCAGGGAATAAAATACCCACTCCCACCAATATCATTTACCATTGTCTAGATATTGCAGCCAATGTGATAAAACCTGACACAGAAATACGAGGCACGACGTTTGGCTGCATTTCCCAATCACGTGCCTTGGAACTCTACCCCTCTGAAATGTTAAACAAAGTTAACAGTTTCTTTGCTTCAAGACTTCTGAAAGCCTTAAAAATCCTGACATTCACTATGAGTCTCCAAGAGGGGACCCATTATCCAGCATTTCCCAAAGTTTTAAACACTGAGTGGTTTTTCCCTCTGAGAACTTGAGAAGTCTTGTGTTCTTTGGGACATTCTTTGGGAAACTCTGACTATATTTGTTTCTAGTCTGCAGATATTTTAATTCATGTATTTAGTCAAATATATCCATTTCTATGAACTAAAACAGTAGTTTAAAATAAGAGCTTTAGAGTAAATAATAAAATAATAAGTGAAAACCTTTTTGGGTTTGAACCCTACAATTCTAGACTGACTGAGGGGACGATCCTTCGCCTTCCCGGAGCTTCAGTTTTCTCATCTGTGAAGCAAAGGTCACGACATCTCCCTTACAAAATACTGTCAGTTCAGTTCAGTTCAGTCGCTCAGTCGTGTCCGACTCTTTGCGATCCCATGAATCGCAGCACTCCAGGCCTCCCTGTCCATCACCAACTCCTGGAGTTCACTCAAACTCACGTCCATCGAGTCTTAGCTTTGTTCATAGTGATACTTTTTAAGGCACACTTGACTTCACATTCCAGGATGTCTGGCTCTAGGTGAGTGATCACACCATTGTGATTATCCGGGTTGTGAAGATCTTTTTTGTACAGCTTTTCTGTGTATTCTGTGCATTCAAAATACTGTACCTATTAGATAATTTATGTAAAGTTGCTTACCCTCAGATATATTTTAAAATTCCAGTAAAAACAACCACGAGTTATCACCCTTGTTAAAATAGTCAAAACTAGGAAACCTATAATGAGGTAGGTCCTCTTTCATCATAGCAGGTGAGGCTACAAATTGTTGTAACTGTTAGAGAAAGAAATTTATTTAATCAAGAGCCATAAAATTATCCATATTTTTTAATTTCGTCATTTCACTTCTAGGATAAAAATCACAACAATGATGCTTGTTGAAGTTTTTTGATGGCGCCATTTGTGAAGAATGTTGACGTCCGTCAACAGTGTGTGTGCTAAGTCAGGTCCAGCTCTCTGCAGTCCCGTGGATGGTAGCCCACCAGGCTCTCCTGTCCATCGCATCTCCCAGGCAGGAATCTTGGGGTGGGTTGCCATTTCCTCTCGCCATCAACACAGAACTAACGAAATAGCTTGCATTGCAGACACTACGTGTTCCTCATTTGCTGGCTGCCCCTCCGCGGTGCTTCTTACTCTGCACAATCCTGTTGGGAGGAAATACTCGCCACGTGGAAATCCAGGAGCCAGAGCCTCCTTTCTTCCCACACAGAGCCACCGCCTGAGTCAGACTCACACAGAGATCACCTCTCTCAGGACGCTGAATCCCGAGCCGATGAAGGATCATTCATTTATGAATGACATGAAATCCTCTACCTTCACTATTTCCTGATATATTTTTGTGTATGTGGAACACTAATGTTTTTCTAAGTCTCATCAGAGATTTGTCCACCTTATTATTCTTTTCCAAGAAACATCTTTTGGTCTGTGAATTATCTCAATACTGCAGAAGCAGGTTGTCCACTTTATCGGTATCTGCCATGATCTTTACAATTTCCCTCCTCCTTGAATTCAGAAGGTATTGCCTTGCACTCACCGACCCCATGTCTTTTGAATTTCTTCCATAATGAGTTCTGGCTCCCAAGGTGGAAGTCAGAAAGAAACTCGTCTTCCCAAGCCCCTGCACTAGGTTCCCCTGAGATTTACTCTGCAGCCAGACGCCCCTGAGACAGAGCAGGCTGGGGAACGGGCACCAGGCCTGCAATGAGGCACCTCTCCCTGGCCCGGGCGCTCGGAGGCCTGAGTTAGTCCAGGAGACCCTGACGTCCAGGGTCGGTGTTTGAGGCGCTGAGGTGGCAGCCGGTGCAGGGCCTCCTTCCTCAGCTCTCTGTGCTGGGATTTGATGTCCTGCTGGTGATGCAGCTTCTGAAACGGACTCTGCAGCCCTCCCAAACCAGAGCCTTCCAGGACCCTTCACTAAATGCATCCTCCACTGAATGCAGCCTGAGTGGGCACCGTCGTTTCTCAGTAAAAATTCAGACTAACGTGCTGCTTCTTCGGATGGTTCTACCAGCCTTTCACGTTTCCTAGATTCGGCCGTTAGCTTCTTTGCTCTTGGTCTTTCTTACGTGCATGTGCAAGCTCAGTCACAGTCAGCTCTTCGTGACCCCATGGACTGTAGCCCGTGGGCTCCTGTGTCCGCGGGATTCTCCAGGCGAGGATGACGCACTGGGCTGTCATTTCCTCCTCCAGGGGATCCTCTCAACCCAAGGATCGAACACGTGTCTCTTGCGACTCCTGTGTTGGCAGGTGGATTCCTTACAACTACCGCCACCTGGGAACCCTCCTCCCTAATTTCTGTAACTGGTTCCGAAGCGGTCAGCTTCCCTCCGAGTACCGCTTTGGCGCCCTTCCACATGGACTGTCTTCTCTTGTCAGCTCTCAGCATTTCACAGTTTCTCTTACGACAAGCTTTGCAATTCAACGATCATTTCATAATTTGGGGGGTTGTTCCCATACATTTTTAAGCCCTCTTTCTTATGTTCTTTTTAGGTACATCTGAATCCGTTGCACTGTGGTGAGTGAACGTGATTCATATGATGTAAATTCTTTGAAATTTATTGAGACTTCCTTTGTGGCCCAGGATACAGTCAGCTTTTGTGACTGTTCCACTTGTGCTCCAAAAAATGTGTACTCTGTATCCATTACCAGTGGTTTCCAAATGGAGTTCAGCTGACAAGCTGCATCAGCTGCATATGAATCAGGGTTTTAATACAGAGTACTGCAGACCTCCTCCTTAAACGCTACATCTAAATCTCTTGAATCTGTGTGTTCACCACACCTTAGCTAATGCTGGTGATAGTTTTAGGGGGCACTCTCTTTTTCTCCTACCCTACTCTGCCCCCACATTCAGACAGGAACAGAGATTCAATTTCACACAAATAGAATCTTACAATTTCTAAAAACCCGATCCCATATCCTCCCACACTACATTTTCTTTGACGCTCAAATTATCTACTTCAGATTCTTCCTTCCTGGTGGCCCAGATGGTAAAGAATCTGCCCGCTGTGCAGGAGACACGGGTTCGATCCCTGGGTCAGGAAGATCCCCCGGAGCAGGGAATGGCAGGCAGCCCACTCCAGTATTCTTGCCTGGAGAATTCCATGGACCGAGGAGCCTCGCGGGCTGCAGTCCATGGGGTCGCAAAGAGTCAGACGCGACTGAGAGACTGACACGCTCGCTTTTCTCCCTAAAAGCCTCCCACATACTTTCTGTCCTGCGTGCATTTCCCCTACTTCTTTCTTACAGAAGCTAGATTTCATTTCTTAATCCAATGAAACCATGTGATTTAGGGAAGACTGACCCATTCCAGACTCCAGAGAAGGAGTCTTACTAGCCCAGCCCGCTGCATTTGCCCGTGACTGGCTGGGTCATCCACAAAAGACCCTCCAGTCGCCAGCACAGAGGGGAGTATGAGACCTAAAGTAGCTCCAGAAGGGAGGAGAGGCTAGCTTCCCTTCCACTGCGGCAGACTCTCCCCACACACATCTTTCTGAACGTGAAGCACAGAGACCCCGGCACAGCTGTCCACAGCCATGGCATGAGCGAGTCCGAGGGCGCAGTGGACTCTGTGGCCAGCGGAGCTCTGGGGTCGTGCTGACATCTCTGAGCTGTTACCAGGGCCAGTTCCAAAGCCTGTCCTACACGAGGTTCCCGAGTTAGTGTGTTAGGAAGGGTTTCTGCCCCAGCCTGGGTCATCCTTATGGGTTTCTGGTTCCCTTTCACAAACCACTTTTGATTTCCAAGCCTGACTCTCTCACCTGCTTAACAACCACAAGAAAGCTCCCTCATCGGCTTCCATGAGACCCTGTGCTCGACGCTCAGCTTCACCCCACGCCGGGCACCTCCATCCCTTTTGCCTGTCCTACACGAGGTTCCCGAGTTAGTGTGTTAGGAAGGGTTTCTGCCCCAGCCTGGGTCATCCTTATGGGTTTCTGTTTCCCTTTCACAAACCACTTTTGATTTCCAAGCCTGACTCTCTCACCTGCTTAACAACCACAAGAAAGCTCCCTCATCAGCTTCCATGAGACCCTGTGCTCGACGCTCAGCTTCACCCCACGGCGGGCACCTCCATCCCTTTCAGCAGGGTGGCCCCCTCTGCGCCTCCCCAGGAGCCCAAGTTCCAGACCTGCACACGCACCCACCGCAGCCAAGAGACCCCCAAGCTAAACGGGGTCTCCTCCACCCCCTCAATGACCCACCCCAGCCACCGAGCCGCACTCGAGTGCTACCGAGCTCAGGAGCAATGTGCCTCCGTGACCAAAATGAGAAAGAAATCAGCCTATCTGCAAACACGCCAGTAAAATACGAGTGCCTCGAGGAAAACGGGGGTCAGGACAGTCAGAAGCTCCGTAAGCAGGCGGCCCGGCGGCCCGGCGGCCCGGGCTCCCAGTGCAGGGGGCCGGGATCCTGACTCTGGTCAGGAAACTAGGTCCCACGTGCTGCAACTAAGAGACTTCCCACGCCATCACTAAAAATCTCACATCTCACAAGAAAAAGATCCCGCACGTCACAACAAAGACCCAGCACAGCCAAATGAATGCATTAATTAAACATTTAAAATAAAGCTTTGTGAGCCACTCAGCTACGCTATGCTGTCTGCGAGGTGGCGCAGAGTCGGACACGACTGGAGCGACTCAGGAACAACAGTAAAAAGTCCGGGGAACTCCCAGCGGTTAGGAATCCGTGCTTCCACCACGGAGGGCCAGGTTCAACCGCTGCTCAGGGAGCTCAGATCCTGCGAGACGTGTAGCCAGAAAGGGAAGTCTGGGGGCGTCATGAGACCTAGGAGAGGAGTGGGTGTTGGTGGGGGCAGGGCTGACAGCCTGAGCACAGAAGAGCCCAGAGGGCGGGCGCAGTGGCCGCCCATCACTGATGCCTTGCTCACCCCAGTGCCTGTCCCTGGCGGGGGCTCGCCAGCCCAGGCGCCCCGATCCTCGGTGCCCTCGACACCCCGAGACGGCGCCTCAGGGCCTGGTCCCGGCTGCTCGTCTGCCCCATCTCCCCATAGCTGCCTCTCTGGACCATCACGTCCAGGTCAGTGACACCCCCAGGCCCTCCACGGCTGACCCCCACCAAGCGTCCGTTTCTCCACTGCATCACCTGCTCCGTTATCACCTCCAGTACAGGATATGCTACCCCAGGATGGTTCTGATTATCTGAGAAAAGGCAGACACGGGAGAAGCTCTGAAACCCTGGAAGCCTTCCGGAAGGATGCTCATGTTTATGAGGGACGCCTCCGTCTGTCACGTCCCCCTCTGCGCCGGGCAGCCGAGGGCTCACAGTCGCAGGAGACGCTCATCACCTGAGACGGTGGGGACGGGCTCTGCAGTGGGGACCACTTCCTTGTCCCCGAGCTCTTCCTGGGGACCCCCACCTCAACCTCTTCATTTTTAGCTGAAGATGGTGTCCAAGCGGAAGGCTTGGCCATTTCAGGGAGTGACTCTGCTTCCCTGGGTCTCTCCCGTGTATTCAGGACATAGACAAGTTGTTGAATTTATGTTTGCCCTTCTCTTTTTTTTTTCTTTTTCTCTGGTTTAGTCATTCAGTCATATCCGACTCTTTGTGACCCCATGAACTGCAGCACACCAGGATGCCCTGTCCATCACCAACTCCCGGAGCTTGCTCAAACTCATGTCCATTGAGTCAGTGACGCCATCCAACCTTCTCATCCTCTGTCGGCCCCTTCTCCTCCTGCCTTCAATCTTTCCCAGCATCAGGGTCTTTTCCAATGAGTCAGCTCTTCACATCAGGGGGCCAAAGGGTTGGCCCTTCAACACCAGGATGCCCTGTCCATCACCAACTCCCGGAGCTTGCTCAAACTCATGTCCATTGAGTCAGTGACGCCATCCAACCTTCTCATCCTCTGTCGGCCCCTTCTCCTCCTGCCTTCAATCTTTCCCAGCATCAGGGTCTTTTCCAATGAGTCAGCTCTTCACATCAGGGGGCCAAAGGGTTGGCCCTTCAGCTTTCTATTGTTAATTTACCTTTTATTACAGGGGGTTCAGCCACAGGACTTGGGAAGGGGAAGCCCTTTCCCCTCTCCCGCGTTACCATCAGAGAGGGTTCACCGTCTGCCTTCACTTTGCTCTTATCTGAAAGGTTGTCTTGTACATAATTGTTTGTCGCCTGTTTTCTTGAACTTAAATTTTAAAAGTGGACACCTTGACTGTCCCCTCCCTGAATGTTCCCCGGCACAGCACCTAGAACTGTGCCTCACACAGAGTGGTACTTAGAAACGGTCTGAGAACCAAGGAATGAAATGAGAGCTCCAGGGTCTGGCAGCACCCCCAGCAGTGAGGTCAGGACACAGCTGTCCGGCTGCTCTGCTTCCTCCTGGAAGCCTTGTCTACTGTAAGTGGGCCTCTGTCAAGCAGCTGGGGAGGTGACCGGATGGTCACAGGAGTTCCAAGCAACATCCTTGTTTATCACCTTTACCGAGCACCCCTGGAAGGGCTCCGGGTGCTGGAGGTTGACCCACACCTGCACGGGGCCAACGCAGAGAACAAGTGACCACCTCAGGCCAGCCCCAAGCGGGAGGGACATGAGACACTGTCACTAGTAGGGAGGAGGGGAGACGAGTCGCTGGGCAAGCAGGAAAACATACCTAGAAATCTCTCTGGATAACACAAAGGTTTTAAGCACATTTCTTTCACCCTTCTCCAACGTCCTGCTCTCTTGAAACTCCCCGTTAGTAATGAAGGTGTCCATCTGTCTGACCTCAGGGCTTGCTCTTCTTGCAATGACTCCTCTTTCCTTGTCTCAAGTGGTGAACACATGTTTGTCTCTCTCTCTCTCTAAAGGGTTAATGGGAGGTTAATAGACATGTAGCTCACCCCAGTGCCTGTCCCTGGCGGGGGCTCGCCAGCCCAGGCGCCCCGATCCTCGTTGCCCTCGACACCCCGAGACGGCGCCTCAGGGCCTGGTCCCGGCTGCTCGTCTGCCCCATCTCCCCATAGCTGCCTCTCTGGACCATCACGTCCAGGTCAGTGACACCCCCAGGCCCTCCACGGCTGACCCCCACCAAGCGTCCGTTTCTCCACTGCATCACCTGCTCCGTTATCACCTCCAGTACAGGATATGCTACCCCAGGATGGTTCTGATTATCTGAGAAAAGGCAGACACGGGAGAAGCTCTGAAACCCTGGAAGCCTTCCGGAAGGATGCTCATGTTTATGAGGGACGCCTCCGTCTGTCACGTCCCCCTCTGCGCCGGGCAGCCGAGGGCTCACAGTCGCAGGAGACGCTCATCACCTGAGACGGTGGGGACGGGCTCTGCAGTGGGGACCACTTCCTTGTCCCCGAGCTCTTCCTGGGGACCCCCACCTCAACCTCTTCATTTTTAGCTGAAGATGGTGTCCAAGCGGAAGGCTTGGCCATTTCAGGGAGTGACTCTGCTTCCCTGGGTCTCTCCCGTGTATTCAGGACATAGACAAGTTGTTGAATTTATGTTTGCCCTTCTCTTTTTTTTTTCTTTTTCTCTGGTTTAGTCATTCAGTCATATCCGACTCTTTGTGACCCCATGAACTGCAGCACACCAGGATGCCCTGTCCATCACCAACTCCCGGAGCTTGCTCAAACTCATGTCCATTGAGTCAGTGACGCCATCCAACCTTCTCATCCTCTGTCGGCCCCTTCTCCTCCTGCCTTCAATCTTTCCCAGCATCAGGGTCTTTTCCAATGAGTCAGCTCTTCACATCAGGGGGCCAAAGGGTTGGCCCTTCAGCTTTCTATTGTTAATTTACCTTTTATTACAGGGGGTTCAGCCACAGGACTTGGGAAGGGGAAGCCCTTTCCCCTCTCCCGCGTTACCATCAGAGAGGGTTCACCGTCTGCCTTCACTTTGCTCTTATCTGAAAGGTTGTCTTGTACATAATTGTTTGTCGCCTGTTTTCTTGAACTTAAATTTTAAAAGTGGACACCTTGACTGTCCCCTCCCTGAATGTTCCCCGGCACAGCACCTAGAACTGTGCCTCACACAGAGTGGTACTTAGAAACGGTCTGAGAACCAAGGAATGAAATGAGAGCTCCAGGGTCTGGCAGCACCCCCAGCAGTGAGGTCAGCACACAGCTGTCCGGCTGCTCTGCTTCCTCCTGGAAGCCTTGTCTACTGTAAGTGGGCCTCTGTCAAGCAGCTGGGGAGGTGACCGGATGGTCACAGGAGTTCCAAGCAACATCCTTGTTTATCACCTTTACCGAGCACCCCTGGAAGGGCTCCGGGTGCTGGAGGTTGACCCACACCTGCACGGGGCCAACGCAGAGAACAAGTGACCACCTCAGGCCAGCCCCAAGCGGGAGGGACATGAGACACTGTCACTAGTAGGGAGGAGGGGAGACGAGTCGCTGGGCAAGCAGGAAAACATACCTAGAAATCTCTCTGGATAACACAAAGGTTTTAAGCACATTTCTTTCACCCTTCTCCAACGTCCTGCTCTCTTGAAACTCCCCGTTAGTAATGAAGGTGTCCATCTGTCTGACCTCAGGGCTTGCTCTTCTTGCAATGACTCCTCTTTCCTTGTCTCAAGTGGTGAACACATGTTTGTCTCTCTCTCTCTCTAAAGGGTTAATGGGAGGTTAATAGACATGTGCTAAGTTGATGAAAGTGAAAGAGGAGAGTGAAAAAGTTGACTTAAAGCTCAACATTCACAAAACGAAGATCATGGCATCCGGTCCCGTCACTTCATGGGAAATAGATGGGGAAACGGTGGAAACAGTGTCAGACTTTATTTTTGGGGCTCCAAAATCACTGCAGATGGTGACTGCAGCCATGAAATTAGAAGACGCTTACTCCTTGGAAGAAAAGTTATGACCAACCTAGATAGCATATTCAAAAGCAGAGACATTACTTTGCTGACATGATGGACAGGGAGGCCTGGCGTGCTGCGATTCATGGGATCGCAAAGAGTCGGACACAACTGAGTGACTGAACTGAACTGGACTGAAGTTGTTCACTTTCTCTAGAAAAGACAAACTGAGTCACATGGAAACGCAATGCAAGCTCTCACACAAAAGGGAGATGTAGGATGCAAAGTCATTCAAATTTTCAAAATTTAAACCTTTTCTTAAAGGTTTTAACTTTTTCATGAGGGTGACTTTGATGCTGTGACTGAGCTTCTCAAAATCAGAAGTCAGAGAACTGACCCCTCAGCTGAGAATGAGAACTAGAAAACCACAAATACCACAGGCCAGGAATCTTCTGAAGGATGCTATCTACATCGCCCAGCTCTGATCCTCACCTCATAGGGACAGCCAAGCTCCAGACATCAACTGAATTGTGGCCTCCAAAACAATTTCCTGGTTAGAAAGGCATCGGGAATACATGACAGTGAAATCAAGAAACCTCAAATTACCTAATATTTTCACATTACTACAGACACACATTTGCTAATATTGAAAAATAAAAGCAAAAAAAAAAAAAACAAACCCTTATTTTCCAGTCATACTTACCTGCTAGATGCATCTACATTCTTTTCCTTTTTCTTAAATCCCTAATTCTGTATCATTTTCAGATCCCAGTTTCCTTTCAGTGGGGTGGGGCCAGCACTCAGAGCTCCTTTTGGGGAGTGGAAAGTTGATGAAAGGAAACCACCAGGTTTTTAGATTCTCAGCATATTTTAACTCCAGGGACTTGAAGATGGAATGAGCGACGGTCCAGCGTGCCCCTGTCTGAAAGCCAAGCACTGCCCACGTCTGAGTCTCCTCTGCCCGGGGCCTCCAGCCCCCAACCCACTCTCTCTCACTAGCTAAACACCAAACCAAAACGGCGTTTGCTTTTTCCAAAAACGCACTATCCTTCCAAAGGAAAAATAAAATTCTGAATGTATCCTGGGTGTGCGTTAATAGGGAAAGTCTGGACTTACCTGCTGGCTCAGATGGTAAAGCGTCTGCCTGCAATGCTGCAGGCCGGGGTTCGACCCTGGTCAGGAAGGTCTCCTGGAGAAGGAAATGGCAACCCACTCCAGTACTCTTGCCTGAAGAATCCCATGGATGGAGGAATCTGGTGGGCTACAGTCCATGGGGTCGCAAAGAGACAGGATTGAGCGACTTCTTTCATGCGTCGTTCACACATGGCTGAGTGTGTGAAAACGCTTTGCAAAGCCACCAACCTGGAGATGAAACTTCAGCTGCGAAAGCGGGCAATGCAAAGAAGGAGCGAAATGCCGCCAGTGAAGAACAGCGGCTCTGTGCCAGGCTGTTTCAGGAGTCTACCTGCGCGGCTGATTTCAGTGGCCCTTCGGCTGCGAAGGCGTTTCTACAGGAAAAACGCGCTCTCGGACGAGGTGCCTTCGGTCGCCCGCAGAGAAGCCAGACGCCCCGGAGGCCAGAGTCTGAAAAGGCCGTTGATGCCTCAGGTGAATCTCCATTTCCCCATCCTTCCGCTTTTCTTTCCTTAAGACTTAATCTGCATTTGATGACGCTCAAGAGGGGACTTCCTCTTCTCCCTTCTGCGCCGCCGGGGCGGAGGTTCCGCGCGGCACCGCCGTCCTGCACGCGGGGCGGATAGGCCCCGAGCGCAGCCGACAGCCGAAGAGCGGCCGCGTCCGGTCGGCCTTCCCGGGCAGTATCTGGAGATGGCGCAGCGGATCACCCGACGCGGACACTCGGAAGGCGCGCAAACGAAAACTCTCCATCCCCGGCTGCCACACTCGCCGCCCTCTTTGCCCTGCGGGCGAGTGGCGCTCCCACCCCGGGCGGCACCTCGCCTCGGGGCCGCCGAGGGCCCTGGCCGCCCGGAGCGGCGGGCGTCGAGGCCGAGGCTGGGAAGGGCTGTGCCCCGCGAGCCCGACGCGCCCGCGGCCCCGGATCGGCCGTGGAGCTGGGCCCGCCGCACCTGCTCCGCGCTCCGGGCTCCGGCCCGGCGCCCGCAGGTCCCCCGCCAGCCTCTCCGTTCTCCGGGCTGCGTTTCTAACTCTTCATTCTGACCCTAAATGCGAAAAGTAACGCGAAGCGCCGGCCTTGAGGAGGCGCTGGGACAGGCCCGCCCCCACCGCTCCGGGTCTCTGCGGGAAAGCCGCGGGGCCCGCGCCCACCCCGGCCAGAGCGCAGCGGGGCCCGCCGCCCAGTCCGTCCCCGAGGTTTGCTGCGCGCCCTCCGCGCGGCGCGCTGCTGGGTCTAGGAGCTAT
>SJYT01025964.1:268509-299173 GCA_006410635.1 Cephalophus harveyi
GCTGCTGGGTCTCGGAGCTATACTGCCTGAACTCGTTGCTGTTATTAGACCCCGGTGAGAGAAGTGACAAAACGGAAGTCCGTAAACATGAGTAACTTGCTCGTGGTCGCAAAACTAGTCATGGCGAGGCGTACGGGCGGGGGACACACAGAAATAAACGAGCTGTGTAGCATGTGCGACCCTAGTATATATTTAATATTAGCTTTTCAAACTGCACGTTACATTTTCCGATCAGAGCTTCGAGAGCCTAGCGGGGTGGCCTGGCGTCACCCGCCGCCCGGGCGCTGGGCTAGACCGGACGGGAGGGCTCTCCGCCCGCCTCGCCGCCCCCGCAGCGCCGCCCAGAGCCCGTGCCTCTCGCCAAGGAGAGATGTGACGGGATGGAGGAAAGTCCGCCGTGAGACCGCGAACGTGGGCCGCTGCTTGGTGGGAGACCGCCGCCGGCGAGGACCCCTTGCCCAGGCACAGCGCGCAGCTTCGCTTTCTGTCCGCACTTGAGGGCTTCCCCCTGAGCTCGCGGTTCAGAGCCGCTGTCGGAGGTTCCGCGGGCCCCTGGGGCGCGAGCCCACGCGCCACCCGGGCCTCCGGCGCGCCGGGCATCGTACGCGGGGGCTTCGATTTTCTGCGGGCACACTATCCTCAGGACGATTGGCTCTATACCCTCCTCGATCGAGTGGGCTCCTCTGCCAGAGCTCATGCACACGCACACACGCACACGTATACACACATGCACACCGCGCCCGGTGTCCGCCTGCGTCAGCCCCCGGGAACCCAACCCGCGAGCTGCAAGGCTGCGCTCCGTCCCGGGTGCTGCGAAAGAGTCAGCTCACTCCAGGAGCCGCGCGAGCTGGTCTAGGGAAGCCTCCCGCCCCGGGGGAGAATTCGCTCTCGGCGGTGAAGCCACGGAGCCCGAACACTCCCGGAGAGCCGGAGACCGCGGCCCGCAAAGGCGGGCTTAAACTTGCAGACAAAGGACCCATCTTTTCCTTATTAAGAACCCAACCAAACGTGCACGTAAGAGATTGACGAGAGAAGGGGAGCTCCCAGGGACCTGAGGCTTCAGAGAACCTTATAACCGAACAGTGATTTTCTGGGTGGGGACAAAAATAACTATACATGGATACATTTCAAAATGTTAATTTTTTCACAGTCTATTTCATCTTTATAGTCACTGTGGGCGGAGACACTTTAAAAGTTTTTATTATTCCCATTTCACACACATAGAAAAAAGAAATTGAAGCTCACAGTCTTACAAGAGCTCACCGTCACCAGGAGCAGGTGCAATTGTCAAACAAAGGCCACCTACCCTACGACGCCACATCTCTCCCCACCTCCCCTGGCTGCATTAAGGGGGAGGCTGAGAACAAAGATACCAGGCACGGTTAGGGGGACTGGGAGAAAATCAGACAAATCAACGAACATCAGAATCCCGATACACCCTGGGCTTTGAGGGTATGGGCCAACCAGGGTCTTCTGGTCTACCCCCTGCCCTTCATGGCCCCCTCACCCCAGCCTCCACAGGCACTTCTGAACAATATGAAAAAAATTTTTTTCCCAGCCGGCCACTGTCTGGGTAAACAATTGGAAAGCGCTGTGTGGTCTGCTGGGATAAACACAGACACACACACATTGCACACTCACACAAAGTGAAAGGACACTCTATACATAAGTGATCTTACAGGAAAATGAATTCTGTATGTAGGATCTGGTGCATGTGTGGAGAGGCCGTGTGGCGGTAACTCTGGGGACTGCACAAATGAGTGTCCCCGAGACTCACTGCTAAAGGACACACCAGTGATGGGAAAGGCTGTCACCCCTCACCAGCTCAGTAGGCAGGCAAGTCCAGAAACTTGGGGCTGGAAGTCACTGGGGGTGAAGGCAGCAGAAGAGAGCATTCTGCTTTTAAAACACATCTCAGCCGGTCTCCAAGTCCCCAGAAGAAGGTGCCTGTCTGCACCAAAATGCAATTTTAGGTACAAGTGAGCCAGAGCTGGAGGGTGTGGAGAGGACTAAAAAGGGGGATTTTTAAAACACGGAGTCTGTATTTGCCCCGAAATATCTTAGCAAGAAATGAAAATCAAGATAATGGGTGTTGAGGGATGGCTTATGATACACCCTCCACTTCTGAAACTTTTAGTAAGAAAAAATATGAGAATAAAAACACAACCTCTTCATTTAAATGCGTGTGTTTTATTTTGTGTGTGAAAGTCACAGTCGTGTCTGACTCTTTGTGACCCCATGGACATACAGACCACGGAATTCTCTAGACCAGAATACTGGTGTGCATACACCCTTTCCCTTCTCCAGGGGATCTTCCCAACCAAGGGACGGAACCCAGGTCTCCCCCATTGCAGGCGGATTCTTTACCAGGCGAGCCACAAGGGAAGCCCTCATTTTGTGTAAGATATACCTGAATAAGGTTGATTTGGGGGAATTTTAAAATAAAAGTCAGACTGCACGGAGAAAGCCTCCTAATCTCCTAAAATGTGAAGTCCCCCCCCTCCCCCCGCGGTATCACAGAGGAGGAGACCGGTGCTTGGAGCTAGCAGCCCCGGCCTTTTGACTCCCAAGCGCACCACCGCCCTCCCTGCCTGTTACCTCCCACCCCACGTGTGCAGCCTGCC
Source organism: Cephalophus harveyi (assembly GCA_006410635.1). Lineage (NCBI taxonomy): Eukaryota > Metazoa > Chordata > Mammalia > Artiodactyla > Bovidae > Cephalophus > Cephalophus harveyi. The sequence goes on from SJYT01025964.1 coordinate 271,134, forward strand.
CCATAGGACCCCCAAAAGCCCCTTCTGCACTTGGCCAGGACAAATGTAGGATGCTTCCCTTAGTAAAAAGAAGAATAAAAGCAAACTTCTCCTCCTGTCAGTTAGACCCAGACAACAAGAGTCGGGCCGGGCGGGCGGGGTCGGGGCTCGGCGGGCCCCGCGATTCCCGAGGGCCTGGCGCCACCCGGCGGAAGCTAGAGGAACTTGCGCGCGCCTGGGGGACGGGCGGCAGCCCGCGACCCCGAGACCCCCGGAACCCCTCTCTCGGAGGGTGGCACTTAGTGCCGGCTCCAGAAAACCGTGCCTGCCCCCTGCCGCCCACCCCTCTCACCAGCAAGGACACCGTGACCGCCAGGCCGCGCTCTCCTTTTGCCCTGAACCCGGATATGGAAAGCGCTTCCCCTAAAACTCGAACCGCCCCGCGGAGACGCGCGCGCGTGGACGCGCCGCGCGCTGGCCTCGCGCTGCCCGCCCAAGAAGGGTCCACGGTCTGGGGCTGGGACCCCCGGGCCGCGTAAACCACCCGGAGGGATGTCTGGCCCGAGTCCCTGTTTCCGGAAGGCTGGGGGCGGGTTTGGAACTGATTCTCTGGCTCTCCTTTTTCAAGTGCGCGCCACGCCCCATCGCAGCCCGTCTGGTGTGCGAGGATTGTTTGAAAGGGAGGAAGCGTTCTTGAAGTGGCGGGTGATGGATCGTCTAAACCCTTCTGGGGCGCTTCAGGCGGGAGTTTCGAGGCAGCTCATCAATAAAGACCCCCCTGGAGAAGGGGGGCTGGAGAACAGCCCCCGTCACGCAGCCCGGAGGCCTCCGGGCCAAGGTGGAGGCGGGGAGGGCCCAGGCAGGTGGAGACGCCTTGCCTGGACCAGCGCCTTCAGGCTGCACCTCGTGGGCGCTGCAGGGTGACTTACGGGAGCGGGGGGGTGGAGGTCGGGGGGCAGCAGAAAGGTTGGTGGGTTCCCAGCACCGGGGTGTCAGGGACGCGGGCTGTCCTACCGTTACCCTCCCAGCACCTTCCCAGCGCCCTGCTGCCCGACGCGTTCCTTGGTATAGGTTTCATTTGGAAGCCCCAGCCAAAAACCTGACACCTCTCCCAAATCGGGAAGGGGGCAGGTAAGGTTAAAGCGGGTCCAACCATTGGAGGTTGAACGGGCTGGGAACCCCTGGGACCAAGCCTCGGAGAGGCCGCAGCCCTTGGAGATGTCTGACTCCACGCCTTCTGGGCCTGCTTGGAAGAGGCGGCGGCCCTGGCGGTGGGAACCGCGCTGGGGAGCCAGCAGCCGCTCCCTTCTAGGGAAGACCAGGTGGGCCTGGGGCGGCGGCCTCGGTGCGTTCCCGGGCCCCTGCCCCAGCACCAGCGAGCACTCCCTCCCCCTCCAGCAGGCTTCCCGGGTCACCGAGGTCAGGCTGCCTCCAGAAGGGGAGCCTCTGCCAGGCTGGGGCGAGGGAGGGCAGGAATGGGGAGACCGCTGGAGGGAAGGCTCCTGAAAGGCAGCTCCTAGGACCCAGACGGCGTCTGGGCGCCCAGAGGTCCCGCGTCGGCTCTGGGCGCCGAGCACGCTTTATTTATCCGTGCAGAGGATGCTGAAGGACAAAAATATTTGGACGTCAGAGCTGATTTATATTTTTGGAAGAGCTACGTTTCCTTTTTTGAAGAGAAGTGAGAGCGCCCCATATCCTGAGCGCAGCAGGGAGACAGAAGGGCGGTTTTGATGCTCCAGGAAGTTGATCCATCGCGAACCAGCACGCGGGGTTCGCTGCCCGGGAAGATATTTACTTGGGGGGGAAAGGAAGGCACGGGGGAAGGGAAGGCAGAAGGGGAGAGCAGGAGGGGAGGGCATGAGCCAGACGCCAGAAGAAACCCTGATTCGAGGGGGGCTGGGACCTCCAGGGCGCCCCCTGGCTCGCCGCCTCGCCGTGGACCGCCTCGGCCTCTCCCGAGCGGTCTTGCGACCTCCCAGCGCGAACGCCTTTGCTCACTGCCTCCGCAGCCCTGGGCGCGCACCCTCCTTCCTTCTGGGCCTGGCCCGCCCGCCCAGCGTGCCTGCTGCCTCCCCCCGGAGCCTGGGGACGCAGAAGCAGGATGAGAGGGGCCCAGCAGGGTGGGCTCGGGAAGGGATGTAGGGTGTTCAGGGCGCCCTCGGCCCGCTCCCCGGACACAGCCGGCTCCAGGTCTTCATCTCATCAGCGGGGCTCCCTCCCAGCCGCCCAAGCCGACCCTCAATGATCCCGCGGAAGGGCGCCAGCACCCACACTTGTCTTGTTTCCTCCCAAGACTGGGAATGCCTGGGACAGGCTTCACCCCTGGGAGCGTACTGATGCCACCCCCTTAGGAGACAGACACCTAGTGTCTGTTCCAGCACTGCCCTTCCTCTCCTTTGGGGCGTCAGAGCTTCCACCGCTGGGAGGGAGGACCACCCCTGCCACAGGAGCATTGCTCAAGCCCTGCCCGCCCCCCAGTGAACACAGCAGGCCGTCGGGGAGAGACCCAAGGCCGGTCCACCGTGCAGCTGCAGCAAACTGGGGCCAGCGGGCAGCCAGGCCAGCTCCCGGAAGCACCCCAAGATGCATTTCGCAGCGTAGGGGGGCCTAGAAGCATGGGCATTGCAAGGATGGAAGATGCGGGACCCCTGCCCCCCTCCCAGGCACCGCCCATTGGCCAAGAGGGTGACCAAGTCTGCCTCCCACCTGCCGCCAGGGCTGGGGGTCTGGGGCCCACCCATGGATTCAGGAAGGTGGCTGTAAAAGCATCCTGCCTGCCGGGACATGAGCTTTGGAGAGCGGAAGAATCTATCTAAACACTGGGAATGGGGTGACTGGCTTTCAAACCTGGAGGTCTGGCACTCTGGGCCGAGGAAGGCCAGCAGACAGGGGTGTAAAATTCCCACTCTTGCCGCTCAGACCCAGGTGCCCTCTCCAAGCCCAGCCGGCACTTCCTCCTGGCCTCGGGGCCAAACCTTCTATTGTAAATCAGAGTTTTTAAATGGGCCTCTGGGACGCTTCCTCACAGAGGGTCATTCCCTGGGCGGCCCTGCCCTCTGGAGCAGCCACCTTAGCTGTGCACCGGAAGCACAGGCTGGGTGGGGGGTCACTTTCCGTTGGATTCGGGCGGCGGTGACTCCCTAGGCGGGGAAGGGAGGGCAGGCCCAGGGCCAGGGCGCGGGTGATGGAGGTCTCAGAGGGCGGCAAGCAGGGCGGTACGGGTGTGTCTCCGGTGGGTAGCTGGTTTAGTCTAAGCCGTCTCATGTAAAACCCACACAGCTGAGAAGCATGCTAAGAACATAAAACTTAAACCACAATAATGAGATTTCCTTCATTTCCTTCAGAATAAAATGCCGATTATAGAACAAAATCAGAGAAACACAAGCTTCCCGAAGTTTACGTTCCCCTGCGCTGAGGCAGGGGGCGGGACCTTGGGGTTTGCAGCAGAAAGGAACCCACAGCCCAGATGCAGTCAACCTGAGAGGGGTCAGCTTTGGGGATGTGGAGGGGACCCGGGGCACCCTGCTATTTCTGGTTATCTGAGGAGTGCCTGATTGGATCTGTACTCATTTTAAGGACCCATACCTTTCCTTCCTCTAAGATAGAAGTCAAGATTTTTCTTGTTTATAAGACGGTGAAAGTCTATCAGGAAGAGCTTGGAAACACGAAAGCCTCCTGAGCAAGGCTATTTCAGAAACAAACACAGCTTTCCTTTTCAACCATCTGCCACACAGAAATTCAGGTATTCCTACCGGGGGCAGAGAGTTTGATAAAATTGGTATTGCATGCATGCGCACCCAGGAGATGTGTATAAAACAGTAATTAAAACAAAGCTCCCAGAGGCTTTGCTGCCCGGCAGTGGCAGCAGCGCTGGGCTGAGACCCCGGACCTGAGCTCCGGCCGGGTCTGTCACTTGTCCACGTGTGACTGATTATCTGACCTCTGGGCCCACAGTTTCCGTATCCCTAAAGGGGAAGGTAGAGGGCAACGCAGTGAAACCTACAGGGAACACATGGGCCGGCTTCCAAAGGCAGAGGGGAGAGCTCTAGGAAAGAGGTTGGACGAGGCGCCCCTTGCTGCTCTGATAACTGCGAGGAGCCCCACCCTCCAGAAGGGCTGCACTGAGACCCTGGGGAGGGGCCCAGGTCTGCGGCCCTGCGGCCCAGAGCCTTCCGCCTCCCCAGCGGTCCTAGGACTCTCCCCAGACTGCAGGCGGGTGGATCATGCAAGTTCAGAGGGTTTAGGTAAAACGGGAAGCACTATCACTTAGATGGCAAAGGAGTTTTTAAAAATTGTTGATGACTTGAGATAAGTTGGTAGAAGCCAAAAAATGTATAGTGTTTTTTTTTTTAATGAATATCCATGGACCTTCTAAAATCCTGGGCGAATTGAGAATATTTTTTTCTGAAAGAGGGCTCCATCGCTTCCATCATATTCTCAAAAAGACTCTCAAACTGGGAACTGCTGGTATGCAACATTATCACTAACTTTGTCCTGGTTTTAGGGTTTGTGCTTACTTCACTCTCTGGATCGTAAAAGCTTTTAGGACCTGAGATCCAAGGGACCCAGAATTCCAAAATTCCAGGTGCAGAAATCAGAGAGGGTTGAGAGCCAGTGACACATCAGCTTGCTGAATTCTCCCCAAATCCACTGCCTACCACTCCCAGCTCCAAAGGAGATGACTGCCTTCCTTGTCCCTGTGCTTCTCAGCTGTGCCAGTTGCCACACACACACACACACACACACACACACACACACACACGGGAGTTCCTTTCAGATATTCTTTTCTCACTCTAGTTTCTACTGCATTTCATTATTTTTCAGACATTTAAAGCACTGATTTAGTAAACACACTATTTATTGAATACTTCCACTTTTACTTATAATTAAGTTATTCCCTGTAAAATGACAAAAAGGATAAGAGAAAAAATACAGTGAAATTAATGGGCCCCTATCAAAGAGGGAAAAAGAAAAAAAAAGACGCTCACCAGTCACTCAGAAAGGAATTCTTAGAAGTGGAAACAACTGCAAAGCCCCTTCCCCATCTCAACCAAAACATCCCATCCGGAAAAGAGCGGCTTGTTTCTTTTTTCTGTTGGAAATGAGCGGTAAACTGCGTTCATTTGGGCCGTGTTTTCTTAGCTGACTCTCGGCTACAATCAAGCCCTTTTCGGACACATTCCCATGTAGGTACCAGGGGTGCTCTGGAGGAAGCTGTCGACGCCTGTTCAGCTAATTTAGGTTTTCTTTGTCTAATTACAGTGGAGCTTAGGGAAAAGGAGCCGGGCTCAGGGCAGTAAACTGACACTCGGCCTCCGTGTGTGGTATCCAGGCAGGGTTTGATGGAAAAAGCCTGCTTCCACTCAACTTCAGGTCACTGTCTGGGGCCAGCCCAGCCCAGCCCCCAGCCTCCCCTGAACAAAGCTAGTGGAGGTGATGGAATTCCAGTTGAGCTGTTTCAAATCCTGAAAGATGATGCTGTGAAAGTGCTGCACTCAATCTGCCAGCAAATTTGGAAAACTCAGCAGTGGCCACAGGACTGGAAAAGGTCAGTTTTCATTCCAGTCCCAAAGAAAGGCAATGCCAAAGAATGCTCAAACTACCACACAATTGCACTCATCTCACATGCTAGTAAAGTAATGCTCAAAATTCTCTAAGCCAGGCTTCAGCAACACGTGAACCGTGAACTTCCAGATGTTCAAGCTGGTTTTAGAAAAGGCAGAGGAACCAGAGATCAAATTAGCACCATCCAGTGGATCATGGAAAAAGCAAGAGAGTTCCAGAAAAACATCTATTTCTGCTTTATTGACTATGCCAAAGCCTTTGACTGTATGGATCACAGCCCTGGGATTTCTTTGGAGGGAATGATGCTGAAGCTGAAACTCCAGTACTTTGGCCACCTCACGCGAAGAGTTGACTCACTGGAAAAAGACTCTGATGCTGGGAGGGATTGGGGCAGGGGGAGAAGGGCACAACAGAGGATGAGATGGCTGGATGGCATCACTGACTCGATGGACGTGAGTCTGAGTGGACTCCAGGAGTTGGTGATGGACAGGGAGGCCTGGCATGCTATGATTCATGGGATCGCAAAGAGCTGGACATGACTGAGCGACTGAACTGAACTGTTAAATTTATACTAATTGCTGAACAGAAATTTTAAAAGTATTTAATATTCATTCCCAGTTATAGTGCAATATTTAACTTGAAATTTGCCAGTATGCTAATAATTCTATAGGGTTGAAAAAAATAGTTGAGTGAAGAGTATTTTTATTATTTTATTTATATTGTCATTTCAATCACTTTACTGTTTCTTCATCTATGAATAATACACACTGAGAGAATAAAGATTGGAGTAGCATGTCAATTTTCTATTTCCTTTAAGTAAATTCTCAATTGAAAATATTGCCATGGCCTGATGAGTTCTTGTAGACTAGGGCTTCATCTGGTATTAAAGGGAAGAAACATAGCTAATTGCAATGGAAGTTCCTACTCCTCCCTCCCACCCTCTCAGCTCATAAACAGAAATCAATCAAGAAACCTAAGAAAATTTTACATATACAATAGGATGAATATTTTTACACTATAGATAATGATAAGTGGGGCTAACATTACAGAAGTGATCAGAGGTGTATTCACACCTGAGGACCTGGAGGAAATGAGCTTTTAACTCCATCTTAAAAATACAAGATAAAGAAGCATGTTCAAAGGTAGGGTGTGCTGAAGAAAGGGAAAGATTTCTTGATGACTCAAAGAGCTTAGTAAAGGCATAGAGTGTGAGGATTACCTGTTTGGAAAAAAATGGGTAAAAACAGATTAATTTGGAAAAGATAAAAAAGAAAATCCTTTCCAAATGATGAGCTTAGAAAATGTTGATGCGTTAGGGACAAAATTGGTGGAGAACCTGAAATATTAGTGTGTAATATATATTTTAAATGATAGCTAGTAAACATTTTAATCTTATGCATTATAATCCTCATCCAAAAAAGACCACACACAGAAAAGTTCAGACTAAAAGAAATATGCATTCCTCATCCAAAGCTAAAAATTGCTCAGCTCTTATTGGAATATTCTAAGGAAGAAAGTATGCCTCAAAAGCATAAAAAGCATTCTAAAATATTTATCACATTAGTGGCATCAATAACAACACCTCATAATTGCACATACTGTATTTTCAGTATTTTTTGAAGGGTATATCTTATAAAAATACTCATTCTAATGATAAAAAAGATTAGGAAATATAGTACATGTACAGCAATTTTTAAAGGCAATTCTTTTAGTCTGCCCCAAAACATTAGCTTCATTTCACAATTTTTATTGTGTGCCTACCATATGCCAGTCTAAAGACAAGAAATAGAGCAGTAAATTTTAAAAGTCCTATTATTATGAAACTCACCATATTAATTTCTAACCATTACACAGCTGAAGATCTTGAAAGAGCAACTAGTTAATTATGTGCTCTTCTAGCTTTCTGAAATAACAACAGCTCTTGAAGTTTGCACAAGATTGGATTCGTCTTTCAACTTATGAAAATCATAAACAGGTTAGACTCATTGCATACATGAGCCAACTTTGACTTTAATTCATATACATGAATATGGAAACTTAGGACAGTTTTGCTTTCTCAGAAAATCTTAGGTAACACATACTAGGAAGCCTGTGGATAAAATCTGCCCTTGAAAGTTGACTGGAAAACATTTTGCATAAACTTGAGAAAGATCATAAAGAGAAATAAAAGTATTTTGAAGAATTTTTCAACATATCATGTCTACATACAGAGTGTATCTGTAACTATTTGCAAAACCAATAAAGATAGGATATGCATTTTAAATATTTCCTTTCCACACTGTGTTACTGGGAGGTACATGGCAAAAAGTAAATAAGTAAATAAAAATAAAAGGAGGATGTGTCAAGGTTTTCAATACAGAAGAACTAAGTGTATTAAGAGTCACTAGGGGAAAAAAATCAAGCAAAGGGTTGAAGAAAAACTTTATATGGCAATGATGCCTTTGACCAAATCTATCATTTATCATAATACAGATTAGTATTATTAACAATACTATTTGCATGGCATATTTTATTTAACACTTACAACAACCCCATGAGATAGAGTTGAGCATTATGTCCTCAATTTTCTTTATTAATAGATGGCAATTGAATTTCAGAATAGTTAAATGAATCTAAACTATTGTTTAAGGCCACAGTTTTAGCAAGGACTAGAGGCAAAACTTGTATTCTGGAGTTCCAATTACAAATCCAATGATTTTTTTTCCCAATTTACCACAGTGAAAAATTAACTAGCTGTACATTACATGTTAAACATGATTGAAACTTTTTAAACAGGGAAGGAGACTATAGCAAGTCTGTTGTTTAGTCGCTAAGTTGTGTCTGACTCTTTACGGCCCCCTGAATCATAGACTGCCAGGCTCCTCTGTACGTGGGATTTCCCAGACAAAAATACCAGAATGGGTTACCATTTCTTTCTCCAGGGGATCTTCCTGACCCAGGGATCCAACCCAGGTCTCTTGCATTCCAGGCGGGTTCTTTACGGCTGAGTCCTACGAAGTGTTTTTTCTGATTTTTTTTTTTTTTTGCGGTCCGCCGCCACCCCCGCCGCGCCCGCCGCCGGCCCCGCTCCGCCGCGCTCGCAGCCCGGGCCCCGGCGCGCTGCAGGCCGCCCTGATGAGCCCGCCGCCCGCCGCCGCCGCCGCCCTGGAGGCCGCCTCGTCGTCTTCGTCCTCGTCCTCGGCCGCCTCCTCGGCCGGCGCGGCCCCGAACGCCTGCAAGAGCGCGGGCGGCGGCGCGGGCGCGGGCGCGGGCGCGGGCGGCGGGGGCGCCAAGAAGGCGAGCGCGGGGCTGCGGCGGCCGGAGAAGCCGCCCTACTCGTACATCGCGCTCATCGTCATGGCCATCCAGAGCTCGCCCGCCAAGCGCCTGACGCTCAGCGAGATCTACCAGTTCCTGCAGGCGCGCTTCCCCTTCTTCCGCGGCGCCTACCAGGGCTGGAAGAACTCCGTGCGCCACAACCTCTCGCTCAACGAGTGCTTCATCAAGCTGCCCAAGGGCCTCGGGCGGCCGGGCAAGGGCCACTACTGGACCATCGACCCGGCCAGCGAGTTCATGTTCGAGGAGGGCTCGTTCCGCCGCCGGCCGCGCGGCTTCAGGCGGAAGTGCCAGGCGCTCAAGCCCATGTACCACCGCGTGGTGAGCGGCCTGGGCTTCGGGGCCTCGCTGCTGCCGCAGGGCTTCGACTTCCAGGCGCCCCCGTCGGCGCCGCTCGGCTGCCACGGGCAGGGCGGCTACGGCGGCCTCGACATGATGCCGGCGGGCTACGACGCGGGCGCCGGCGCCCCGGGCCACGCACACCCGCACCACCACCACCACCACCACCACCACGTTCCGCACATGTCGCCCAACCCGGGCTCCACCTACATGGCCAGCTGCCCGGTGCCCGCCGGGCCCGGGGCCGTGGGCGCGGCCGGGGGCGGCGGCGGTGGCGGCGCGGACTACGGCCCGGACAGCAGCAGCAGCCCCGTGCCCTCGTCCCCGGCCGTGGCGAGCGCCATCGAGTGCCACTCGCCCTACACCAGCCCCGCGGCGCACTGGAGCTCGCCCGGCGCCTCGCCTTACCTCAAGCAGCCGCCCGCCCTGACGCCGGGCAGCGCCCCTGCGGCCCCCGCCGGCCTGCACAGCAGCATGTCGTCCTACTCGCTGGAGCAGAGCTACCTGCATCAAAACGCCCGCGAGGACCTCCCAGGTAACGCGCCGCCCGCCCGCGGGCCAGCGCCTCTGGCCTCCCGGCTCTGAGGGCCGAGGCCTAGGCAACGCTGGCGCCCTTTTGGAGGGGGTGGGGTGACAGGGCCTCCCCCACACCTTTGGCCCCCGCCGGGCCTCCGGAGTTTCCACCCCTCCCGGAGGGAAAGAAGTGCCCGCGTCCAGCGTCTCCCGGGCTGCCGGGCTCAGAGCTCAGGCCTGGCTTAGCCGAGGGAGAAGGCTCGCGCCTTAGGGCCTTGGCCAGGGCGCCGGGGCTGCTTGCTTTTGTCTTTTAAAGTCGGTTTTGCTGTGCTTTCACCGGAGTAAACGCTGTGTCCCCAGGAGTGCACGGGGCAGGCTGCGCTGGGCCCTTGCTGACAGGCGTCCGGAGCAGGGAGACAGGGCCTCCAGGAACAGCGGGGCCCGGGGACCATCGCGGGAGGGACATGTGGCCAGGGAGGAGGGGCGCCCCGGCCTCCCCTCAGTGGGCCCAAGTCGATGACACGCGGGTGCGGCCTAGGCCCACAGGCCCCAGGGCCCAGGGGGCTCCCCTGAGAAAGGCCTGCCCTTGGGCCCCACTTGCAGTTTGCTGGTGTAAACTGTGTTGGTTGCAGATTATGAAAATTTATTGACTTGCCTAAGGCGGTGAGAGGTGGGAGGGGACAGATGGGGTGGAGGAGGGAATTGGAATATTTAGCCAGGTTTATGGGGACCGTGGAGATAAACCTCACATTAACCCCTCTGCTGCGCGCTGGTGTGCCGGGCAAGCGGGGCTGGAGCGGACCCTCACCCACTCCAGTTGGAAGAGGGCTTCCAGGCTGACACGCCTGCATTGTACGTTCGTGCATCGGCGTGGGAGCAGAGCGTCAGGGAGAGAGGAAGCCCAGAAATGGGCAAAAGATGTTGGTTCCCTGGACGGTGAAGTTTCCCGAATAGGTCTTTTAACTGCGGGTCTCAGAGGTTAACTAAACAAAGACCGTCTGGGCGGACCACACCGGAGAGGATTCCAGCCTGACTCAACCCACTCCGGCGAGAGCGGAGTCTTGTTCAGTTTTATGGGAATTTCAACAAGTAAGCAACACAGCCGACCCTCCGCTCTTATTTTCTTTAACCCCCTCGGACTGGCTGTCAATCAGCGCCAGGCGCGCGGCGCGCTCTGCGCTCTCCCGCCCAGCGGTTCGCCTGCGGGCGCCGCGGCCTCTCCTCCCGGCTCCCCGCTCGGCCACCACCTGCACCCCGAGGCCTCGCTGTTGTCCTGAAACACTTCCTTAAACTTTCCATATCGCGCAGACAGAGCTTTCTGGCCATTCTGAGAGGCCACCCTCGCCCCGCCCCGCACACCAGGCGCGCCCAGGTCCCAGAAGCGCGGAGACCGGCGGGCACGTCTGTCTAGGGGAGAAGGGACACCGCCTCCCAAACCCCAGGGCTCGCGCACCCTCCGGCCCGAGTCTCCGGCTTGAGGAGACCCTGGCTCGCCTGGACGCTCTGCTTCGCCCTCCTCACCCCCACCGCCCCTCCAGTGCCCTGACCCCCGCCTCCGCTCTTCCCCGCGGCCTGGCAGGCGTCTCCCGGGCCAGGCCCCTCAGGAACCCGGGGCTGCGAGTGGAACAGGGAGGCCGAGAAAGGACCCGGAGCGCGCACCCAGCTCACCCCGGGAGACCCAGGCCCGCGCGCTCGCGGAGGCCCCTCGGCCTCGGCCTCATCAAAGCGCCGCACGGGGCCGCGGGTTAGGGCCGCGGCAAGCGGCGCCGCCAGGTGCTTTAGCCCGGGGCGGGCGCACCTGCGCGGCCGCAGGGACTCGCGTCGGGGCGCGTGGTGGGCCGCAGTCGCAGCCCGACGCCGAACGTGGGCCGAGCTCCTGGCCACGGGGCTGCCGGGCGGCTCCGCAAGCGCAGGGCGACCGGCTGAGGCGCCGGGCCGCGGGGTAGGGTGTGCGAGCGGAGAACCGCCCGCCGGGCACCGGCGAGGGCTGCGGAATCCCCAGCACGGGAGGCTGGAGAGGCCTCGGGGAGCAGGCCTAGCCCAGCGGGGCCTGAGAGGCCTGCCGCTGGACCCCCAGCCAACGGCGCCCCCCACCCGGGTCGGAGGCGCTGAGAAAGCAAAAGCAAAAGTCGGCGACAGGAGGCCGGCCTCAGGCCCGGGGAGAGGCCGCGGGCCGGCCGGCGCTCCAGGGGCTCCCGGCGCGGCGGAGCCCTCGCCCAGGGGCAGGCAGGCCCTGTCTTGGGCTCTCCCCTGCCTAGAGGCACGACCCCGGAGACGGCGCGCTCCCCCGGCCCCTCTCCCTGCCCAGTGTTTTCTGCCCCCTTCGCTCCTCCTGCCACTGCCTGGCGATCGGTTGGTTGGGAAATAATGCGGGGTGGGGGCTGGAAACCAGAAGCGGGGGAGCCCGCGGTGTTTCTGGGCCGGGAGCCCTAGGGCCAGCACCCAGGGCCCTGGCCGGAGGCTGTTATAGGCCCTCCGGCCTCCAGGAGTAACAGGAACTCAGGAACGGAGAGCCTGGCTTCTGGGTGAGCGGCCTGTGCTCCGTGTTTGTGGGCCCCTCAAAACCAAATAGCAAACCAGAATTCCAGAGTCATCCTGTGGCCAAAGCTTGAAACAGACACTCTGGGGCTGGGCTTCCTCTCCCAGGTCTTCAGCAATAGAAAGACAGGCCCACCCGCTTGGAGTCAAAATGAGATGCATGTTAAAGGACAGTTTTAAGAGTCACAGGCTGGGCCTGAGCGGAACAAACGTTTCTGAAGAGCGTTTCCCTTCTCTCCCCTTTCAGTGGGGCTCCCTCGATACCAGCACCACTCCACGCCTGTGTGCGACAGGAAGGACTTCGTCCTCAACTTCAACGGCATCTCCTCCTTCCACCCCTCTGCCAGCGGCCCCTACTACCACCACCACCACCACCAGAGCGTCTGCCAGGACATCAAGCCCTGTGTTATGTGAACGCGGGGCGGGGGCGGGCCCAGGCCCCCCTGCCCCCGGGCGATGACCGAGGTGGATCCCAGCGTGGCCACGCCAGCCACTTGGAGACCCCAGGTGAGCGCCACACACTAATGGTTGTCCACTGTTGGTAGGAGGACACCCCCCGGCAAGGGAATGCCCCAAACACCCATGGGCACCCAGCGGTGGGAGACGGTGAAAACTTACCACGCGGAAAACACAAACGTGGAACTCTGGGGTCTTCACTGCCTTCAGTAATCAGGGTCTGAAACACGCAGACGGGCTGTGTGTGTGTGTGTTTCTTTGTCTATGGAAAACGTGTGTGCTCTTTTTTTAAAAAAGGCAGTGCCCAGCACAAGATTCTAAGAGAGCCTCACCTTGCTGCCTGGCTCCGTGGGAGAGCTGTATTTTGCCAAACACTACCTTTGGATCCAGGTGCCAAAGAACATTATCAAGAAAGTATTTAGCAATGATGTGTCTAGTTTAAGAAATGTGGTCTCCAGTATTGTGACAATACAACGTTTTTACAAGGCTGTTTTCTACCACCATAGTTTAAAGATATTTTTATGATTTTCGTGTATACTCACACTTTGCTTGTATTTTAAAAGGAGGATATATTTGCACTTATGTATACTTTTACAGTTTGCCAAACTATTTTGATGTACAATTTTTTCAATAAAATGTATGTAACAAATAGTTGCCGATGGCGGGGGGGACCTCTCTCCACGGGCATCTGATCGCCAGGATGATGCAACTCTACACTGGGCAGGATTTTTTTCTAAGCTGTGTAATTGGCGTGGTGTGGGGTCTGTGCCTTGAGTAACGCAGGCCAGGTTCTGATTGTGGGTCTTCTCGGGAGAGAAAGGGAAGAAGAAACTTTTTCTGTCATTTCTTTGCTTCACCCTCGCTCTTTCTGGCTGAACCGAAACCAGAACGTGAAAGGAGTTTAGAAGAAAGCCAGGCGAGACGAGGGCTGAGGAGCCTCCGCCCTTCGCTGTCCTTCCCGAGCGCGCCGGCCTCTGCACTCTGCTTTCCCGTCCCCACCGGCTGGGCGGGGCTGCCCTCCTCCGGCTGCGAGCAGAGGGCAGGTGCCCGGGACACAGGCCCTGCTTCCTTGGGTGGCCGTCCCATCCCCGTGTCCGGAGGGGAAGGTGAGGAGGGTGTGGGCAGTCCCGGCATCAGGGACAGAAGCAGGATGAGGCATGTGTCCACCCCCAGTTCAGGGCACAGAGGTCGGCCCCCACGTGCCGCCCAGGTCCGCCTCTCTGCTCCCGTCTGTCCTTCTCCAGGGAGCCGTGGTTTCCCTTGGGATTCCCTCTTGGCCGTTGCCTTTCTTGCTTGATTTCCAGGCCTTCCCAGTCACACATGCTGAAGGCTGGGCTGAGAACTTCTGGACCAAGCGAGGAGACCAGCCTGGGCAGAGGGCCTGGTACCGGCCCGCCCTGAGGTCCGGGCAGCCCGCAGACTCCTGAGCGAGGCAGAGGTTCTCCAGGTGCTGAGTCCGCTTTGAGGACTCACCTTGGATTCCCACTTCCTGCAAGCTGTCTGCCGGTCTGTCACCAAGCCCCCAATACCCCGGGGTGGACATCTCCCACCCCGGGGCTTTTGCAGGCCGAGTGAGTTTTCAGTCCAAAGACGGTCTCAGTTAAACATCTTGTTTTACAAAGTCCTAACCGTGTGCCTAATCCTGAGGCTTCCTTTCTGTATTTTCCAAAATTTCGCTGTGATTTAAACATCTTTTTTGTCTGCTTGATCATATTTGCAGTTAAATAGGGATTTTTCCCCCCTTTTATTCTGAGCTACTCGGGGGCCTGCTATAAATTATGAAGTCAGTTTCAGAGTCTGCTCCGACCACAGTGCTGTGTTTACATTCCTTCCAAGGCAGCCGGCATGGTCGTAATTTATATCCTAAACACTCGCACGTAACTTGTTTATACAGAGCATGACAAGGCCTGCGAGGAGGGCTGCGGCCGGCCGCGAGCCCAGCGCGCCGCCTAGTGGCGAGAGCCGGCCGGCGCCCGGAGGCGGGGTCCGCGGTGCCCCCGTCTCGGCGCTTTCCCTCCACTCCTCCGACGTGAGGACGCCGGTCCTGGGTCCTGTCGCAGATCCGCGCGGGCAGACCTCAGAGATACAGTGGGCTCGGCTTAAACTAAATCCTGCAATACAGTGAGTCACGTAAAGCTGTAGTTTCCCAGGCAGGAAAAGTTATGTGTTCACGCTGCTGGGGCCTGTCAAGAGGGCAATAGCGTTGTGTCCAAAAAGCAGTGTGCAGACCTCAGTTTTGGAGAAGGCAGTGGCACCCCACTCCAGTCCTCTTGCCTGGAAACTCCCATGGACGGAGGAGCCTGGTGGGCTGCAGTCCATGGGG
Source organism: Cephalophus harveyi (assembly GCA_006410635.1). NCBI lineage: Eukaryota > Metazoa > Chordata > Mammalia > Artiodactyla > Bovidae > Cephalophus > Cephalophus harveyi. The sequence goes on from SJYT01025964.1 coordinate 286,162, forward strand.
TCGCTAAGAGTCAGACACGGCTGAGCGACTTCACTTTCCCTTTTCACTTTCATGCATTGGAGAGGGAAATGGCAACCCACTCCAGTGTTCTTGCCTGGAGACTCCCAGGGACGGGGGAGCCTGGTGGGCTGCCGTCTATGGGGTGGCACAGAGTCGGACACGACTGAAGCGACTCAGCAGCAGCAGCAGCAGACCTCAATTTTAAAACATTTTATCACTAAAAATGCTCGACCCCGGCTCTTCCCTGGTGGTCCAGTGCAGGGGACGGGGGTTTGATCCCTGGTCCGGGAGGATCCCATGCGCCGTGGGGCAGTACAATCCTGTGTGGCCACCGCTGAAGCCACAAGCAGCAAGGACGACGCAGCACAGCTAAAGCTAAGTGCAAGTGAGTGACTGTTAAAAAGGCTGAGCCTCGTCGGAGCCTCAGTGAGCCGTAGGATTACAGTGACATCAAAGACCACTCATCACAGACCACCGTGACACACATAATAATAGATACAAATATTGACGCTTCACATAGCGTAAGAATTCCCAAAATATGACAGAGACACTAAGTGAGCAAGTGTCACTGGGAAAATAACACCTTCTGCGTGGCTGTATGCAGGGGCGCCACTTTGCAAAAAAAGGCTGACTCTGGGAGCCCCCCACAGTGAAGCCCAGTGACCAGGGTCACTGACGAGACTCCTTTGTCTGGCGTTGCAGACGCGGGTGAGGTGGCCGCATCGGTCTCGGGGCTGATGGAGCACAGGCTGCTGGGCCCACCCAGGCTCTGATAAGTCCGAGGAGCCCGCATCCCCAGTCAGCTCCCGGGTGATGTTGGCAGTGTGGGCCCAGGAGCACACTGTGAGACCCACAGGCCCGGGAGGGCAGTCTGAGTTACCGAGATCTGACAGGTTCAGACGGGTGGGTGTTAAGGCTTGTATGTTGCTTAGTTAGGCAAAGATCTGAGAAGGTTTTTTGAAGGCAGGTGCACACAGAAATATCTCTGATGGATTACTGGCCCCCAAAGGCCTAACTTTGAGCTGAGCCCTGCACAAGGAAGTAGAAACTCCCACTTTTTATCCAAAGCCATGATACACCTTGTTCCATTCTAGTGACCTTTGCAAAGGGAAGTCGGGGGAAGCAGTGAGGTCCCTCTACCTCGGTACCAGGAGTCTGGGTTAGTCCGCAGTGACGTCACAGCTCTCCAGACGGACAGTGGTGGTGATTAAAGCAGGCAGGAAAGGAATCCCTTTGTTGGTGATAAAAATCTTTAGCGGGTGAAACAGAGAGAAGGTCAAGTTCCCCTCAGTGACCCCCAGACAGAGATGGGTCAGGCGGTACCAGCGGCGGGGGCAGAGGGGGCTCTGCAGAGGGGGCTCCGTCTCGCAGGAGCTCCCGCCCCCACAGGAGCGGAGCGGCCTTGAGGCAGGGCTGCGGTCCTCCGAGCCCACGGCCGTCCTGCGGCCGCCACGGGCGTCACTGTCAAGCCCACGTTCTTCTGCTTTCCTGGATTCTGGGCACGTCAGTGGATTCTCCCGTGGTTCATGCTCAAAGCTTCTCAACTGCTGCAGCAGCGGCCAGAGCACTTGGGGAGAATCATCTCGACTTACATTTTGGAAAGGGGAAGTCTGGTTTCCAGGGAAATCTGTAGGTATTAGATGGAATTAGCACCTCCTTCCCGAAAGAAAACCTCCCTTGTAGATTCCTATCTACCTAGTCACCTAGTGACTGAGCATAATGCTGATTAATTCAGAGCAGGCAGCGGCTTCTTGAGCATGGAAATGTATTTTAATATATTTTATCAGAGCGGAAATACATTTTACCAAAACTGCCTCCACGAAATCCTATCTGAGCAAGAAAAACACCCCAGATGCAGCCACCGGGCCAGGCTGGGTCACAGCTCACGGATGTCAAGCTCATTTGGGGAAAAATGAAAGTGCTAGAAGTTCTTTCGGAACTCAGCGCGCCCTGAGTGTGCGGCTGCTGACTGGTGGGTGTTCAGGGCTCCAGCCCCAGGGGTCTCGGCCTCAGTGCGTGAGAGCGAGGAGGGGTCTGGGAGGGGCTGCTGAAGGAGGTGCCTCCAGTGTCCCCTCTGGAAGGGCCCCCTTCAGCCCAGGAACTGCTGTCTCACAAAGAGAGGCGTGGGGGCCGAGCTCCGGGCAGAGCACCCCGGAGGCACAAGCTGCTCCCACGTTGTTGACTCTGAGGCCTCTCTCTGCCACAGCCCTCCTTCGCGAGGCTGGGACGTGGCCCGGGCCCCCACTCCACTTCCCACGCTCGTCACCGTGGTGTCCCCAGGCCCATCCTTGTCACCGCACGTTGCCCGCCACAGGGGAGGTGGAGGCAGGGCACAGAGACGGGGGTGGGCGCTCGAGCTGCCGCAGGGGCGTCTCTCCACTGGGGCCCCCTCCCGCGTGTGGCCACGCCACCATGGCCTTCCTCACTCCATCCAGCCCAGCACTGACAGGTAGAAAGTGTCAGTTGCTCATTCGTGTCCGACTCTTTGCGACCCCTTGGCCTGCAGCCTGCTGGCCCCTCCGTCCATGGGACGCTCCAGGCAAGAATACTGGAGTGGGGCGCCATTTCCTTCTCCAGGGGATCTTCCCGACCCGGGGATCGAACCCGGGTCTCCTGCGTTGCAGGCGGCTTCTTTACCCTCTGAGCCACCGGGAGAGTGTGTGTTGGGGACGGGGGGGTGAGTGGCTGAACCACAGGAGAACCCCCGCTAATGGCTGTTCTTCAAGAAGAAGAGCCTCCATCAGAAACCATCTCCTGGGCTGAAATTCGAGGGGACCAGGCTGGCATCTGGTCCAGAGAGGGCGAGCCAGTGGCTGCTGCGTGGCGACCTGTGGCCACAGCGGCGGGTCACAGCCTTGACTCCTGGTGGGAACCGGGGAGCTCTGAACCCCCGGCCAGGGAAGTCGGCTCCCTGGGGGGCCTGGCCCCGGCGGTCCTCAGAGGGCCCCCAGCTGCCTCTGCGGCTGGGGCGGGATTGACAACCGCTAATGAACACGATCTTGTTTATGTTTTACAGAAACCCTTTAAGGAGGCCTTATCGTCGTGGGTTTCAGATGAGAGACGGCCATCAGCTGTGTTTAGCTGGTGTCCACCCCAGTGCCACGCCTGGCACACCGCCTGCCCCGGCAGCTTTGGCTAGGCGGCGTGGGGGCCCCACCCCCGGTCTCGCAGAAGCATCAGCTGTGGGGCGGGGAGGCTCTGGCCCCAGCTCCACACGGGGAAGGGGTCACCACCCCGTGGCCGTAGGGTGTAACCTCACAGGAATCAGTGATCCTGGTTCCTCCTGAGGAGGGTGGGGGAGGCACCACTGGGGGACTGGAGGGATGCAGGGCCCCCAGGCCCTGGGCGCTGACAATACTCCATCCATCAGGGCCAAGTGGGGGACCCAGCACTGCCTGGGAGAGCCTGGCGCCCCGGCCAGTGCCAGAGGCCCTGCTTCAGTGGGCAGACACGCAAAGGCATGTGCATGCAGGTGGACAGACAGACACGGTCACACACACACAGATGCGCCCACAGATACACAGGGAGACGTGGACACAACGCGCACACACCGCCTTCTGCTCAGTGCGCTTCCAGCCCGAGAACCGAAGCCGACCTTGCACCGCACCTGCCATCTTTCCAAGTCTCCGAATTGACCACAACAGCTTAATAACCGCCTTCTGAGATTCCCTTCTCTGAAGACAGGAATTTCCCCCTCCTCTGATTCTTGAAGCAGGAAAACAGCCTCTTTTCAATTGTCACTTTTGTTTTCAAAGGCTAAACCGACCCGCTGCCAGAGGCAAGGCCATGGCTTGGAACCAGGGCGGGACCCACAGTTGTCCCAGACACACACGGCACACGGGGTGGGGGCCTGGGCTGCTCCTCCAAGGGCCGAGGTCCCCGTGGGCTCTGCACCGCCTGCCTCTGAGCGCGGGGCGCTCCCTGCAGGGGTGAGAGCAGGTCTGGGGGCGGGCCTGCCGGGCTGACCGCTTCACGTCAGGACCCGAGCTCGAGAGGCACCAGGTAGCGGCCTGGATTCCACCCGGGTCAGAACCCACCCAGCATCACCAGTGAAAGGCTCTGTCCTTGCCTCGAGGGGCACGGTTGGCTGGCCGGCTCGCGGACTATTCCTCTGCTCCAGGCAACAGGGGGAAGCCCGGGGCCTCTGCTTCCCCAGAAATCGCCCGTGGAGAAAGCTCACCTGCTCAGGAAGACTCGCCCCGGACGGCCTTCAGACAGCCTCTCCTCTCCGCGTCCATGTGTGCCCCCCGAGCAGAGGCAGGCAGAGGGGGCCGCTGGGCCGGGGCAGCAGCCCTGGGGTGGTTTGGGCCTCAGTGTCCTGAACGAGGCAGCAGGGCACAGGCCCGCGTCCCGGGCTTGGGGTGGGGGTGTGTGATTGCAGGGGCCTCAGCCGGTTCCCGCACACGGTGGGCGGATGGGAGACGGACGCCTGGCCTGGTAGAGCTACAGCGGGCTGACTGCCCCTGAGGATGCCCAGAGCAGGACACGGGGGGCCAGGTCTGGGGCCCGCAGAGGGCCGGTTGGAAGGCTGCTGCCTTCGTCTGCGGGGGCAGCGGTGACACAGAGCCACAGAGCGGGGGCCTCGGTGGGAGGCGCTAATCTTCTCAGCGTCCTGGGCCAGAAGCCCCGAAGCCGGGTGTTCCCAGGGGCTGATGTCTCCCGCAGCTCCCCGCCGCGGGTAGAGCCGCCCCCTCCCTGCGCATCCCCGACACCGTCCTTCCGTCTGCCTCTGGGCCCAGGAGTCCCAGGGCTTTAGGAGCTCCGGGCGTGTTGGATCGGGGCTGCCTCTGGGACCTCCCTGCGACTCTGACCTCTGTAGCGACCCCACCACCCAGTCGGTCACCGAGGGTGAGGACTTCAGGGAACAGAATTCATCCTGGAACAACTCCAAACCAAGTTCGAGGCTGAACAGAAGCTTGACTTCCTACGGCCCGCCGCCCGCCGCCCACTGCCCACCCGCAGCCCGCCTCCAGGTAGGGCCTGCGCGGACGACCCTGGTGCCGCCCGGCCGTCCATCTGCATCCGCCCCTCGGTGACCAGGAGAGAGGTTCATGCTTCTTCGGGAGCCCCGGCCCCTCCGGCCCACGCTCTAAGCTAGGACCCCGTAATTCCCTGGGGAGATGGGGAGGGGCGCACCCCTGAGGCTGGAGCATCAGACAGGCCCTGCGTGGAGGAGCACGTCCTGAGAGACCCGGGAAGGGGTCCGGGAAGGGGTCCTTTCCCGGGCTGAACGGGGGTAGAGCGGGAGTTACTGCAGTGTCACGAGGCACGAGGGTCGAGCGCCGAGGAAAGCTGGGCCCAGACTGGTCCCCCGGGAGCTGCGAGGGCCAGCCCCCGCCCCAGGCGCCCCCGGCTCCACACCCTGAAGCAGGCGATCGGCAAGGAACGTGTGTGTGTGCTGGGGGGGTCCCGGCCTCTTGGGAGGGGCTCCCTGAAGAGTCTCTGGCCCTACGTTAGGGGTCCACGCGTGTCGTGCTGTGGGTCCAGGAAGTCCAGGGACATGGCCCAGACTGTGGGGACACCCCCTTCTCCTTGCACAAGGAGCGGACCCCCAAAGGCGGGCAAAGGCGGGGGGCCCAGGGCCTCCTCCTGCCTGCCCCTGCCCCAGGGTCCCAGGAGACCCGGCCCCGTCAGCCCCAAACCTCCCACCCCAGCGAGACACCTCCCTGGGCCGAGAGCAGAGCAGGTTCCGACCCACCTTCCGGCCAGCTCCTCGCCCGGGTGTCGGCAGGAGCCCAGCCCTGGCGTTGGTGGGGGGGCGGGTAGCTGGCCGCCCTTCTGGGGTCTGGCCCAGGCTCCCACATTTCCTCCGAGACTGAAATACCCCCATGGGTTGGGGACAAGGGGGCAGCCCTGGGAGGGAGCCAGCCAGTGGCCCCCAGGACTGAGTCCTCTGATGCCCATCCTTAACCCAAGCCCCGCGGGCCTCCCAGGACCAGAGCGGAGGCTGAGTCACTGAGGGGTTTAATTTGGAAAACAAGATCACAAAACCAAGAAAGAAACCACAACTCTATTAACAATTACATGCAGAGCGAGGCCAGAGGTACAACTTTCATTTTTCTCCCCCAGATTCTGTGCTGGCGTTAGAGGAACTTTTCCAGATTCCCAGGGGAAGGGCAGGAGCTTTGTTCTGGGACTTTGCTCCCTGCGCCGGCGGAGCCCGGATGAAAACGTTAGATCAGATCTAAGCGCTGCGGACGAGACAGGCTTTTTAGGACAAATTAGGGGACAGGACCGCTCCCTGAGGACCGCAGGGCACCAGAGCCGGAAGCAGGCGGGCCCTGGTGGGAAGGAGCCGAAGGCAGACGCGAAACCCGCAAGGCCGCCCGGCTGGCCACGTGGGCCTGGGGAAGGGGCCGGGACCCTCGGAGCCGCGCCTCGGAGACCACCCGGTCCTGGCCCCGCGGTTTAGAGCAGCCCCTGGCGCCCAGGCAGGAGCCCCGCCCGCCCGACTTTGTTGTCCAGCCCTCCTGCCGGCAGCTTCCGCGAGGCGCCTCTTCTCCGCCTTGTTTGATATTTTCAGATCCGGCCCGAGGCTGGCGGCGGGTTGCAGGAGGATGCTTCAGGGTGTCTTGTTTGGTTTGGAAATATTTAAATGTCTGCTGCATTTCCTCCGAAAGGGGACGTGTCTGGGCGGTGGGAGAGCCCTGCCCTCTGGCCTCAGCCCTGCAGGGACCCTGCCTCCCTGCCCACCGCCCCCCACCCTCGATGCCGGGGAGAGGCGCCTCACGACCCATTTACAGGGAGGGACGGCTCCTCGCTGTCTTTATGCCAGCCACCTGACGATTGCTCAAACTGTGGGCTTCTGAAAGCCTCACCCACACGGCGTGAAGCTCCGTGGGGAGACGCACGCTTTTTATAGATCTATATGCTAGTGGCCGCCACAGAGGACCGGAGCCTCTGAGCAGGGACAGCATGCAGCGCAGACCGCCCCTCCTGCTTTGTAATAGGACATGAAGCCGTAAGCGGCCACCAGGATGAGGCTGGTCCCTCTTGCCCAGCGTGAGCGCCCACTCACGTGGGGACCCCTGGGCCTCAGTGACCGTCTCCCCGGCACAGCCGGGCGCTTACCTCCCCCCACCCCTGAGTCTGACTCGAAGCCCAGCCCCCTCCCACTGCCACCCTCCCAGCCCAAGTCGGGCTGGGCAGACAGGCGGACAGGGCGGAGGGTGTGAGGCTGATGAAGAGAATGGTGTGGACCAGACTGAGGCCAGGGCTGGTGGTGCAGGAGGCCTGGCCGTGAGCTCCCAGCCACCGTCCACCGCCTGGGCCCAGGCCTGCCTCTGGGGCGGGCTGGGGAAGCCCAGCATGGCTTTCTCCTGCTCCGTTTTTGGAGGCCTGCCTCCAAGGGGGAACTGCTTTTCCCTCTGTACCCCTCATCCCCTGCTCCCCGGGGCAGAGGGTCCATGCTGGCGGTGGCTGGACGCCAGGTCCCTGGCCCGTCCCCCGGCGTGCCGAGCTGAGTCCCTGCCGGAAGCTGCTGAGGGCTTTGCAGAAGCTCGTCTTCAGGGAAAGACACTGAGGAGAGATTTCTGAGTGCGGCTCATCTCCGCACATGCCTCCCTCCCCGGCCAGCCCGCCCAGATTCTCCAGGCAAGAATCCTGGAGCGGGTGGCCATTTCCTCTTCCAGGGGATCTTCCCGATCCAGGGATCGAACCCGCGTCTCCCGAACTGGAAGCAGATTCGTTACCACTGAGCCACCAGGGAAGGCTTAAAACAATCACACGCTTGGAGAGAAGACACGCGCGACCTCGAGCCAGGGCCAGGGCCAGGGCGCCCCTGCCAGCCACGCCGGGGAGGCCACCATCCACAGCCGCGACCCTGCGGCAGCACCGGGGCCCCCCCACCCTCGTAAACCCGAGTGGGACCGGATTGCTAATCCAGCCTGGAGACCGTCTTCCCCCAGATGCGCTCTGGGACGAGGAAGCCTCCACCGCCCCAGACGGTTTATGAACTGTCTCTTATACACATCTAGCCCCCTCCCCACCCCAGCCTGCTCACAGGCCCTGGGGTCCACCCCCACACTTTCTCTCTCTTACTAAGTTTATCTCCACAAGCAGCTCCGACCTTCCTTTGTTTTTTCTCCTTATCTTGGAACACTTCTGTTTCAGATTTTAGCTTTTTGATTTACCGTAGGTTTTAGATCGTTGTTTTTGGTTTCTTGATGGACACACGCACGTCGCAGGTGGGAGGGAGGGTCCACTGTATCGTCCTGTAGCTCCGGGTTTTCTTACAAGAATCAGAAAGTAAAATCTCTGTGTCTTCGAGTGAAACGTGTGTTTCTGTTAGGTGCCATCAAGGGAGAGCTTACTGCCAGTTAGACGTGTTCTCAATTAAATCTGCCTATAGGCATGGTCCCTGTTTTGCTAGGATTTGTAGTGAGAGGATGAGGCTTCATGTCCACACGGAGGCCAAGGGAAGGCTCTGAACCAGCAGGACGAGGAAGGACCCCTCAGTGCTCCCCCAGGAGCGGGCGCTCCAGAAGCAAGCAGCATCTGACGCAGGATGTGTGGGAACCTCAGATGGCGGTGCCTGTGGGGACGCTGCAGGGGACGGAACCCGGGGTCCTCGGCTGAACGGACGCGGGCACCCCATCTCCACCCCGTCTCCGTGGCAGCCAGATTGTCATCATCCCACACCTGCTGGCACCTGGGCAGGCCCGCGGGGACTGGAGGGGAGGCCACTCCGCAGCGGCCGGCCCTCCCACCGCCCCCAGGACAGCATGGCCTCTGCCAGGCCAGAGCCGCAGGGCCGGGGAGGAGGAGCTCCCGAGCTGACAAAGCGAGGGGGACGTGCTGCCTCCTGTCTCTGCTGCTCACGTTGCTGATCTGGAACGTTCACTGCTTCTGGGAGTCCCATGTCACTAAGAACGATACACACAGATGAATTCTTAAGCCCATAACTTAAACCTCTTAGAAGCTATTGTTTCCATTTATCATTTCAACATTTTAAGAAACATAACTACCAGTTTGAAAAAAGGAAACAAATCACGTGGAATCCCACTTTCAGGGATCTGAACAGCAGGCAGAGAACCAGAAGGCTGGAGTGACTCAGCAGCGCCCTGCTCAAGGCGGCCACAAATCCAACTCATTATGTAAATCTCCTTCTTAAATGTTAGCTCACAGTATTATTAAAAACACTGTACCAGCTCCATAAAACACATCTGCTGGTTAAATTCAAGTGACAGGCCATCTGTCTGCAAACTTTGGTACAGATTTTGCATCCACACCAAGGATGAACAGAAGAAATTGGTGATTAATAGTGGGAACATATTTGAAGAAATATTCTTTGTAATATGGATGAGTCTTAGATCTCTGAACTTATAAAGAGGACACTGAAATATGATGCATCTAAAGAAAAGACGTGGGTGAAGCTCCTCGTTTTACGTTGTTGTAGGAAACACCATCATCCCATGCAGATAACTTAGAACTCATCTTTACCACGAGACGTACTAGCAACTTAGGTGCACGTGGATGGGGGTGAGACTGAGACAGTCTTGGACAAACAGTGGAGTCACGGAGACAACACAGGCCAGGGCTCCTGGAGCCCACCAACTAGAAGGGCAGCTTTGAAGGGTTATTCAATTATTAAGAATAAGGAAAACATCCTGTTTCCATGCTGAAGGCGAAGGAGTTAAGCTGAGGCTCATATCATACGTGAATGCTCCTGAGCAGTGTCTCTGGGAGACAGCCTTGATCATGATGGGGGCTGGCTGTCCGGGCCCGGGGGCAGGGGACGGGGACCGTGGGGCTAGCGTATGCACAAGTCAAGTCCGCTCAGGTGCTCGGGTCTACCTGTTCACGACTCCGTGAGCAGTGTAGACACTGGGCTTGTGGAGACAGGGGGACTGACCGGTGGGGTCCCCACCTCACAGAGCACGTGGCCTGCTGGAAAGCACAACATAAACCCAGGGTCCAAAAGCCTGCAAAACTGTAAAAGAAGTGCTGAGTGAAACGCAGGCACTGAGCAGCCTTGGAAAATGAGCAGCGGTGGGTCCTGCCTGAAAACAAACGGGAGAAGGCAGGAGCCGCAACGACGAGGAGCTGCCGGCGCCCGTCCCGGCCCAGGACGCTCACCTGAGGCTGATAGGGTGCAGCAGCCCTCAGTGGGGAGCCAGGCTGGGGGGGGAGGACGCTGCCATTAAAAGCAACTGGCGCCGTGTCGTCGCTGTTTACAACCCCACAGACTGCAGCCCGCCAGGCTCCTCTGTCCGTGGGATTCTCCAGGCAAGAATCCTGGAGCGGGTGGCCATTTCCTCTTCCAGGGGATCTTCCCGATCCAGGGATCGAACCCGCGTCTCCCGAACTGGAAGCAGATTCGTTACCACTGAGCCACCAGGGAAGGCTTAAAACAATCACACGCTTGGAGAGAAGACACGCGCGACCTCGAGCCAGGGCCAGGGCCAGGGCGCCCCTGCCAGCCACGCCGGGGAGGCCACCATCCACAGCCGCGACCCTGCGGCAGCACCGGGGCCCCCCCACCCTCGTAAACCCGAGTGGGACCGGATTGCTAATCCAGCCTGGAGACCGTCTTCCCCCAGATGCGCTCTGGGACGAGGAAGCCTCCACCGCCCCAGACGGTTTATGAAGGTTTACCTGCCTTCCGCCCGGAGCCCATCACCTACCGTCACCGGAAACTAACTGCTGTTGAGACAGACGACCCCGGAGGGCTGTGAGAGCGGAGCCAAACTGCGATTTATTCTGCTCCCGCCGGGCTGGAGGATGGCAGGGAGGGCTGAGGAGCACGAGGCGCCAGGGGCTCTCGGTGACGCCAGGCCGGGGGACGAGGCGCAGAGCCTCCTCGGACGGAATCCCCTGTGCCTGCCTCATGCCTGGAGGTGAGGGTCCGGCCCTGTGACTTTCCTAAGCAGGGCTGGTCAGCTCCCGCCTGGCCCTCCCGATGCCAACCACAATACAGCTCCAGCGAAGCTGCCAGGAAAGGTGTCGGGGAGCGCTTCTCAGAGCTGCTTCTCCAACTCCAGCTCCAGGTCCGACTGCCGGAGCCAACCGGACGGCCCCGGCCGAGCCCGTCACCCTGAGAGCCACACGTGTCCACAAGGATGAGGAGGTGGCAGGAGGCGGGAGCCTCGGCATCGAGGCTGGCAGCCTCAGGCGCCTCCACCCTTGTCTGCGGGAGGAGATGCAGTGAGCTGTGACTGCAGGATCCCGGCGGGTGCCTGCCCACCAGCCCAGCCAGGCCCGAGTGGGCACCCAGGGAGCTCAGCGGGGCCTGAGGCCCCGCTTCTCGTTTGCTGGCGCGTCCTGAGCTTTTCAGGCCTTTTCTCACCAAATGCCAAGGGAGGGGTCAGGCAGTCTCTAGCCTCTTCCTGCTTTAAACCTCTAGGGCTAGGAGACAAGAGCCTGTCTCCAGGGTTTTCAGAACAGTAAGAGCTCAGTTTCCAGGATAAAACAGGAGTGTGGCTGCAGCAGCCTCCTTTGACGCCAAGGACTGGCACGGCCCCCAGACTGGCGCGGGGTCGCCAGGACCGCGGCGGATGCGGGGACAGGAAGCGGCCCTCCACTCGCCGGGAGGAAAGTGAGTCGCCACGGTAGCGTAGCAGCAGCTTTCTTTCCGTAGCAGTCACCACCCTCACGTCGCCGAGCCGCACCCCAGAGCAGATGTTGCGAAGCATTCTCTTTTATCTTCCCAGCTACTCTTCAGGTAGATTTGTAAGGAAATGAGGCTCAGAGCGGGCAAGTAACTTGCCCGAGGACACAGAGCTGTGACGCCACACTCGGTGGTGTGGCCGGAAAGTGAAGTTGCTCAGTCGTGTCTGACTCTTTGCGACCCCGTGGACTGTAGCCCACCAGGCTCCTCCATCCATGGGATTCTCCAGGCAGGAATACTGGAGTGGGTTGCCATTTCCTTCTCCAGGGGATCTTCCCGACGCAGGGGTTGAACCCAGGTCTCCTGCATTGCAGGCAGACGCTTTAACCTCTGAGCCACCAGGGAAGCCCCCGGTGTGGCCCGAGTCACACCAAGTCTCTGAGCTGCGGAGCCCGTCTCCTCCCCATCCTGAGCCCCAGGCAGCTGTCAGACGGCTCCCAGGACTGATGGAAGTGCAGGGAACGGCAGCACTCGACCACGGCCCTCGGGCAGGGAGGGATGGCACGGGGGTGGGTGGGGGAGCCGCGTGGGCAGGTCTGCTCAGACCAGGTCGCCAGGGCGCGGCCAGGACGCTGGGGGTCGCCGCCCACAGCGGTGAACAGAAGAGGCTGCGGATGCTGGCTGCACAGAGAGCGGCCACGGCTCAAATTCTTGCCCCGGTGGTTCCCCCCACCTCCCAGCTGCAGAGCCAAGCCCGCCAGTGTGATCCCCCCAGGGAGGAGCCCGGAGCCCGGAAGATGGACCACCCAGTGGAAGCGTAATTAGGATCAGGCTTCTCTGCCAGGAAGACCCGGAGCTCCGCTACGAGATAGTCTCTGCCGTGAAACGCCTTCCAGCGCGCCCCCAGCATCGGCCACACTGACCTTGGGAGCGGGGCAGGCGGTCCGGGGGTGCCCAGCCCACGGCACTCTGGGACCCCATCTGCCTGCCCCTACGCGGCCTGGCCCTTCTCCTTCCAGGCCCAGCTTCCCCACCACCGCCTGCACCCCCACCCCTCACCCCCCGGCCCGTGTCACAGTCCACTCAGCTGCCAGGACCTCAGGCAGCGAGGAGCTCGGGCTCCGTGGCGAACTTCGCTTCCCCCCAGAGTGGCGTCAGCAGCTGGTTTTGACGGATGAGCTGATCATGGGTCCCTGATCCGTCCGTGGCCACAGAGCGGCTGAGGGTGGAACTGGGCTTCCAGGCCAGGCCAGGGGCCCCTCCGTGCTGGGGAATCGATGTGAGCGCACGACAAGCTCACCGAGGGAGGGGACTGCCCAACAGCAAGGACAGGCCCGCTCGGGGCCCTGAGCGTCTCTGAGATCCCCATCCGGCCATGCTCTCAGCAGGCCATTTGAAGGGTTTACCGCTCCTGTGAGGATAAGAATTTGCAGGTCTCAGCTATCATTTTCTTTCTTGCCCAGA
>SJYT01025964.1:309613-359105 GCA_006410635.1 Cephalophus harveyi
GGAGCAGGCGGCGTGGGGAGCAGGGGTTGTGGGGAGCAGGGGTTGTGGGGAGCAGGCGGCGTGGGGAGCAGGCAGCGTGGGGAGCAGGCAGCGTGGGACAGTGAGCCCGCTCTGCCAGGCAGGGCTCCTTGCCCTGGGGTCTTTCCCTCCTACCTGCCCCAAACGTCACGTTCAGCCCGTCGGGAGCAGTGAGTTCACGGCCCCGGAGGCTCCAGATCACTGCCGCAGCTCTGCGCTTGGAGCCGTGATGAAGAGCAGACAGCTCACCGTGCTCTGCGCCGCGTGCCGAGTGCGGCGTCGACTTGGATTTCCAGCGGCAGCCTGAGACAAGTGCCGCTGCCCTCACCACCATCTGAAAGAGTCAACAGCACCGCTGGGACAGACCTCGGGGAGCAGAGAAGGACCACCGGGCTCGCAGAGGGGCTGGGCTAAGGGTGCCCCCGTACCTGCCGCAGCCTCCGCCTTTCCATCCACCCCACAGAAACGTCAGTCCCCCCAGAGCTCTGACTTTCCAGAGGTCTGTGAAGCTCTAGCTGGAGCCGGGATCAGCCCCGATGAACCACAGCTTAAATGCCAGCTGATGGGGCTCAAATATGCCTAAGCGTCTATGTGAGCTGACGGCTAATTCTTGGAGAACAAGCCCCATCGAATTCATGAAAGCACATTTCTGCAACGAAGACCAGCTTCCTAACTGTTGGTTCGCCCTGAACGCAGGTCATTAGATATTCCTTCCTGGGCCCTGAACGTCACTGCCGCTCCTAAACCGGAGCACGGAGGAGAGGGGCGTCCATGGGAGCAAGGGGTCACCTCCCACGACGAGCCCCTGACGAGCTCCGAGGGACTGTTTCAGCTCCAGGCCTCAGGGCCTCGTGCGGCAGCTTCGTGCAGGGCAGCCGGTCGGATAGTGAGCGTCTCAAAGGCTTCTGGTCAGAAGACGGAGCTGAAGCACGGGAACGGAGGCGCCCCTGCAGGCCCGACAGGCGTGTCCTCTCTCTCCTTGTGGACAGACAGCGGGAGCGCGGTCTTCATCTTCATGCTCGCACAGGGGTCTTAGGACTCGCACTCACCCCCGCTCCCCCGAGAGTCGCTCCTGGCTCAGGGACCGAGTCGTGGTTCCGGGCTTTGGTGGCTACACAGTCCTCCACGCCTCGCCATTTACAGGAGCTTCGTTCTGCTGACGGGCGTCTGCGTGTCTACACCTTTGCCAGCCCCAGGGAGCAGCGCTCAGGAGTGGTCTTCGGGAAGGCAGGTGCTGGCAGTCACGCAGCGCACGCATGGGCACCCTCGCCGTGACGGCAGGGCGGAGCTTCCACCCGGGTCCGCCGCGCCCTCCCGCGGGGCTCGGCGCTCCACCCCAGGGCCGGCCGGCAGCTGCTGGGCCCTGACCCGGAGCTCCAGCCTCCACACGGCGGCCCCGCCTTCCCCGCCCTCTCCCCTGCGCATCCTCAAGTTTGCTGGCTCTAAGCTTCCCTCAAGTTTGCTGGCTCTAAGCTTCCCAGTGAAAATCATTTGCACTCCTCTGATCCCAAACCTTTTCTTTACAGTACTGTAGCAGAGTTACTGGGCTCCAGACAGCATCTGGAGCCGCAATTCGGAAGGTGCCCGGGGCACCCTGGGGAGGCTCACGACCCTCATGAACCCGGCGGGTGAGGAGGGGGTGGGGTTTCAGCAGAGCCGAGCTGGGGCTGGCGCAGTCAAGGGCTCCTGATGGTGGCCGATGCACACGGCCAGGGGACAGGAGCACCTGACTTAGGGGAAAGCGAAGAGCCCCCCCAGGAGGACGGCACTGCTCTACGATTCCACTCATGCGGCACTGAGGAGACGGCAGGATTCTAGAGATGGAGACAAACCGTGGCTTCTTGGGAGCAGCGAGGGGAGGGGAGGGGACTCTAAAGAGAGTAGGCTGAGGAGACAGAACAGTTCGGAACTCGCCGGTGGTCACAGGTGTCTGCACAGGGGATAAGATGGCAAAGAACTACACACACACGCAAACACACACACGCGTGCAGGTGAGAGCCAGGGACACCTGCTGAGGTCTGAAGCCCAGGTGCCAGTGCGAGGCTGATGTCCCGGCTGCGACACCCCTGCAGGGATGGGTGGATGGGAGGGGGATCAGGGCTCTGTACGAGTCTTGCCATTTCCTGTGGGTTTATAATTATCTCAAAGTAAAAAGCTAAATATTTTTCTGAAAAAATTCCAGAAGCTAATTGCTAGATACTAAAAATCTGCAAAGTATACCTGGATCCCCTGAGTCAATGCCGATCTTGTGAAGGAGCGACATCCAGGACTCCAGGTCCCTCACGGGGGCCCCGTCAACCCCAGCTGAAGCTAGAGCTGCGGGTCACAGCGCTCCCTGAGCTGGCAAAGTCCTCCCACTGGAGTGGGGATGTTCTACTCCCCGGGCCTCATACTGGCAGGGGTCGTGGAGACGGACCTGGGGATCCAGGACAGAGGAGGGGCAAGACCGAGATGTGTGCACGGGCCCTGGGCCTAGTAAATGTGTGTGCACGTGTGCACGTGTGCATGCACGTGTCATGTATGCACTCGTGTGCTGAGTGCACACGTGTGCTAAGTGTGTGGATATGTGCGCTGAGCGTGTGCATGTATGTGCCTGTGTGCACATGTGTGCTGAGTGAATGTATGTGTGTAGGTATACACGTGTGTGCTAAGTATGTGTGCATGTGTGTGGACACGTGTGCAAGCGTTTGCATGTTGTGCACATGTGTACTAAGCATGTGCATATATGTGGGGACACTTGTGTTGAGTGTGTACGTGTGTGCACACATGTGCAGAGTGCCTGCCTGTGTGCGCACACATGTGTAATAAGTATGTTGTGTGTGCACACACACATGTGCTAAGTATATGCATACACATATAGGGGTTATGGGGGAGAGCTGGCTGAGAAGGGAGTCGCCAGCTACTTGTCTCCTCAGAATTGACTCACGCAGACAGCTGTGTGATTTCCACTCGTCTATGGTTCCCAGTTCAGGCCCCTGGGGCCACCTGAGCTTAGCTCCAAAGCCATGGGACATTCTCTCTCCCCACTGGTCCCAAAGGGGCCTGGGACAAGGGAGTGGAGCCCCGGGCCTTTGAGAACCCACGACCTGGGTGTTCGATCCCCGACGCTTGCTGTCCTGTGTCCTGAAGACACGCAGAGGACGAAATGCCCCCTGAGCACTGGCGACTGAGAAGACAGAGCTGCTTGCTTTCGCCTAATTAGGCAACGACGCGTCAACCAAAGCGGATTCCCTGGGGGCTCAGACGGGAAAGTGTCTGCCTACAAGGTGGGAGACCAGGGTTCGATCTCTGGGTAGGGAAGATCCCCTGGAGAAGGAAATGGCACCCACTCCAGTATTTTTACCTGGAGAATCCCATGGATGGAGGAGCGTGGTGGGCTACAGTCCACGGGGTTAAAGGAAGTCAGACAGGACTGAGTGCCTTCACTTTCTTTTCTTCTTATTAACCAAGGCAAATACAAAGAACGCAGTTAGGTGAAACTGTGAGGCACTTCAATGGGACGGAGACTTGAAATAAGTTAAATAGCTTCAGTATGGGTTTGGCTGAATTGTGGAAGAAATGCCAAATAACATCCTACTCGATGCATAATCTCTGACAAAGAAGAAGGGCTGGTTTAGAGAAGTTTTGTAACAAATGGCTCTTAAAGTAGGATTTTAGTCCTTTTACGCAGACTTGGTAAGTGCAAATCCAGGGTAAGGGTTTACATGCCTGGATTACAGGTAAATGTAATCCATGCATGGCCTCTGCATGCTAACGCTTTATCCTTGACTTTAGCCTGGGGTGTCTGCCTTCAAACACCGGGGGTGGTGTGGGTGTCAAGGAGGGTGGTGGCGGCGATGTGTGTGTGTGTTAGTTACAACCGGCACCTTGGAGTAAGAAGCGGAACACGCCCTACCCTCACGACCGAGGACTCAACAGGCGACTGTGGAAGCAAACTACCGAGTTAGACAGGCAAGATTCAGAGGGTCTCCAGGTAGGTCCCCCCAAATGCTCTCTCCTTTCTCTGCCTCTTCCACCCTCTTCTTCCTTGGAACTCAATGAAAACTTTGGCTTTCCAAGTTTAGTTTTGCGTTCCGCTTTTATGGAACCTAGCATCTGCTTTCAAAGGCCAGTTGCGACCACCGTGACTTGGGTTTGCCCAGTTCTCCATCTGGAGGGAAGTAAGATACAGGAGCGGCCACAAGGGACCCTGCTCTCCGCCTCAGTGGGGGTCACTTCACCCCATGGAGGCACAGGCATGATCTTCCAGGGGAATGTTTGAAATCAAACACATCTGCTTGAATTTATCGTGAACACAGAGGTTCCAAGCCCGAAGTAAAACGGAAAAACGATTCTGTGTGGTTTCCAAAGCCAGTAACATGGCCAGAGTCACTCACATCTCTGATCCCTGGGACGACCGCGAGGACCCGCCGCCTCCCTGCGAGCTGTTTGCAAATCAGCTGCATCTCTAATCTTCCTCCTCGACTTCCCTTCAGGGAACTTGCAGTCTCAGGTCTCTGATCCAACCTAAGGCAGTTATAAGTGCATACTTCCCAAATTTTTTTTTAATTACATTTAAACCCTTAGGCCCAAAGAGAAAACACCTGGAAAACAGACGAGTCTTAGAAATTCATTGAGCAGCTTTAAAAATAATTCAAATGAGCTTCATCCTTGAGCTGAGGCTTTTTATTAAGCTGTATGTTCCTGCAGTCCAGAGAGCAGGTACATGGGGGCTTTCACAGCAAATCACGAGAGAAACTTTGAACTACCTGGCTACTTTTAGGAAAGACCTCAGAATAAATTAGCTAATTGCCATTTTGTAAGACAAATTAGCAATAAAAAAGGAAATTGCTTTCCACAGAGTTTTTCCAGAAGCCATCCATGCTAAGTCCAACCTCCTGTTTCATTTGCTCAGACCCAGAGTCACCGAGATATCACAGAGTCTTTGACCATGAAACGGAAGTCTGGTGCTGGGCAGCAGCCCGGCCTTCCTTCTTACTTAAAGTATGGCTGTTGGGTGGCTACCGTGTCCCAGGACAAGCGCTGGGTGCTCAAGGGTTGGCCCCTCCTGTGGGGCTGGTCTCTTGTGTCATGAAGGCTTTTGCCTGCCCTGAGGCTCCACCTGCTCTCAGCCTGTTCACAGCTAAAAGCATTACCCTCCTCCTCCGCCTTGCAAGCAACAGAAATGCATTAAAAATAAACCGTAGAAAATTGGGTTACAGAGATAGAGGGAGCCTTGTCATACTCAAGGACAAGAAGTCCAGTCAAGCCTCGAGAGGGAAGACAGCCGGAACGTGGAAACCATGCGAAACCAGGGCAGCCCAGCCCCTTGGCCCCTGCATCGCCCACGGCCTCCCTGGAGACCCCCGGCCACTCATCCCTGGTCCTCTCCACTCCTCCCCGCCTCTGTCGCTGTCTCCCCGTCTCTGTCTCTCTCTCTCCCCATTCTTGTCTCTGTCGCCCCATCTCTGTCTGTCTCCCCGTCTCTGTCTCTCTGTCTCCCCGTCTCTGTCTCTCTGTCTCGCCGTCTCTGTCTTTCTCTCTGTCTCTCCATCTCTGTCTCTGTCTCTCCATCTCTATCTCTTCATCTCTGTCTCTCTGTCTCCCCGTCTCTGTCTCTCTGTCTCCCCGTCTCTGTCTCTGTCTCCCCGTCTCTGTCTCCCCATCTCTGTCTCTCCATCTGTCTCTGTCTCCCCGCCTCTGTTTGTCTCCCTGTCTCTGTCTCTCTCTCTCCCCATCTCTGTCTCTGTCTCTCCATCTCTGTCTCTGTCTCTCCCCATCTCTATCTCTCTCTCCCCGTCTCTGTCTCCCCATCTCCCTGTCTCTGTCTGTCTCTGTCTCCCCGTCTCTGTCTCTCTCTCTCCCCATCTTGTCTCTGTTGCCCCATCTCTGTCTGTCTCCCCGTCTCTGTCTCTCTGTCTCCCCGTCTCTGTCTCTCTGTCTCGCCGTCTCTGTCTTCCTGTCTCTGTCTCCCCCTCTGTCTCTCTGTCTCTGTCTCCCCCTCTGTCTCTCTCACTGCCATTTTTCTCGGCTTCTCAACAATGGGGCAGGAGACGGCTGCTCCTATGTTCCCAAAGTTTCCTGTTCTCCCAGTTCAAGTTCTAACCGAATCTGTTCAGTGACTTCAGCTTCAATTCCAAAGTCCCAGTGGAAAATGTCTTACTGATACAGTCCAGCTGTGAACTGAATATAAACAGAAGCGTCTCCTATGACACCAAGCCCTGGCTCCACCGGCGATGCGGCAGACGAGTCGGGGTGCTGGCCAGCTGCAGGACCTCGGTCACGTAACCTGCCTCTGGGACTCCCTCTCTTTATCTATAGTTGATTTCAGTTCAGTTGCTCAGTCGTGTCCGACTCTTTGCGACCCCATGAATTGCAGCATGCCAGGATACCCTGTCCATCACCAACTCCCGGAGTTTACTTAAACTCATGTCCGTTGAATGGGTGACGCCATCCAACCATCTCATCCTCTGTCATCCCCTTCTCCTCCTGCCCCTAATCCCTCCCAGCATCAGGGTCTTATCCAGTGAGTGAGTTCTTCACATCAGGTGGCCAAAGTATTGGATCTCAACTTCAAGATCAGTCCTTCCAATGAACACTCAGGACTGATCTCCTTTAGAAGGGACTGGTTTGATCTCCTTGCAGTCCAAGGGACTCTCAAGAGTCTTCTCCAGCACCACAGTTCAAAACATCAATTCTTCGGCACTCAACTCCTTTTATAGTCCAACTCTCATATCCATACATGACCACTGGAAAAACCATAGCCTTGACTAGACGGACCTTTGTTGGCAAAGTGATAGCTCTGCTTTTTAATATGCTGTCTAGGTTGGTCATAGCTTTTCTTCCAAGGAGCAAATGTCTTTTAATTTCAAGGCCACAGTCACCATCTGCAATGATTTTGGAGCCCCTAAAAATAAAGTCTGTCACTGTTTCCATTGTTTCCCCATCTATCTGCTATGAAGTGATGGGACCAGATGCCATGATCTTAACTTTCTGAATGTTGAGTTTTAAGCCAACTTTTTCACTCTCCTCTTTCACTTTCATCAAGACGCTTTTTAGTTCCTCTTCACTTTCTGCCATAAGAGTGGTGTCATCTGCCTATCTGAAGTTATTGATATTTCTCCCAGCAACCTTGATTCCAGCTTGTGCTTCTTCCAGCCCAGCGTTTCTCATGATGTACTCTGCATATAAGTTAAATAAGCAGGGTGACGATATACAGCCTTGACGTACTCCTTTCCCAATTTGGAACCAGTCCTTTGTTCCATGTCTGGTTCTAACTGTTGCTTCCTGACCTGCGCACAGGTTTCTCAGGAGGCAGGTCAGGGGGTCTGAGATGGATCTGCTTGCAGTGTAGGAGATGCAGGAGATGGGTTCAGCCCCTGGGTCAGGAAGATCACTTGGAGGAGGGCACGGCCACCCACTCCAGTATTCTTGCCTGGGAAATCCCACGGACAGAGGAGCCTGGTGGGGTACAGTCCATCGGATGCAGAGTTGGACACGTCTGAGGCAACTGAGCGCACACACACACTCGTGTGTGACAGATTCGCTCTGCTGCACACCCGGGACTCACACAGCATGGCGCCCCAACCGCACTCCAAGAAAAACTGAAAGACAAAAAGTCACAGTGATTCTCCCGAGTTTCTGTGAGGATCCAGTGAGATGACACAGGTAAGAGATTTCCACAGCCTGGGCCCAGAATGCGCCTCGATAAGCTATTCCTGTTCCTGCCATCCTCAGGTTCTTTTGAGTCCAGCTGCCTGAGCAGGTTTTCTCAAGGAAGCATGGGTCAGACCCTGGAAACCCAGCAGCCTGATGTGTCTATATTCTGTCCAGCGTAGGGTCCCGCCTGCACACGCATGTCCTCGTACATTCTCTAAACTCTCCTCCAGCAAACCTTCTTGGAAGTTTCCAGAAAACAGCCTTGCCAACACCACTCTCTCGCCCGTCCACTGGGGTGGATCTGAGGCCTCCTCGCTGTCGATGCGTTTGTGACCCAGGAGCTGGTGCCGTCAACCTGCAGTGGGGACCCTGGGGAAGAGCACTGCCCCGCCGAGGAGGACAGCTCGCCATGTGCCCACAGGACCACCATGCCCCCCAGGCACTCGTGGCACTCGCGGACCCCCCGGCCGGGCTCCCTGCTCTGGAGACACCCCAGTGTCTGCACCGCACGGACAGATGCCCACAGTGACCTGTTCCAACTGTGGAATCTGGTGTCCAGCTAGAGTCCTTCCATCAGCGACTCGCTGCTGACCAGCTGGTAAGTTAGTCAAACTCCTCGAGCTCCAGCACCTTCTGCAAAAGGATGCCGACCCCCTTAGAGACATGGTGAAGAGTCACTGGGCTGGTGTCTCCAGTCTTAGAGGTTTCTGATTTCTGGAAATGGCAAAGCAGTTTACAGCAGACTGACCTGCCCGCCAGCGTCGGTTATGAGCATCAGACACAAGCTAGGATGGGCTATTCGGAGGCACCAGAGCACAGAGGCAGACACAGAGAAGACTCAGCTCTTGAAAAGAAGAGACGCCGCGGATGGCGTGAGGAGCCACCTTCACCCAGTCTGTCCCCCTCAGGCCCTTCTTCACAGGTCCGGGGACTGGAGGCCCAGCGAGAGCAGAGGCAGCGGCGGCGTCCCTGCAGAGGGCAGAGCTCGCGGCGGGCAGTGCAGGACCCGGACGAGGAGGGACGCCCAGGAAGGGCAGGACCACAGGGCGGGTTGGTTTCCTGTCAGGCGGTCCACTTTCATTCTTCACGTCGACATTTTTCACAGGAACATAAGCCAACCTAGAATTTCTACACCACGTCATCCACAGTGCCCTATATACAACGGTCATTCAGTTCAGTTCAGTTCAGTTCAGTCACTCAGTCGTGTCCGACTCTTTGCGACCCCATGAAAGCACACCAGGCCTCCCTGTTCATCACCATCTCTCGGAGTTCACTCAGACTCACATCCATTGAGTCCGTGATGCCATCCAGCCATCTCATCCTCAGTCGTCCCCTTCTCCTCCTGCCCCCAATCCCTCCCAGCATCAGAGTCTTTTCCAATGAGTCAACTCTTTGCATGAGGTGGCCAAAGTACTGGAGTTTCAGCTTTAGCATCATTCCTTCCAAAGAAATCCCAGAGTTGATCTCCTTCAGAATGGACTGGTTGGATCTCCTTGCAGTCCAAAGGACTCTCAAGAGTCTTCGCCAACACCACAGTTCAAAAGCATCAATTCTTCGGCGCTCAGCCTTCTTCACAGTCCAACTCTCACATCCATACATGACATGAAAAAGTGAAGTCGTTCAGTCGTGTCCAAGTCTTTGCGACCCCATGGACTGTAGCCTAGCAGGCTCCTCAATCCATGGGATTTTCCAGGCAAGAATACTGGAGTGGGTTGCCATTTCCTTCTCCAAGGGATCCTCCCAACCCAGGGATTGAACCTGGGTCTCCCGCATTGCAGGCAGACGCTTTAACCTCTTTGCCACCAGGGAAGACCTTTATGTGAAAAGAACCAGGAAAATGTGATCTAGTTAACAAGGCAGATTCACTCATGGCCTCAAATGACAAAATAACAGATGTGAGTGTGTGTGAGTGAGTGTGAAAGTTGCTCAGTCGTGTCTGACGCTTTGCAACCCCATGGACTGTCCATGGAATTCTCCAGGCCAGAATACTGGAATGGGTAGCCTTTCCCTTCTCCAGAGGATCTCCCTAACCCAGAGATCAAACCCAGGTCTCCAGAATTGCAGATGTATTCTTTACCAGCTGAGCCACAAGGGAAATAACAGATACATTAAAACAATTTTCAGGATAAGATACACAGATAAAGAGAAGTTTAAGAGAGAAATAGAAATTCTAAATAAATAAATATATCTTGTAGAACTGAATGTTCAATATCTGAAATTTTAAAGAAACCTCCACAATGTGGAACATTTCAGTATCAATGACCTTGAAGACATATAATCTCAACAGAAATTGTCCAAAATGAAGAACTAGAGAAAATAATTCAAAAAAGAAAAAGATGAAAGCAATGAAGAGTCACAGTTACATGTGAGAGTTTCAAGCAATCTAATCTGTGTGTGATCTGTCTGGAGGCTCTGCTTACAATCCTAGCAGCAAAGAAAAGAGAAAATGGGACGGAAAAAAAATTTGAAAAAATGTTGTTCAAGATTAGTCCTAATTTTATTAAAAACATCAGTCTCCAGATATTTAAGATGATCAAGTCCCAAGAGGGTTAAATATAATAAAACCACACCTTAGCACCTCATCCTCAAGTTGTTAAAACCTAATAAGGAAGAGAAAAATAAAATAACCAGAGGAGAAAAGATCCTAATACGCTGCCCTCTCATCACTAACATTGGAGGCCAAAATAAAGTGGAATGTCATCAGTGAAGTGCTGAGAGAAAAATGTAAATTCTGAAAGTCTCAGCCCCATGCAAACACTTTCAAAAATGGAGGCAAAATAAAGATTCCATCCACGGACACAAGACTGTCGCGCTGCACAAGCATTCTAGAAAAATCCACCGGCAGCCGTGCCGACCACGAGGAGGGGCCACGTTGAGGAAGGAGACCCTCCCTGCAGGCGGGTTGGAGAGAAGGGGCAGACACGTCCAGGGACCGGGAACGCAGAACCTGCCGCAGAGGGGCAGGGGCATGCAGCCACCCCGCGGCGGAGAGGCAGGGGTTTCACAGAAGTGCGGTTTCGCTTTAACCTTATTTTTGTTCTAAGAAGATGACCTGAAAGCACTGGGTCATGCTTGATTCCACTTGAAAGAATAAAGAGAAGGGACATGGCTTTCCTCTTTGTGTTTGCATTGTTAGATTCACATTTTTATTGGAATATAGTTGCCTGACAATTTTCCTTACAAATGGCCTTAACAATTTCACGCTGTGCAACAGCATGAGTCAGCGTAGGCACGCAGTACCCGCTCCTTCGGGAGCCCCCTCGCCCAGCCGCGCCGCCCTAGGCCTCACAGAGCGCCGAGCCCAGCTCCCTGTGCCACGCTGCGGCTTCCCGCCAGCCGTCTATTTTACACACGGCGTGCCTGCCCGAGTGTCAGAGCTGCCCCATTGCTCCCTACGTGTCCGGAGCCGGCACTGCGTCTCTGCCTCTATGCCTGCCCTGCAAACAGGCGCTTCAGGGCTGCTTCTGAGTCCAGACGTCAGAAGTGAAGTCGCTCAGTCGTGTCCCACTCTTTGCGACCCCGTGGACTGTAGCTCCAGGCTGCTGCATCCGTGGGATCCTCCAGGCAGGAACGCTGGAGCCCACTGCTATTTCCTTGTCCATCCGCATATACTGACACATGTTAATATACGACGCTTGCTTTCCTCTTGGACTTCACTCTGGGTGATAGGCTCTAGACACGATGGAATATTACTGAGCCATAACAAGGAGCAGGCGTGAATCAGCTGAAGTGATGTGGCTGAACCTAGACTCACTCTCGCTACAAAAATAAAGCTGATCTGGTCCTTCTGCAACCAGGACCCACCCCCCACCATCTGAACCGCTCTCACCCGTCCTCCCCAGGAGGGGGCAGGGCCAGGCGGCAAGCAGGCAGGTAGGAAGAGACCTTTTCACTCATTACGTTGTGTTAATCTGTTCTTTAAGCTAAAAGCTTAGTGATCTGCCTTCATCACTGGGTCAGGATGATAAAATCTCTCCTCCTTACAGTGTGTTCAGTCCCCGGGGCTGCTCTAACAAGATGAACAGAAGGCGCCTTAAACAGCAGAAAAGTCCTTTCTCCGAGCTCCTCCAGCTGTCGGCGGGCCGCTTTCTGCGGAGGCCTCTCCTCGGCTGGCAGGCCCGCCTTCTCCCTGCGTGTCTGTGCCCTGAGCTTTTCCCATGAGGACACCAGGCTCCCTGGATTAGGATCCACCCTAAAGACCTCCTTTTAGCTTCATCACCTCTGTGGAAATCCTCTACCAAACAGAACCACACGTGAGGTCCTGAGTGTTAGGACGGCATCCTACGGAAGGTGGGTGTGGGCATGGTCCCGCCCGGAGCACCAAGAGCAGGGCGGCTCCACTGGACCCAGAGAGTCTGTCTGTGCACGTGAGACCCAGCCCACGCCACCGGCTCACGTCAGCTCCATCTCTCAAGTTCAAGACTCCCGAGCTTCCTCTGCAGACTTCTGCACAATGGAGGGGCCTCTTCAAAACTCCCAGCGTGTTCAGAGCAGCCCTTTCTAGTTTTCCCAGAGAAACGCCTGTGCTTCAGGGGCCGATCTTATCGAAAGGCTGCGTCAGCACAAACCTCCAGGATCTGCCCGGGGAGGGCGGCTCTGGAGGAAGGCTCGCAGTGTTGAGAAGAAGCTGGGCTGCAGCCCCTCTTTTGGTACCAGGCGGACACCCAACACCCTTGATAGTCTTGTTTTGCAGCTTAAATTGTATACTCCCCAAGTCCCCAGCTGAATAAATGCATTGAATTAGGGACGGGGGTGTGTGACTTGGAATGAGGCTGGCTCAGCTCTGTGAAATTCTATATGGCTTTGTCAGGGACCTAGACAGTTGTTCTTGCCCCAGATGATGGTTTGAGTCTCACGTTAAACTTTTAGTTTGATAGAGGGCCAAAGAGCACAGACTCAGGAATCTGAAATGACCCATTTCCCAGGCAGGCCCCCGGTGAAGTCGGTGACCCGTGGGAGGTGGACAGGGCGGGGCTGCAGTGTCTGGGGTCTCCCTGGGGAGCAGGTGTGGTTCTCACATTCGCTGTGATGCAGAAATAGGAGAGAGCCTGGGAACCGCTGATGCTTCCGCGGGGGCATCACAGGGGGCCTCTGCCCAGGTGTCCTCAGGCCGGGGACGCCTCAGGGTCAGGGAGAAAGGGCCCAGCGCAAGCAGGCGCTTCCGTCAGAGGCCGCGCCGCCGGGCAGCTATTCCCAGACTGGACTCCTGCCCTGTGCTCAGAGCACAGAGCCTGCGGGGGCCCTCCAGGAAACAGGCAGGACGTCCTCCCTGTGACCGCAGGCCTGAGACTCCTCGGAGTCCCCACGGGTGCATTCCCGTGAATTAAGATGGTACCTCGGGGAAGAGGCGGAGACACTGCTCCAGCCAAAGGCCAAGATGGAGTGAGCGCCTCTTGTTTGCAGGGGAGCTGTCTGTGTGCCCACCGGGGACAGAGGGAGCCGGGTGCAGGGCGGGGGCGCCTCAGGCCTTCCGCATCACCAGCCCTCCCAGGGGCCCACTCCCCCCAGTTCCTCCCTCCCTGGGGACCACAGGCAGCCTCAGGCCCCCTCCTCTGCCGGTTACGGGATGTGGGCTCCCAGGCAGCTGCACGTCCTCTGCCCGTCTGCAGCGGCCTCCCCCGCCTACAGCCACACAGGCGGCACGCAGGGCTGACCGAGCCAGCCCGCTGCTTCCGCTGATGTCCTTCTGCCCTGAGGGGGGCGGGGGGCGGAGCGGGCCATGGCCCTGCAGGGGGCCCCCGGATGAAGCAGAGGGTCTCCAGGCCAGGGCGGTGGCCGCTGCCGTGTGGGCAGAACGTGTGGGATGCCCTTGCTTCATCTCACTGCAGAGGTTCCACCTAAAGGGCAAGTCTCTAAGTGAAAACCCCAGATCCGCGCAAGCCGGGCGCTTGCTATTTGAAGGCAAAGAAACCACAGTGAGGGCTAAACTGGCCTCTTCTCATGGGACACATACACACTTGCCCCAGGACCTTTCAGAAGGATCTGCAGGTGGGCCCGTGGGCCACACGTGAAGTCCTGGATTTAAAGGAGGACATCTGAGGCTTGGAATTCCAGACTCACGGACTCTTGAAGTCAAGGGAGCAGCGGGCAACCCCGGGGTCCCAGGTCCCCAGCCCTGGGCGCCAGCAGGCCTGTCACTTCCCATCAGAGCCCAGGGAAAGCGGGCGGGTGCTTCTCCAGGGGTGCAGAGCTCCTGCCGGCACCGCTGGGCCCACCTGAGGGCCCTAGGGGCTCAGTGACGGTGCCTAGGAGGATGAACTGGTTCACCCAGCATGGGGAGTCATCACCTCTCTCCTGTCTCGGCCACACCCACCCCCTTGGCATCTTCTTGCCCATCCCGCAGCCTGAAGGGAACCAGGTCACCCCATGACTTGCTCAGGGTCTCAGTCTGGCCCCTGCACTGGGTCTGGCGCCCTGACGTCTGACAGTGGTGGGGACGGGTCGGCCTCTTATGCACAAGGGGCTCCCAGGGCACAGGCGGCAGAACTCGCCTGGAACCCAGTCCGTGCCCCTCCTTCATGCTCAAACGCAAGGCACGTCCTGCCTCCAGCTCCCTCGGGAGGTATCGCGCATAGGGGAGACCAGGGCCTGCCTCCCAGGACGCCAGGGTGAGACAGGAGCAGCCCAGGAGTCCGGAGCCTCCCTGACCCCGTCCCTCTGTGGGTGCCTTGTGGTGAGGGGAGGACCGAGCCTGCCCGGCTTCCCAGGCCCTGACACCAGGGCCTTCAGGTGTGCTGGGGCCCCACGTTCTGTCCCCTGACAAGTGTGGGGCCGCAGAGGGGCGGGAACAGGCGGGTCTCTGGCCCCGGCCCGCTCCCCCTTGGCCAAGCAAAAGCCGGGCCCCCAGCGTACAGGCAAATGGGCACCTGGCACTCGAAGCCTGGATCCAGAAGCCTGAAGAGGCAGCCGCTGCGGCAGCTGGGCGTGGGACATCCTCCCCGGAGTGGGAACACGGGCCAGGCTCCCGGGCGCCGCTGCACCCCTCCCACGGCACCTGCCCCTTCCCTGCCAGCCCCACCCCCACGGCACCCCTGCCCCTGTCTCTTATACACATCTCGGAGAGGCAGGGGTTTCACAGAAGTGCGGTTTCGCTTTAACCTTATTTTTGTTCTAAGAAGATGACCTGAAAGCACTGGGTCATGCTTGATTCCACTTGAAAGAATAAAGAGAAGGGACATGGCTTTCCTCTTTGTGTTTGCATTGTTAGATTCACATTTTTATTGGAATATAGTTGCCTGACAATTTTCCTTACAAATGGCCTTAACAATTTCACGCTGTGCAACAGCATGAGTCAGCGTAGGCACGCAGTACCCGCTCCTTCGGGAGCCCCCTCGCCCAGCCGCGCCGCCCTAGGCCTCACAGAGCGCCGAGCCCAGCTCCCTGTGCCACGCTGCGGCTTCCCGCCAGCCGTCTATTTTACACACGGCGTGCCTGCCCGAGTGTCAGAGCTGCCCCATTTGGTGGTTGGGATTGAAACACCGGGTGCACCCTCCTCCAGGTCCAGGATCCGCCCGGAGGGGTCTCCTGTCCCCGCACAGACCCTGGGGGCCAGTCAGGCCAGGGCAAGCATGCGGAGGCCCCCGGAGCGGACGCCCGCACCGCCGCCTTCTCACTCCCCCAAGCCCGCGGTTCCCTGGACTTGGCCACACAAACACGCTCCTCACTTTACAGCATCCACGGCACTGGGCGTGGGGTGGCCCCACGGCGCCATCTCCCGGTCATCCATGCGTCCTGCTCCTTCGGGGTGGAAATCTGCAACCCCGCCCCAAAGGCATTCACAGCCCACCCTGCCAGGGACACAGCCTCGGCAGAAAGTGGGGCGTCCTCAGGCAGGAGCTCGCCGGGCCGCTGTGAACCCACCCACGGCTCCCAGCTCTCCTCCCGCAGCAGCGGCTGGTGACTGGGGAGCCGGCACACACGCGTCCCCCCAGCCCAGCTCAGGCTGCTGGGGGAGGGCCCTGGAGACACGGCCAGGAGGAAGGCCTTCCTGCCCGGGGCACTCCTGCCCTCTCTACCCATCTCTCCCACGGCAGGTGGGGCAGCCCGCGCCCCCTGGACGGAGCCCCCTGGGTGGAGTCCGGCGGGGCGGGTCCCTGGTGGCTCTGCCAGGCAGGGGCCTGCAGCTACCTTCCGGACAAAGGCGGCCCCCACGGCGGGGCCAGGACCCCTTTCTTGGGCTCTGCGTCTCAGCCTGGAGCCACCGCTCCTCAGAGTTCTCACCTCAAGACTCCAGTCCCCCTTAGTTAGTAATTCTTTACATGAAGCTTCCCTGTTCACTTTGTTAAGTGGTTTCTGCCTCCTGGTCGCGTCCTGGCTGATACGTGGGCCAAGTAACTACCATTTTTCCCAGAGAAGCAGCACTGGCTTTCGGCTGGATCCCCAAGCCAGACAGAGAAGGACACGGCAGCCCACTCCAGCGTTCTGGCCTGGAAATTCCCATGGACAGAGGAGCCTGGCAGGTACACTCCACGGGGCTGCAGAGAGTCAGATGTGACCGACCTCAGAAGCCAGACAGAAGAGAGCAGGCAAGTGCTGCGGGGAGGAGAGGCGCTCGCTCCAGCTCAGCCTGCGGGAGGGGCCTCCGAGTTCCTCAGCTGCCTGGGTAGACACTCGGCCGCCACTGGCCTGAGGCCGGCGGGTGAGGCGGGCAGCCTGGACAGGCCGGGGGAGGCGCCCCAGGGTGCTGGGGCTCAGCAGAGAGGACCTCTCAGAATTTCTGAGTGGTTTTCACGAACATAATGCAGAGCAGAGCCTGGCAAAGACAAAGCCAGCCCCAGGTAAATAGCCGGGAGGGAACACAGCCCCCCATCAACAGAAAACAGGATTCAAGACTTGCTGAGCACGGCCCCGCCCATCAGAGCAAGACCCAGTTTCCCCCTCAGCCAGTCTCTCCCATCAGGAAGCTTCCATAAGCCTCTTATCCTTCTCCATCAGAGGGCAGACAGACTGAAAACCACAATCACAGAAAACTAACCAATCTGATCACCTGGACCACAGCCTTGACTAACTCAATGAAACTAAGGGCCATGCCATGCAGGGCCACCCAAGACAGACGGGTCTTGGTGGAGAGTTCTGACAAAACATGGTCCACTGGAGAAGGGAATGGCAAACCATTTCAGTACTCTTGCCTTGAGAACCCCATAAACAGCATGAAAAGGCAAAAAGATAGGACACTGAAAGATGAACTCCCCAGGTCAGTAGGTGCCCAAAATGCTACTGGAGGTCAGTGGAGAAATAACTCCAGAAAGAATGAAGGGATAGAACCAAAGCAAAAACAACACCCAGTTGTAGATGTAACTGGGGATGGAAGCAAAGTCCGATGCCATAAAGAGCAACATTGCATAGGAACCTGGAATGTTAGGTCCATGAATCAAGGCAAATTGGAAGTGGTCAAACAGGAGATGGCAAGAGTGAACGTCAACATTTTAGGAATCAGCGAACTAAAATGGACTGGAATGGGTGAATTTAACTCAGATGACCATTATATCTACTACTGTGAGCAAGAATCCCATAGAAGAAATGGAATAGCCCTTATAGTCAACAAAAGAGTCCGAAATTCAGTACTTTGATGCAATCTCAAAAACGACAGAATGATCTCTGTTCGTTTCCAAGGCAAACCATTAAATATCACAGTTATCTAAGTCTGTGTCTTGACCAGTAATGCTGAAGAAGCTAAAGTTGAATGGTTCTATGAAGACCTACAAGACCTTCTAGAACTAACACCCAAAAAAGACGTCCTTTTCATTATAGGGGACTGGGATGCAAAAGTAGGAAGTCAAGAAACACCTGGAGTAACAGGCAAATTTGGCCTTGGAATACGGAATGAAGCAGGGCAAAGGCTAATAGAGTTTTGCCAAGAGAACACACTGGTCAGAGCAAACACCCTCTTCCAACAACACAAGAGAAGACTCTACATATGGACATCACCAGATGGTCAACACCGAAATCAGATTGATTATATTCTTTGCAGTCAAAGATGGAGAAGCTCTATACAGTCAGCAAAAACAAGACTGGGAGCTGACTGTGGCTCAGATCATGAACTCCTTATTGCCAAATTCAGACTCAAATTGAAGAAAGTAGGGAAAGCCACTAGACCATTCAGGTATGACCTAAATCAAATCCCTTATGATTATACAGTGGAAGTGAGAATTGATTATATTCTTTGCAGTCAAAGATGGAGAAGCTCTATACAGTCAGCAAAAACAAGACTGGGAGCTGACTGTGGCTCAGATCATGAACTCCTTATTGCCAAATTCAGACTCAAATTGAAGACAGTAGGGAAAACAACCAGATCATCCAGGTAAGACCTAAATCAAATCCCTTATGATTATACAGTGGAAGTAATGAATAGATTCAAGGGATTAGATCTGATAGACAGAGAAGGAAATAGCAACCCACTCCAGTGTTCTTGCCTGGAGAATCCCAGGGACAGCGGAGCCTGGTAGGCTGCCGTCTATGGGGTCGCACAGAGTCGGACACGACTGAAGCGACTTAGCAGCAGCAGCAGCAGACAGAGTGCATGATAAACTATGGACAGAGGTTCGTGACATTGTACAGGACACAGGGAGCAAGACCATCCCCAAGAAAAAGAAATGTAAAAAAGCAAAATGGCTGTCTGAGGAGGCCTTACAAATAGCTGTGAAAAAAAGAGAAGTGAAAAGCAAAGGAGAAAAGGAAAGATATAAGCATCTGAATGCAGAGTTCCAAAGAATAGCAAGGAGAGATGAGAAAGCCTTACTCAGTGATCAGTGCAAAGAAACAGAAGAAAGCGATAGAATAGGAAAGACTAGAGATCTCTTCAAGAAAATTAGAAATACCAAGGGAACATTTCATGCAAACATGGGCTCAATAAAGGACAGAAATGATATGGACCTAACAGAAGCAGAAGATATTAAGAAGAGGTGGCAAGAATAAACACACAAGAACTATACAAAAAAGATCTTCACGACCCAGATAATCACAATGGTATGAAGACCTAGCGCAACCAAAAATTAATTAATTAATAAAAATAAAAGCATGGTTATGCTGGGACTCTGCCTACATTTACTTGAATGAGCAAAACAGACTTTCAACTAAAGTGAAAATTCTATTGCCAGCATGGATATGTTGTATAGTTCTATATTTAATTTTTATTTGATTATAAAATTTCATTTACTGTTTTTTAATCTTAGGAATCCAAGGGCTGTTTAACATAGACATTCATGGGGCTGCACAGAGTCGGACACGACTGAAGCGACTTAGCAGCAGCAGCAGCAGCAAAGTTACTATGAAACCATTTAAGTAGTTGGCATTAAGTGAGCAGAAATTTACAGTTCTGTAAACATCCTCTTGAACTGCTTAGGACACAGTGCCGCAAAGCAAGCTGAGAAATTCAAGCCTTGTAGCATCATTTTTTCCTGATCAAGAAAGAATGCTTTTCTCTTTGCCAACCTAAGTTAACAAGCCTGATCATTGTATTAAAAAGCTCTGACTGATCAGTCCGGGTCTTTTGCTGGAGATCCGAATGGGCGTCCCTGCCGGCTCGGTTGGTTAAGAATCTGCCTGCAATGAAGGCGACCCCGGTTCAGTTCCTGAGTGAGTAAGATCCACTGGAGAAGGGATGAGCTACACACTCCAGTATTCTTGGGCTTCCCTGGTGGCTCAGCTGATAAAAACCCATGGACTAGTCCATGGGGTCGCAGAGTCGGACACGACTGAGCGGCGTGCACTTTCCCTGAATGCAGCTGGAGGGTGGTAAGTGCGGCCCCTGCCCTCAGCGAGTGAGGAGACCACGCTTCGCTATTTGAGCAGCATGGACTCTGAGAGTTGCTGGGGTGCAGGGCGGCCTGAGCTGAGGCCTGGGGGTCGCAGGTCGGGAGAGGTCTCCTTGAGGAAGGGACACTCAGGCTGAGCCTCAAGGTTGGGCAGGAGGCGAGGGGTGGGCAGAGGAGAAGGGGGCTGACCCGGGAGTTCCCAGGCTCCATCAGGGGCACGGGGAAGAAAAGGCGGGATGGCGACCCCAAAGACCCCAAAGCAAGGTCGGGGCGGCCTGGGGATGGGAGGAGGCAGGGGCGGGATTCTGAAGCCTCCGTCGTCAGGGAAACCAGAACAGCAGGGTTTCACTTCCAGCGTCTTCCAGGGATGAGTGGGGCTGACAGGGGTGTGACAGTTAAGCTCAGTTTCAGGACCGAGAGGACCAGCGTCAGTCACTCACCGTGTCAGAGTATCACGGATGCCAGCCCGCTGTCAGCAGGCTAACGGAAGGAGTCAGACATGAGTGGTGAAACCTGCTGAAGTGCCCCCGTGACCCACGTGTGACTCTGGGGAACATTTCTGAACATGGATTCTAAGATGCACAAAACACTCTGCGAAAACCCAAAGAAAAGCACTTGTCGGCTACAGTCCTCAGATCTCAGCCAGGAAGTTCACCTGCGTTTGGGAGCATCAGCCTTCTGAGACGCTCTGAGCTCGCCCTGCAAGCCCAGAGCAAGATTAACCCTGGAACAAGCATGTGTTTCTTGGAACATTTGTTAAAATAAGAAAATCATGTGCATTCTCTTTTATTAATCTGTAACACTTCGACCTAATTCAAAGCAAATATATGAAAACCCAGAGCTCGTGTATAAGGGAAGGGTCATCTCAAGGAGTCTGAGAGACGATCCTGTATTTAAGCCAGTGGCCAGGGCGAGGATTCTCGAGACCCTTGTAGGACTGGTGAGTGTGGAGCAGGCGGCCACCTGTCCTCGGCTTCCCAGGGCGGCACCGTTTCATCCTGTGGTCACCGGGCCATCATCAGTATCGACCTTTCAGTCTGAAATGCATCCAAGTTTAGACTCAAAGTGCGTCTTGATCTAGAGCTGGGGATTGACCTTGGAGATCCTCAAGCAACGGTTGCTCGGGGGCGGCTGCAGGGAGAGCCGGGGGCCAGGCGGGCACATGCCAGCTGACTGCCCTCTCGTCCCCCCGGGCCGTCCCCGGCACAGGGGCCAGGCCGAGGGTCTGCGGGCGGTGCTGAGGGTTCACGGCCCGAGGAGCCCCGGTGCCCCGTCCCAAGTGAGAGGAGTGGAAGAGTCCAGCACACGTGGGGACGCGGCTCCCGGGCCCCGTGTCCCTCAGGCCCGCACCACAGGCTCTGAGCCTCGGGCTCCCTGATCACGGCCCCTCTGAGCCGCAGCCTGGCCCAGCCTGCACGCGTGGAACAGAGCAGAGAGGGCCGGGCCTGCCGGCGCAGGCTCCTGAGAGAGGGAGGCAGGAGAGAGCCAAGTCGAGATTCAGGAAGGGCACGGGCACCTTGCACGCAGCACCGCACTCTCCCGGGAGGAGACTTAGGGAGCAATGGATCCGCCTGCCCCGTCTGGTCCAATCTCAGACGCTGGCCTGGGCTCCTCTGGCTTTGGCCTGCCCTGTCCTTATTCTCCCGGGGACCCGGCCCAGCGGGGCTGCGCCCGAGCTCAGCCCCAGGCCGCCGTGCCCGCAGCAGGACGAGGAGGGCATTTCCTCGGCCCGGAACCGAGCAGGCGGCCGTTCTGAGGGCTCCCTCCAGCCCTGCATGCTCAGAGCCACAGGCTCGCGGCCCTCATGGGGAATGGGATCGTGGGCATGCGCACATGCACACAGGGACGCCTATGTCTGCGGCCCAGGGTTGGGGCGGCAGGGCTTTCCCGGGCGCCCTGTGCACATGTAAAATCCAGCCTTGAGCGCGTGCAGATTCAGTGTTCCTGGGCCTGTGGTGTTTGAGCAGCGGCCACTCAGGGCCACGTGGCCTCTGCCACATGGAGAGGGGATGCTCTTCTCCTGGGGCCCCTCCCCAGGTGCCTTCTCCAGCAAATCCCAAGCGGGGCCTTTCCCAGAAGGCAGGCCAGCTCCCCATTCTCAGGAGCCCCCCATCCTCAGGAGCCCCTGCTCAGCTCTGGGGCCCAGCCCTGAGACCCAGGTTGCTCATGGGACCCCTGAACTGTGACCCCGAGTCCCAGGGTGCACAATGTCGGTGCCCCATCTTTAAGCCCAGAGGCCCCTGGGCTGGCCTGCAGAGCCGCCGTCCAGGCACCGGTCTCAGCCTGGAGTCCTCAGGCCCCAGGCTCTCCCCGCCAGGCATGTCCTCAGCCTCCCCTGGGCTCCTGTCTGAGGAAGATCTGATCATCAGTGAGTGATAACCACTTCCACCCGGGGGCCTGGGAGGAGGGGACGAGCCGCGCCCTCTCTGCGGGAGAAGGACACCCCCCGGGGGCCCAGGCGGAGGCGGATCGGTTCTCACGCTGTGACCTGACGCTGGACGCAGGCCAGGCCCGTATCTTCTCCAGGACACCGCGGGCTACGGTCCTCAAACACAGCTTTTCAGCAGTCGAAACTTCACATCGCGTGTAACCCAGAACACAGCTGTTGACCCTGTGACTCTCGGCCGCTGGCATTTTCCAGTCCTGCCTCTATGAATCTGCACTCGACCAAGCTTTAAGGGACAGCAGCGTTTTCATCTGATCTGCTGTTTGCAGCCACCTCTGCTGTGCCGGAGTCCCCACCTTCTGACACTCTGGCTCGGACCCTGTCCCATTCAGGGGGTGCACGGGGTCCATGCCCCCGTCACGGACACTCAGGCACGGCTGCTTTCTTCCACAGAATTACTTCCTCGAGTTGAATTTCCACAAGTGACTCGAGTCTGCCCACAGGTATAACCGTTTTCCAACTTGGTTTTGGAAAAGCGTTTAACAACATACAACAACTAACGTGAGCATTTTTTTTACAAAAACTACAACCTTGCCAGGAGTTAAATCAGCTTTTGCTGACTTTTTTAGTAGCTAAAAAATAACAAAAAAGATAAACTCAAAGCTCTTTGCATTTCTTTGTTGATTAGTGAAATTTTTGTTTCCCTTAAACTTCATGCAGGTTTCCCTGGTGGCTCAGAGAAAGTGTCTCCCTACAATGCAGGAAACCCAGGTTCAATCCCTGGGTCAGGATCATCCTCTGGAGAAGGAAATGGCAACCCACTCCAGTATTCTTGCCTGGAGAACCCCGTGGACGGAGGAGCCTGGTGGGCTACATTCCATGGGGATCACAAAGAGTCGGATGTGACTGAGCAACTTCAGTTTCTTTCAAACTTGATGCATTTTTAAAACAGCCCATGGCTACACCTTCATGCTCTTTCTCTAGATTCTGCTGCTTCAAAGCAAAGAATTCCAGTAAGGCCCAAGGGGGCGGAGAGAATTGAGATCCCATGCACAGCCTGTAGCTGAATTCTCAGGCCTGGTTGGCACACTGCGAGCTCTCCCAGCCCAGAGAGAGCAGGAGCAAAGGCGTCGCCTCCAAGGGGAGAGAAGGAGGCAGGGCACGTCCCTCCCTCCCTGGGTGCGGGCAGCTGTGTTGCCACTGCTTCCTGCACGCCCGCGCCTCCTGTGGCCTCCCAGGTCCCGCCAGCGTGGTCCCCGTTCCTCGTCACCTGCCCCCAGATGTAAGCTCTCCCTGCATAGCCGTTTAGTCCCCAGAGGCCATGCCTCTGGTGCATACCATCCGGCTCTGCCCCAGGAGTGGCTCAGGCTTGCAGACTTTCTTTCTTCCAGCTTTACAGAGATACAGTTGACGCAAGACACAGGGTAAGTTGAAGGTGTAGGACGTGATGACTCGACACCCTTATATGCTGCCTACAATTACCACTGTGTCTTCTGCAGGGAGCTCCAGCTAGAGCCGGTGGGGCAGTGGTGCCTGAACACAGGCCATCGGGACTTCCGGGGGAGGGGAGAGAGACCAAGGAGGAGGGGAGCACCTTTAGCTTAAAAGAGACTTTAAATACATCAACCAATTCCAATGTGTGGGACTCACTGGGACCCCAACTCAAACAAACATGCTACCAAAAGTTTATGACACTTTTGATACAATGAGAAATTTGAACATTTACTGAATATATAGTCAAAGCTATGGTTTTTCCAGTAGTCATACACAGATGTGAGTTGGGCCATAAAGAAGGCTGAGCACCAAAGATTTGATGCTTTCAAACTATGGTGCTGGAGAAGACTCTTGAGAATCCCCTAGACATCAAGAAGATCAAACCAGTCAGTCTTAAAAGAAATCAACCCTGAATACTGATGCTGAAGCTGAAGCTCCAATCCTTTGGCCACCTGATGCGAAGAGCCAATTCACTGGAAAAGAGAACTTTGTTCACATGCAGTGGAACCGAATCTCAACCAAAGAGAAGAGAGAAGCTACTTGGAGAGTTAATGATATTTCTGGCACAAGCTTCCACCTTCCCCGCTGTTGCTCCAGCAGAAATCTGATCTATCTCCTGATAACCAACCGGAAAACTCCCCTCCGCCCAGGGACTGCTCCTCACCTAGAACCCCGGCCTGTGGCCCCGGGGCCTCTCTGCAGGATGTGGGTTCTCTTTCCCCGGCCAGATCCCTCACAGAGTTGCTCAGTGTGGCTTTTCGCCACGCACGTTTCTGCTGTACCTTGTATTGCCATTTCCCCGCCTGCATCTCCTTTTGGGTGGGGTCTCTCACCTCATGGTTGCCATGTCACCTGGTTGCAGCGTTTCCTTCCCCTGCCTCCCTCTTCCCCTCCATCTCTCAGGAGCTGAGTTTCCAGCAAGAGGACGATTTCTTCTGATTCAGTAAATTGATGTAAGAGAAGAGCCGTTTAGATTAGGATTTGTTTACTTCTATGCCTTTTCCAGCTGTGATCCAGATTGAAGAGCTCCTTTTTGAGTTCCTTCTGTGTCAGAGCCTCCAAAGAAACAACGGTCCCGTTCAAAGTGAAAATGCTTGATTCTTCTTCGTCCCAGAAATATGAGCATCTGAGGGCAAGTCCAAGAGATTTACTTTCTTCTTTTAAGCTTGCTGTTACATAGAATGGTATGCAGATTTTAAGATTTTGAATTTTGTCTTATTCCTTTTGAGCTGTTATAACAAAATGCCATAGACATAAGCATCAGACCTTTATTGCTCATAGTTCTGGAGGCTGGAAGGCAGGGTCAGGTGAGGCCCCCCCCAGAAATGCAGACTGGCGGCTTCTCACTGGATTTTCATGTGGCGGAGGGTGAGGGAGTCCATGGGGCCTCCTGATCTGTCCTCGGACATGGTCACTTCCAAAGGCCTCGCCTCCTTCCACCTTCAGACTTGGAATTAGGTTTTCAACATAGCAAGCTTGGCAGACGTAAGCATTCAGACCATAACAAAAATATGATGGTTTACTTAGTCCTTCATCTCAGTCTCTGGAATAGGGATGAACAGATGGACGGCTGTAGATAAATAGATAACAGATGGATAAATAGATAAAAAGGTGACAGATGGGTAATGGCCAAATAAAGGAGACAGAGGCACACCCAGAGGCAACTAACGGGATCATAACATGAAAGTCTCGCTCAGCCTCCTGAAGCTACTGGTGAGGAGACTAAAGCTCAGGGAAACGGGCCCCTGCTTCCCTAGAAACAGACCCGAGGCTCCTGACACCCCACGCAGGGTCCCTCGTGGCCACTCTGCCCATTCCCACTGGAGCCGGTCCAGTTAAACTGGGACCCTGCAGAGCTGCAGCCCCGAGTCCCCGGGCCCCAGGCGGCAAGGGCAGGTCTCCGGCTCCATAGCTGGTCCACAGGAGGGCCCCCGGTCGCTGCAGCCAGGCGGGGCCACCGCCCTAGGGGCATCCAAGCCCCCGCTGCCAGGGAGGACCCACCCAGGCCTGGCGCGGCTTGTTACACCTCCGCGGGGGAGCACCAGGGCCGCTGCCTCTCCTGCGGGGGGAGCATCCACTCGCGCTTTACTGTGTGTTACGGAGGTGGGGGCGGGGCAGGGAGCACGCACCTGTCACAGAAGTGGGGGCGGGGCAGGGAGCACGCACCTGTCACAGAGGTGGGGGCGGGGCAGGGAGCACGCACCTGTCACAGAGGTGGGGGCGGCTCGGGCGAGGCACCTGCAGTGCCTTTCTCAGGGTGACAGAGTCCTCGCCTCTGGG
This sequence comes from Cephalophus harveyi, assembly GCA_006410635.1. Lineage (NCBI taxonomy): Eukaryota > Metazoa > Chordata > Mammalia > Artiodactyla > Bovidae > Cephalophus > Cephalophus harveyi. Next base: position 335,183 of record SJYT01025964.1, read on the forward strand.
GGCGGGGCCCTTGGGAAATCACAGCCCCGAGTCACAGGAGCGCTTGGCGTCTCTGGTTGTCTCTTTGTCTCCCATCGGTGGCTGTGCACCCTTAAGCCCTGCATGCTGCGGCCCTGGAGAAAAGTCTCTCTGTACATTTCCAGAGCATGCAATGTTGTCAGCGACGCGGACGGCCACAAGTCCTCCAGAGACCTCAAAAAATGTGTGTCTCTTTGTTTCAGGCTTCCCTGGTGGATCAGCGGTAAAGAACGCACCTGTCAATGCAGGAGACGCGGGTTCAATCCCTGGGTTGGGAGGATCCCCCGGAGAAGGAAATGCAACCCACTCCAATGTTCTTGCCTGGACAATCCCATGGTCAGAGGAGCCTGGTGGGCTACAGTCCATGGGGTCACAAAGAGTTCTTTTTTGCTGTAGTCTTGGGGTCTCATAGATTCAAGCCCACTGGCCTTCAGAACTGATGCCTGGGGAGTCTCTCCCTCATTTGAAAGCCTTAGCAGTTGGTGTGCTTGTTGGGAGGTGTGAACCCTTGCTCCACCACTGGACAGAGAAGAGCCAGGGCAGGGCTGATGGCCAGAGGGTGTCTGGCCTCCCCTGGCAGCTCAGTGGGCACTGTCTTATTCACTCCCAGATGTGCAGGGGGACTCAGCTTGCTTCTGGATTTCTTCTCGATGGAACTGCTCTGTGGATAGCTGTGCAATTGAGGAGGGGGTCTCAGGAGTTTCCTCCATCACCATCTTGGGTTAGAACCCAAAACGAGTCCTATATTTTTGCTGCATGATGAATCATTCATATTCAAAAGCTGAAGTCCGGGAAGAAGGGCATGAGGAGAGCCGAGATGACTGAGGCAGGGGGCCGCGCTGTGCGCTATGCACGGAGTCACCTCGTGTCCCTGCAGACACCCTTCCCACGTGCAGCCCTGCACCCCGCGGGCTTCTCCCGCATCCCGCGCTCGGTGGCACGTTAGGCCCCACTGTTGAGAAACCTGAGTGCAAATGTGGCAGGTCTGTTTCTAAGACTTCACCCGTCGTGGGGGTGTCTGAGCCCTGGGTGTCAGCAAGTGCCTACCTGCTGGCATCTGGGACTTTGCAGAGCACGGCCGAGGGCACGTGTTTGGCCGGCGTGACTCTGGGTCCCGCAGTACGAGCAGGATCTCCTCGGGGAGGTTCCCGGTGGCACCAGCTGGGATGGCGCGGAGCCAGCTGCCGCCCTGCCCCCGCCCGGTCGAGGTCCACTGAGGCAGAGAGGAGGCGGGCGTGTCCTCAGTTCTACAGGGTGGCTTAGGACAGTGCTCCTAGAGGGTCAGTTGGCATCTGTTCCTTCGGGATCCAGGAAGGGTCTGGAAATCATGAGACCTCTGCAACGAGTCCTCTTCTGCTCGCACTCACTGGAGTGAGTCCCGCCATCGGCCAGCAGACCAGGCAACACCCCGGGAAGGCCTCGTGGTGACGCCTTTTCATTCGGATCCTTCTCTCACTAAACCAAGTCCCCACATGTGGGTCGAGAATGTTTTATTCATTCTCCTCGGCCAAACTGCAGGCTTCCCCCTTTACAAATGCAACTTGAGATTTACCCTCCATGAAGCCATTTTAGATGAGTTCAAAAACACATCCCATTTCCTCTGAAACTGTAACTTAGACACTTAGCAATGGCTCTTTGGGGACCCCAAGAGCATTAATCAGTTTCAGAACCAGAGTCAGCATGCCTCCCCTGGGAAGCATTTTTCACGAGAAGTAAAGAGTACTTTGACCTCAGCCGGCCAGATGAAGACTTAAAAGCTGGAGCTGAAGGCTGGGGTGGCGGAATGTGTGCAAACTCACTCCTCTGGTCTGCCAAGCTATTTCTCTTCCCGTTTCCTTATCTCTCCTCTTCCCACAGCTCTGGCAATTGGCAGCAGAACTAGATGCAAGTTAATCACACCAGCGACGGGATTTTTTTTTTCCAAAAAAAGGTCCAGATCTGTCAGCAAAGGTGTCAGGAGTCGGAGCCGCCTCCTGAGTCAGCCTGCTTCGAGTGGCAGGTGCCGGGCGGCGGGGGCGGAGGGGGCAGGGACCCCCCTGCGGGCACACACCACCCCGCAGGGCCCTCTGCTCTCCCAGGAGGTGTCTCTGTCCACTTCTCAGCTGCAGACTGTCCACCTGGCCCACAGCAGAGGCAGATAAGGACGCAGAAGCAAAGCCGCGAAGGTCCTAAAGAGAAACTTGCAAAGGAAAACTAAACGGAGAGAGAGCATGCCGACAAACCGGCGAGAGACAGCTTCAGGCGCGCAAACTGGGCTTCTCTCTGACTATGATTTCCAAAGTCACTGCCTTTTCCCTTTTACCCTGTAATTGCCTCACTCAGAAGTGGTGTAAAAGGGAGGGATGTAGCTTTTTACAGAGGGAGAGAGGGGAGGGAGAGAGGGGAGGGAGAGAGGGGAGGCGGGGCGGGAACTTCTTCTAGCAAGTCAAGAAGTACTGAAGTGGCACTAAGCCAGTGTCTGGGATTTGGAACTAACCCTAATCTGCAGAGACTCCCTGACTGGAGGCTGCCTCCCTCGCCGGGGACCCTAACCTGCTCCCACTTCAGTTACCCTTTCCTTCGATGAGCAGCGGCAGTGCACGCCTTTCTGTTCACGCGTGTATGAAATGTTTGTCTCACCACGATCAACTAGATATTAAAAGAACCTAAATATTTCCCAAAATCACAAAAAGGCATTTTGGACATTCTCAACACTTTTATTACTTCCCATCTGTGATGTGATTACCACTGAGAAGTAGAAAGTCTCTTGAGCACCCTGGCTCGGTAATGCCCAGGGAGGCCCCCATGACCAGGACAAGCTAATGAGGCTTATCAACATGGCATCGAGGAGTCCACCACCGTCCCAAGGCGCCTGCTCTTGTAAGACGTGGTAGAAACAAAGGGTGTGTGCTAAGAAAAATAATGGCTTCCACTCCTGCAACTCTATCTTTAGGAAGAAAGGCAATTCTTGAACAAGCTGTAAAAGGTACATCCCTCTTTATGCAAATGCCACATCCATCAGCTGGAGCCGCACCCAGTTACGTTCCCTTAAAGATAAAGATCCAGATACGCGTTTTTGAATCATTTTTAGAAAAAAAAAAAAAAAAAACTGTTGTCCTTTTTATTAAAAAAATAAAATAAAATTTGGTAACCAACACGTGTTAGACTCATTTTTTGCATGCTGCATGTTATGAAAGTACATGTGTTCCTGAAAGTGTCTTAACACTTCCGAAAATGTCTGAGGACGCACCTCTGGAGCCCCCTTTCTCTTCATCTTCAGAGACAGCAGTTTCCCTGAAACGCGTGGAGCAGCGTTTTAAGGAAAAGGCTCCGTCCCCGGGCTCTCAGGAGTGGCTGCCCGCTGCTGGGATCGCGTGGTCGCGGGTTCTCCCTCTCCGCGCAGGAGACAGGACAGAAGTGCAGGCAGAAGTCACCTTCTCTTCAACCAGGGGACGAGCCAGGGCATCAATCGTCCCCGGTGCCTGCGAGATCGTTTCTCTGCTCATGGGGGTCCCAGGAATTAGCTACATGTGCAGATACCCGTAGGGCTCACCCTCCATGCCAGGCCTGCCTCGCCATGTGGGATCTCACGCAGTCCTGGGAGGCAGGCCAGTCACCCGCCGTGTGCCGTGAGCACCCTGAGGCTGAGGGACCGCTAAATTGCCCTCGGTGAAGCTTCCCAGGACAGCCCAGGCCTTCTGTGCCAGCCCATGCTCAGCCACACCACTGCCTTTAGTGATGGCCCTGCTCACCCGCTCACCCACATTACTCTCCCACCAGACCCAGATGCAAGCAGCGCCCTGAAATGTGAAATCAGAATAATGATTATAAAGCCAAACAACACCAACATGCAAACCATGTGTTTTTAACACTCAGCTCACCCTGGAGACTTTTCCACAGTGCATTTCCTTTAAAGAGCTCTATAATGTACTCACAAATTCAGGCGGCATATCTACTTAATTCATAATCAAACACTTTACAGCATTTATTTTTAGGTCAAGTTGAATCCCACGGACAGAGGAGCTTGGTGGGCTGCTGTCCATGGGGTCGCACAGAGTTGGACACGATTGAAGCGACTTAGCATGCATGCAATGTATCATGAAATATTTAAATTTTCCCTGCAAATAAAAAAGAGCTACTTAATTTTACATTTGAAATATTTGAGATTTGCCATGCTATATAATAAAAACATCTCTCCAGCCAAGACAGTACCTCCAAGAAAATTAAACTTATCTTTCTTCATCAGAAGTATTTCCTTAAAAGCACTAAACATTGCAGAAAAACAAAGAGGTTAAAAATAATGGAAGAAGGAATGAATTGATTGTTTTTATAACTGACGTGACACACAAGCAGGCTTCAAGTATCAATAAGAAAATCGGACAAGGTCCTCTCTATTGCTTCCCTATTTTTTTCTAGATTTTAATTGGAAATATATTAAATATAAACAAAAAGTACCCTTCACTCAATTCAATTTTCAGTATTTTTATATAAACTCCCACCAAATACCCACTTCCTCCAATTTACTTTGAAGTAAAAACAAGGTATATCATTTCATGTAAAAATGCTTCCATGGCATTTAAAAATATAGCTGCTTTGGGGGAAAAAAACAGCTGCACTACAGCAATCACAATTAAACAAAAACGTGAGCGCGCTCCTCCAGCACCGCCACACGCCAGCCACATGCCACACGCCAGCCACACGCCACATACCAGCCACACGCCACACGCCAGCCACACGCACACGCCAGCCACACGCCACACGCCAGCCAGGGCTCCGTCTCTGACCGTCTCAGGGCCTCTCCTCCCGGCTGCTCAGGAGTATCCGAGGTCCACACGTTGCACCGGCTGATTCATCTCTCGGGTCCTTTTCCGCCTACCGCTTCCCTTTCTTTTTCTTTGAAGGGTCTTTGTTGAAGAAACCGGGGCTTCGTCTCGCAGCACCGTCCACGCTGTGAGTTTGCTGACTGTGTGCAGTGTGTCACTGAGATGTCCCCTGTAGTTCGTGCAACTGGTAGCTCAGTGTAGACCCTTTCTGAGATTGAGCGTTGCCCCTCCTGTTCAGCGGTGTGATTTTTCCTTCCGTGACCTCAACACTACCTAACGTACAGCTACTGAGAAAGAGGACTTTTCCCGGGAAAGTCTTTGTCGGGAGGACGCACAGCGTCTCACGTGGTCTGAGGGAAAGAGCGTGCAGACCTCCGAGTCCAGCAGACCCCGCGGACGAGCCCCCGCCTGCGAGTTAGGCGACCTTGAGCCTGATGTCTGTAGCTCGGTTATTCCTTTGTAAATAGGAACGACGATGCCTTCTTTAAAAGGCTGCTCTGAGGTTAGAGAGAGCGGCGCACAGCAAGCTCGGAGCGCACCCTGCGTCTCTAAGCGGCCGCTCTCACTGGTCAGCGCGCTTCTGCTCCGGGCCCCGCAGCAGCCCCGCGCTGACCGCAGGCGGCTCCGCCCCGACGGCCTTTCCAGGAGGCCCCGCCCCCGGCGGAGCGCCCGTAGGACCTATCAAGCCTCGAAAACGTGAGCTGCCCACAGGTAAGTCCTCCGGGCTTCTATCTGAATAAAACTTGAGCTGCAGGAAGCGAAAGCATAACGCCAGGGAGCAGCGGCTGACCTGCCGCCCCCGGGCTGACCTTAGCGGCGCGCCGAGCGCCCAGCTCTGGGCGCAGTACAGGACCCGGACGCAGTGCGGTTCTGGGAACAGACTGTCAGGGGTCGCCAGGAACCGCCACGAAGGCCGAGTACCCACAGGGCTCTGATCCACGGCCGTGAGTTGCCGCGGGGTCTAAGGGCCCACGTCTCCCCACATCACGCCGAGGCTTCATTCACCTTCATGGGGATGACCGGCGGCGGGTCCGAGCACACACAGGGACATGTGCCCTTCGCTGCTACTGGGACACATCATGCCATGTGTTAGAAACCAACATCAAGATCGCCAGGCTACTTAAAAACTCGGTAACGGATGCTATTTGAGGGAAAGAACACACTGTCAGCTTCTGCCACTGCTTAGGAAGCAAAATTAGAAGACCTCACAACTTCGCCATATTCTAATCTTCCCAGCTATGGGCCTCCCACAAGCAAAGGCAACTCAAGGATCCATCTGTTCCCCAAGCAATGGAACCACCTGTGTCTCCACTAACCAGATCATTGGCAATAAAGGGAAGATGGTCCTGAGACGCTCAGATCCACTCCCTGGGGTTGAGGGTGGCATCAGCCTTCCCTGGGGCACAGGGCACAGGCGGGAAGGTGGATGTTGGTGCTTAGCCACTGGTTGTGTCTGACTCTCTGGCCACCCCACAGACTGGCCCGCCAGGCTCCTCTGTCCGTGGGATTCTCCAGCCAAGGATACTGCAGTCGGTTGCCATTTCCTCCTCCAGGGGACCTTCTGGACCCAGGGATCGAACCCACGTCTCCTGCATTGTTAGGCAGGTTCTTTATACCGCTGAGCCACAAGGAGCGGAGACATGGAACAGTCCTCATCAGACCGTTTGCCCTGCCCGCCACGGCCCAGGTGGCACCAGTGGTGGAGAGCCCGCCTGCCAGCACAGGAGATGTAAGAGACGCGGGTTCAGTCCCTGGGTGGGGAAGATCCCCTGGAGGAGGACATGGCTACCCACTCCAGGCTTCTTGCCTGGAGAATCCCATGGACAGAGGAGCCTGGCGGGCTACAGTCCGTGGGGTCTCACAGAGTCGGACATGACTGAAGCGACTTACCACATACGCACCACGGCCCAAGTGCCCACGCCCAGTGGACGCGCCGCAGGCCTCGCACGGGGTGGGTCCAGCAGTGTGACCCTGGCCCTCTCCTGCCGCCGTGATGGGCTGAGGGCTGCAGCCTCGGCGCTGGAGCGTCTCAGTCTGCGTGACGGGCCTTCAGCAGATGGACAGGTGGTGCGTGCTGTCCTGCAGAGTGGTGGCCCTTCGTCAGGTGGGCCCTTCATCAGACGGACAGTCAGCAGGTCATGCCTGCTGTTCTGTTCGGAAGAGTCCTCCCTGGGTGTAGAGGGCAGTGCCCGTGGCAGAGGGGGCAGGACCAGGACCTGGCTGGCTCAGACCCGCCCAGCCTCGAGCAACTTCAGGGCCAGTACCACAGTCCTCCTGGCTGGCGCCCCATCCGCGGGAAGACACCGCAAGGCGTCCCCGGGACCCCAGGCCGCTGGAACCACAGGGCAAGCCGAGCCCCCTCGGGACCTGGACACGCCCACCGTGGTCCCATGAGGGAGGCGAGGGGCATGCGTCCTTCCCCCCAGCCCCACCCCAGGTCTATCTCAGCACCGGCCCCACCAGCCGCTCGGGTTGCAGCTGCGCGGAGGCCCTGGGCTTGCCCCGTGTGTCCAGGCAACGGCCACCCCTCACCCACGGGAGGGACGTGGGGTGACCCCACCTTGGGGCGCCCGCTCCTGCTCACTGCCCCTCTGTGGGAGTGGAGGCTGGGTTCTGGGGACAGGACAGAGCTGGGGCCATCAGACCCCTAGGCCCTGTGTCAGCCGGCGGTGCTGGGTCACCCTGTGGCTCATGCAGACGCCGCCCAGAGGTGGGGAAAGGGTCACCGGTGCATCTGGTTTCTAGAAAACAGAAGAAGCTGACAGTCCTGCCAGCCCCAGCCTGGGGCCATGAGCAGCTCAGCGCAGGGGAAGAGCTCCTGTTCTCACGGGTGACGGAGTCTCTACCTGGGACTCGGAGAGGTGTGGGCGATGAGCTTCTCCACCAGGAGGGACACCAAAGCCGCGAAGCATCTCCATCAGGAGGGACACCAAAGCCGCGAAGCGCCAGCCGCCCGCCTGACACCGACTCCACCGCAGTCCCAGAGGCCGAGTCTCAGAGCTTCAGCCCCTGGGTGTTCGCTCTCAAGGAGGACGGAATTCCAGGATCACCGAGAGGTCTCTCAAAAACAACCACCCAGATGCCTCATTCCGAAGCCATTTTCACGCCCCGAGCTCGGCCTGCCCGGGACAGGATAGCACCTCCCGTCCAGGGTGGGTGGGGCGGGGCCTGTGGTCCCGGGGGAGTGCTTTGCTCATCAGTCTTGATGAGTAGGGCTTGTGTTTCCACAGGGCTTGGAGATGCCGTTTCTGGGCGAGGTCAGAGCCATCTGCCTGTCTTGTTTTCTCTGAATTTCTGGTCCCAGCGGGGATGGAAATGAAAACCCCACTTTTAATGCCAGTTATGATCTACACACTGCAAGGTCTCAGCCTGGGATTTAGAAAACCAAGCCATGGAAATGGTCTGAAATGCTGTGTTCAAGGTCAGTCTGCCAGCCTAGGCTCCCTTCTGGGACAGAGCGCTGAAGACACCAGCAGAGACAGTGACATTCTGCACGACAGCGACGTTGCACAGTTAGGACAAGGCTGTTCACAGCCTCCAAGTCCTGAGCTGAGATCAGCACTTCCACCTGCAGGCTGCCCAGCGGTTTCTACAGACCTCCTCGGACTCGGATCCTCGGCTCTGCGTTTCCCACACGTCATTTAGGGGCAAGCCCGCCGCTCTGGCTGCGTCTCTGTGGCCAGCCGCCGGTCACCCTCTCTGGTGTCCAGAGTGCTCAGTATCCGTTAGAGCCAAGGATGGGTCCAAAGGCCCAAGTAAAGAAGAGTACCTGAAAGCAGGACTCAAAGGAAAAGGAATAAACGGCTGTGACTCTGAGTTTTGCCATCAAAGCACTTGGAAAGGCCCCCCAATCCGATGTTATTTTTCCAAGCTGTGGTCCTTATGGTGTTGTCCGAAAAGTGTCAGAAGGATCCGGGGAGGGATGGAAGGCCCTGGGTACCGTCCATGCCAAGAAGTCCCTGGAAGAAGCGGCAGTGAGTCCTGGTGAAAAGCAGGAATTAGCCCCGGAGGCTGGGCCGGGGGTCTGGATGCCCACGTGCGGCAGTGACAACGACCTTCGGAGGTGAGGCCCGCGTGTGGCACAGAGCAGCCTGGCTTTCAGAGCCATTCGCGGGACTCGCCTCTTCCTTTACGCTTTATTATTTCACATAGAAACCCCTGGTTCTGAACAGCTCACAGAGGGCAGAAGAGGGAGCGGGTGAGGAGTGAGGGGTGAGGGCCGAAACCATGCTTTAGAAAAGAAAAGCTGCCACTGTTTTCTGCATTTCTTCGCTGGAATTTATTACTCATCCAAGCACAACAGATAATTGAGCGGGGTATTCCGCCATGTCTCCAAAAACAATACGGCCACATGTCCGAAATCCCACCGTTTCCAAAACCTCATCTCATCCGTAAAGGCCCCTCTATGGCAACGATCTCGTACCAAATAAATCCTGCTGTTGCCACTGAACAGCATGGTTCTTTCCATTTCACATGTGGGCTCCGGACAGGCCATAAATCCATTGATGAATCAGTCAGACTCTGACCACGGTTCTTTCCACAAAGGCGAGGCGAGCTATGATGAATTTAAGCCCAGTGGCCTGCACAGGAAAAATCCCACAAACTCCCTCTTCATAAATTGAGGATGAGGCCTGCGGGAGGCGCGGCGGGGCGCCCAGCACGCTCTTGCTGACACCCAGACCCGTGGGCCATTTATTAGCTGTTTGGACCGGTGGCTGGGGAAGCGCGTCCTGCCTGGGTCTGGCCCAGTCCGCCCGCAGCCGCCTGGGCTGTGGGCCAGTCACAAGGTTTCCGGGGCTCGGAGCCGGGGCCCTGAAGGAGGCCCTGGGGGTCTCCTGCTGCGGGGCCCCATGGTTTTGCCTTCAGATTGCAGGACGCAGGGGAAAAGGTGAGACAGTGTGCTGGAAGAAACGGGCAGGAAGGAAGGGAGAGAAGTTGTTTCAGGGCGACAGGGGAGAGGGGCGCCTCTCCGCCCTGAGGTGACTCAGCCTCTCTGGCTCCAGGGAGACGCGGCAGGCCAGCCTGGGCCCCCCGACGGCAGAGAGCCGTGCAGTGCGCCTCCCCGGCCGCGAGAGCCCGCGGTGGCTTGTCCTCACTGGGAAGCCCGCGAGAGGGAGGGGTGGGGAGGGCGGCCGCATCCCTGTTGTCTCTGCTCGTCGGACCCGCACCCAGAAACAATGGGGGGCTGACGTGGAGAAAGCAGAGGCTCCGGGAGCGGCGAGGCGCTGATAAACAGGTGAGGTCACTGCGTCACAGAGAGCGTTTTAAAAGCCTCACGCTGCCCTGGGAGTGGCAAGAGAGCAAACACCGCGCCTGACAAGGCCCTCTTTGTTCTGTGGGGCCCAGCCCCTCGTACGGCCTCGGAGGAGACCGCAGACGGGCTGGAGCACCCCAAGTTCAGAGGCGCCTCGGGAGCACGGGAAGCCTTCCAGGAAAGAGCTGCAGAGTGAGCCCCAGGCTGCGAGGGGTGCTCCACGGGGCGGGCCAGCCGCGGCGAGGAGCCCCCGAGTCAGCGAGCGGCTCCGGGTCCCCCGTGGCCAGCACAGCGAACGGTGACAACCCCCCCAGCCCCAGAAGGTGCCTTCCGCCCCAGAACCGGGGCTGCAGTCCACACCCGGGCGCTCCACCAAACAGCCAGCAGCGTAATTATAACCACAGCCCCAGAGGCCACGGCTGCTCCCAGAGGCGGGCCACAGAGGGGCGAGCCAGGCAGAGCGGGCCGGGCCAGGGTGGGTGCCCGGCTGGGCCTCCGAGCCCCCTCCGAGCCCCCTCCCGCCCAGGCCTTCCCCGCCGCAGCAATGCTCCTGCCTCTTTCACCACTTCAGCCCGGGAGGAGAGAGATGGCACAGCAGTACCCCCTCGAGGCCCGTGTGACCCTGCAGGCCAGCCTCGACACCAGAGGGTCCCTGAAGACAGTGCATCTTGCAGACTCCCGGGGTCTCAGGAGAGGCCGCGGAGGGCACTGCCTCGTCCCGCCCACTTGCCGCCCCGCCTGGAGCGCGGAAGCAGCCAGAGTCAGAGGCCAAGGGCGCAGACTTTCAGGCCCCGAGGCTGTCCTCGTCCTGAGCCCGTCTTCTTCTCTTACCCCTCAGAATACAACTTCAAGATGCTCCTGAAGAACATGGAGGAAGGATTTCTAAATGAAAGGACACACCATGCGTCTGATATGAAGACTCCGCATCAAAAGATGCCAACTCTAAGTTCATGTAATCAAATACGAATACATCTCGGTGTTTAAAGGGATCTATTTCTGGAACGAGACAAGTAAATCTAAAATCTGTATGAAGAAAAGGAAAGAGAATCAAGAAAATTCTGAGCAGAAAGGTGAGGGCATTATTGCCAGTTTTCTTGGATGCGATGACTGTATAAGAAAACGTCCAGGTTTCAGGAGGGCCCAGCTGACGTGCTGTCTCACACACACACGCATGCACACACACACAGCTGGGGCAGAGGTGGAAACTGCTATCCACTGTTGAATTTAGCGGGTGGATACAGAGGGATGCCATCTGATCCACCAGTGCTTCCCTGGTGACTCAGATGGTAAAGAATCTTCCTGCAATGTAGAAGACCCATGTTTGATCCCTGGGTGGGGAAGATGTCCTGGAGGAAATGGCAGCCCACTCCAGTATTCTTGCCTGGAGAATCCCATGGACAGAGAAGCCTGGTGGGCTACAGTCCATGGGGTCACAAAGAGTTGGACACGACTGAGCGACTTACACACACACACGGGTGGTCACGGCACTATTCTTTTGATGATTTATTTATTCATAATAGAGAGTTGAAAAAAATATACGATAAACAAAAGTTGAAAGACAAATGACAACCTGGGAAAAACTGTCTGTAACTTACATCCTGGACAAGGATGAGTCTTCCTCATACATAAAGACCCTCTATAAATCATGAGGAAAAAGTCCCATAACCAGATGGGAGACCGGGCAAAGGAAAAAAATGCTCACCAACAAACAGAAAACATGGAAACGATTTGCTCTCCTTTGAAAGAAATTTAAATTAAAGCTGCACTGAGGGCTTCCCTGGTGGCTCAGTGCGGGGGACGTGGGTTCATCCCCGTCTGGGAAGACCGCGCATGCCCCTGAGCAGCTAAGCCCGTGCGCCACAACTCCTGAGGCTGCGCCCCACAACGTGCGAAATCTGGGCGCCTGGCGCCCCTGCTCTGCACCAAGAGAAGCCCCCCCCCAGAAAAGCAGCGCCCCTGCTCGCCGAAACTAGAGAAAGCCCCCACAAAGCAACGAAGACCTAGTGCAATAAAAAAAAACACTGCACTGAGTCACCCAGCCTCCTGGATGTTGCTGGCAGACGCCCCAAGTTTGGGGACACGGGGGCGGGGCCGGCGGGGCCGGGCCTCCACACCCCTCGCAGGAGCTGACTCAGGCCTGACCATCTGACGTCTGGGAGTGCAGCCTGTGGACACCCTGCACACACAGAACGAGGCTTCCAAGGGGATCGCTGAAAGGCTGTTTGTTCCAGCAGACTGACAACACCTCGGTGTGGGGTTAACCAGCCTGGGCGCGCCAGGCGCCTCCGGAAGGCACACCCACGCGCGGAGGAGAGGTCAGCAGAACACGATAGGGAGTGAGATTAATACTACGCGGCCGGGCGGTAAAAGGAAGAAAAATGAGAACATGTTTTATTTGGTTGTATTTCTACAGTGAAATGTCAGGAGGGCAAGGCATCACAACCTGCCCTAGACAAACACACAAGCGAGGAGAAGCCGCCGGTCAGTCGCTGGGGCTGGGGGAGGAGGTCAGCAACCTGGGCAGGAAGGAGACTTCTCCGCGTCTGCCGTTTTACGACTTGGTTCTGCTTAAACCAAGCTCGAGGATCACCTATTCAACCACACACACAAAATTAATATAAAAGAAAAAAAAAAGTCTTCAAGAACTTCTGATTTTTAGGTAAGGCTTTCATAACTGCTGGGGAAACAATTTGAAGATTCTTTCAGGTGTGGTCCAGGCAACACCTGGGCCACGGTCACCTCCTTTAAACTGTGCCGAATAACGAGCCTGCTGCCCGTCTGGTGTGTCTGACCGCTGCGGAGGACGACTGGACCATCCACCGTCTCCGGGGCCTGGAAGCGTGGAGTAGGCTCTGCGGGCTCCGTCAGCTTCCCCCGGCTCTGCGTGTGAAGACACAGCCTGGCTTCTCCCAGGGCCTGGCACCATGCATGGCACCCACAGCCCCCTTTCCAGAGAATTCCTGAACAAACAGGGACGCGAGAAGACCAGGGGAGCGAGTGAGTTGGCTGCCCTTCGGGACGGGTGGGAAGAAGCGCCCCCAACCCACGTGCAACGCGCCCCCGCCCTCTGGAGCCAGCTGACGCCAGGAGGCCACACACGCGGAGCCTGGTCCTTCCCGTCTCTCCCTCCCCTGGAGGCTGCCTGCCCGGGGTGAGGCGGACCAGAGCTGTCCTTCGGGAGGACGGCCTGGGCCGCCCTGGAGCTGACGGGGGACGGCGGGGGGACAGGGGCAGCCCCGTCCTGACGCCCCCGCGGCTCCCCCAGACCTAAACAGGGGCCCCCCCATCCTGACGCCCCCGCGGCTCCCCCGCAGCTAAACAGGGGCAGCCCCGTCCTGATACCCCCACGGCTCCCCCGCACGTAAAGTCATGTCGGAAGAGAACGGCCCTTGCCACGAGGCACATGCAGCCCAGGGGCGCGGATGGAGGAGGAGCGGCAGGAGGCGGGATCTTCCGTGCCCCCAGGAGGAGCCCACCTGCGACCCCGGTCGACCCGGGCCCATGCTCAGCCAGCAGGACGGGCCCGGAGCCCGAGCGCCCTGCATCCCTGGCCCCACCCCCCGGCCAGGGCCGCGCCACCTGCGAGTGGACGCCCCCCGTCACGGCCCGGAGCCCCTAGGGACACAGCGAGCTGGGCTCCTAAATACCCATCCGCCCCCTTCCCTGCCCGCGACTTTATAGCTCTTTCTGTTTTCATTTTATGAAATAACATTCTTCTGGCACTATGTCATTTAAATACAGAAATTTTGAGAGTTCGGTTTTTCCAAGCCGGGAAGTGTTAGTGGGAACGTGCCGCTCCGAGCCCTTCTGGGGAGAGCTGCAGGCCGACAGGCTTCCCGGGCCAAGCGCCCTCGGGACCAGGGCTCACCTAGGCTCGCCGCCCGAGATTTCTCCAGAAGGCTGGAGGGGACGGAGCTGCTGACCAGCTACTGACCAGCAGCCGCAAACCTGCAACGAGGCAGCGGGTGAGCTCAGCCCCTGGCCTCCCCGCGTGCCCCGGTCTCCTACTGCTGCCCAGGACACGCAGACGTGGCTCTTTGCCAGGTCAGGACCAGGGCGAGACCTGCTCAGAGCATCCTGGACAGAAGAGCAAAGCTTGGGGACCGGGTGGGAGGGCACGTCTCCCGTCACGACGGAAGGGCCTAGCTGCCCCTGCCGAGTCAGAGGTGCCCCAGACTCGCCTTCTGGCTCGGATCCCGTACCCCCGATCCTGAAGCAGCGAGTGTGTGCCTCGGAACCGCCGAGTCCTGACCGGTGTGCTCCGCATAGACCAAGCGGGGAGAGACAGGTTTGCACCGGCCAGACCGAGGGCGTGTGTGTGCACGGTGTGAGTCGGTGGCTGGTGTGCGAGTGTGTGTATGTGAGAGACGTACAGGGACCCAGCACCTCTGAAAGGCCGGGTCACATTCTGAATTCCCGGTGAACCGAAGCCAAACAGGTCAGATAAAGAATCTGTTTTCACCGACTCACGGAAGGCTTAATCACTCTGGCAGAAACTTCCTGAGTTTACCTTTGGGCAGACATGGCCCAGCACCGGACAGGAGGTTTCAGTCCCAAAGAGCAGACGGTCGTGAGCAGGATTAAAGTGGCCAGGACACTCGGCTGCCCCCGGGCCCGGCCTCTGCCCGCGCGTGCACGGGGGTGGCCCGCAGCCTAGGGGCACAGTCCCCACGTCCCCGGCGGCAGGCTCGGCGCGCCTGGGTTAACTCCCAGGGTTAAGTCCCAGGACGGGCTCTGAGAGCTGGGGTGAAGCGACCTGCGGGAGCAGCAGGGCCGCAGCCTTCACGTCGGCCGCCCCACGGCCCCTTCCAGACCCACCTCAGTAGGGAACCTTCCCCGCGCACGACTCCGCGTGAATCTGACCCACACGGGGGCGCCATGGGGCCAAGCTCAGAGCACAAGGGCCTGATGTCCTGGAACAGCTGCCAACTCGGGCCGAGAAACGGAGATGCGAGGCCGTTCCCAGACCGGTGGCCGCAGAGCGCGCTTGCCAGAACCTTCCAGAACCTTCCAGATGAAGCACACAGGCAGGCTGCACTCCACGCCACCGCCGGACGGGCTCAAGTCTCCACCTTAGTTTGCATGTGTCAGAGAAAATCTTGGTAAACAGTCCACGAGAGCGCCCACGCCTGCTGTTTGCTGAGTCGTCGCTGGCGGCGGCGTCACGGCACGACCGAGCGGAGCCAGCCTCTGGGGAGACGGCCGACCACGAGGCCAGGGCTGCCCTGCGGCCACGACCGCCAGCAACAGAGGCCAGCTGTCCTCCCCGCCTCCCTCTGGCCGGACACGGTCACACGTACCTTTTCAGCACGTCCACGTGATCCCCAACAGTCACAGTCGACCCCACTCAGAGCCCCTGTCCTAAACTTTGCCAGCACCCAGCCACTGTCCGAGGTGACCCTGGCCCCGGACACGCGCCTGAGACCCGGGGGCTGCACAACGTCGTCCAATCGTCGATGCAAGAGTCTCCCAACCGGGCAGAAGCTCTTCTCACTCTCACTGCCGCCCCGTGCCCGTCGCAGCACCCGGCAGGCGGGACGTGCAGAATAGTACCGTTTTCAGGCTTTTCCTGTGTGTGGACACGGCCAGCGCCCACCCTCCCGTCACACCAAGGTAGAAAGGGGCTGGCTCCCCCCCGAAAGCCCACTTTGGGGCGATGTTGTAGAGTCTCCTCTGTGGTCCAGGTCTTCCCTGGTGGCTCAGCTGGTAAGGAATCCGCCTGCAATGCCGGAGACCTGGGTTTGATCCCTGGGTTGGGTAGATCCTCTGGAGAAGGGAAAGGCTTCCAAGCCAGGATTCTGGTTTGGAAAATCCTTTGGACAGAGGAGCCCGGCAGGCTACAGTCCGTGGGGTCGCAAAGAGTCGGACACGACTGAGTGACTTCACTCCTTCTGCTTCTGAGTTCTGGCTGCGCAGGTGGCCCTGACCCATGAGAAGTGCCAGGGGAGAGAGAAGCCGCAATAATTAGGCACAGTGATTACCCGACCGCCCATGCCCAGCTCCACTGTGCTCGAGGAGCCTGAGACACCCGTGCGTGGTAGCTGAGCTGGGACCACGGTCAGCGTGGCGTGGAGACAAGACCAAAGGCGCCGGGCTTCTGTCCCTCCTGGCACCCCAGCCTCAGTCCAAGACCAAAGGCCCGGGGCTCCTCTCCATCCTGCCACCCCTGCCCCAGTCCAAGACCAAAGGCCCGGGGCTCCTCTCCCTCCTAGCACCCCCAGCCCTGTTCCACACGTCGCCCACTCTCAGTGCCTGTTCGCAGCCAGGGCTTTGCAAACGCTTCTGTGAGAGCACCGGGCACAGTGTGCCGTCTGTCATCAGGAGAGACGGATGCGGGAGAGACGGCGCTGACCACCGCGGGCAGCCTCCTTCCCCGTGGAAGCAGCCCCGGAGCCCACGCCCTGGGTCCCACCTCTGCCCTGGACGTGCCCCGTGCAGCCGGGGTCCCACCCGGCCTCTGCAGGAGCGCTCCCCAAGAGGGAACCAGAGATCAGCAGCCGGGGAGATGCTCCACGGTCGGCCTGTGTGGGACGCACACGCCCCATGGGATCCCACCCTGTGCTGGAGCAGCTGAAGGCGCTGAGGAGGCCTGCAGGGGAGACACGAGCTTGGCTGCACAGAACGTCCCAAGTTGTCCCACCGCACCACGCAGGTGCCCCGAGACCTGTGGGCCTCACTTCAGGGCTGGCGCCTGATGGGGACGTGCCAGCCTGGCTCTGAGCGAGAAGAGTGGAAGTCTCTGCTCCGGCGGCTTTTGCTCTCCAGTGGCCCTCCCCTCACACACACGCCAACACACACAGCAACACACACACCTCGAAGCACCACGCAGGTGCCCCGAGACCTGTGGGCCTCTCTTCAGGGCTGGCGCCTGATGGGGACGTGCCAGCCTGGCTCTGAGCGAGAAGAGTGGAAGTCTCTGCTCCGGCGGCTTTTGCTCTCCAGTGGCCCTCCCCTCACACACACGCCAACACACACAGCAACACACACACCTCGACACACACAGCAACACACAGCAACACACACACACAGCAACATACACCTCAACACATACAGCAACATACACACCAACACACAGCAACACACACACCTTGACACACACCCAACAACACACACACCTACTTATGAAGACACACACACCAACACACACCAATACACACACACCAACACACACCAACACACACACAGTAACACAGACCAACACACAGCACATATACACCAACACACACACACACCTACTTATGAAGACACACACACCACACACACCAACACACACACGCCCAGCACGAGTCATTGTTGTTCAGTGGCTCGGCCGTTTGTGACTCTCTGCGACCCCGTGGACGGCAGCACACCAGACGTCCCTGTCCGTCACTATCTCCCAGAGTTTGCTCAAACTCCTGTCCATCGAGTCGGTGATGCCATCCAGCCATCTCGTCCACTATCGCCCCTTTCTCCTCCTGCAAGGTTAATTTTGCTCAATCTGGTAAAAAAAAAAAAAAAACCACGGCCTGCTGCTAGAGTCAGTCCAGAGAGAGCCGCTCACAGCCCGGCTCCTTCAGTGGGAGGTCAGCCCCCGGAGCCCTTCATGGTCAGGCGCCCCTGCTCTCAGGAGCCGCGTGCCTCTTCCATGACGTGACAACCGTACGGCTATAAAGAGACGTGTTCCGAGTCTGAAATAGCACATTTTTCCTTTGAACTGATGAAAAGATCCTTAGGCGATTTTGAGAGTGGGGCCCAGGGTTTGTGAGGAGAAAAGTGATTCAGAAGGCTTCTCGGCTCGGCTCAGCAAACACACGTAGGGGCTCGAGAGAAACGGGCTCAGGGTCTGCTTCCCCAGACTCGGCAGCCTCAGGAGGAGAGACCCCCGCAGGCGAGGGCTCTGGAAGCCTGGCGGGGCTGCTCACACCAGGCGGACAGCGCTCGAGGCCCCTGTGGCCCCTGTGTGTCTGCGCGCACCTCAGCCCCCAAGCAAAGGGTGCCGGGCCCCGTCAGCCCCTTTGTCCAGAGGAGCCGGCCTCCGAGTCCTGCTTCCAGGGGGGAAGCCCCAGGTAGGTGCCCCTGCCAGCCCTGCATCCCCGCCTGCCAAACACACTTCTGCTCCTCCAGAGGCAAAGGTGGGCACGGCAGAGAGGACGAGCGCGTTCTCCGGGGGAGGCAGGCGAGGCAGCAGAGGGCTTCTCTCTGCCCGTGGAGCGTTAGCAAAGGCTGACTCCTGGGGTCCGGGGGCCAGCTACAGGAACAGGGCACGCCCCTCACTTGACGGCTCTTTTCTGCTGTGCCCTGACCCCGCTCAGTCGCTGAGAGGCACAAAGTGTGTGTGGCTGAATCCACGTCTGTGTGCTTGTGTGCGCGTGCGTGTGTGCGCGTGCGTGTGTGCGCGTGCATGTGTGTGCGTGCGTGTGTGTGTGCGCGCGTGTGTAGAGATGATTTTTTCAATGCTTTTGTGTCACTGTCTTCAAAAGAAAGCCAAAAACAAGCTTCAGGGACAGAAGCGACCGTCAGGCCAGTAAGGATGGCGCTGCCAGGGCAGGGCCAGCGGCTGCGAGCTTCCTTGTGGCCACACAGCCTGTGCCCTGGACACCGTGTCCACCGAGAGGTCTGCCGGGGACTCTCACGGGCTGAGTCTGCCCCCCGCTCGCCCAGCAGCTCTCAGGTCTGTGAGCCCAGGAGGGCGGAGCTGAGGCAGGGAGTGTTGAACGTCTGCATTGGATACGGCTGAACCCTTCCGACTGACAAACATATGTGTATCATGAATTCTACATGAGTCAACATGCCGACGAAACCTGTCCAGAGTCGGTTCTTCGTGAAATCAGAGGAGGGCGGGAAAGCCCCATTTTCTCTCTCCTTTCGGAAGGGCAAGAGCTCTGTGGTCTGCAGCCTCCTCCCGAAGCCCGTGGACGTGGGAGCAGGTAGCGAACGTTCCCAGGAGACCGGCGGAGCTGAGAGCAACCTGCGGCCGGGGGAGAACAATGAGCTTTATGTTCTTCCGGGACGAATCACACGCTTCCCCTGGCTCATAAAGGCTTTTTATATAACCTCGCTCTGGCACTGCCTGGGCAGAGAGAGCCCGCCGGGAGGTAACCACATCCCCGGGGCGCCAGATGCCCTCGGAACCGGTTCACCCAGCTCACAGCACCCAGGGGCGTCCGCCTGGGCCCAGGGCTCGTCCCCACCCGGGAATCAGAGCTTCACACTGGCGGGGGCCGCTGCGGCCGGGGTGGAGGGACAGATCGCCGGGCACCCGACGCCTCAGCCAGGGATGGCGGCCTGTGCAGCCACCGGCCCAGGAGACCTCCCCGAGTGGCCACGACCCACACGTGCTTCCGCCCACCCCATCACCCAGGGCACTGCGCCACGTCCTGGCCACCTCTGTGACTTAGAAGTGAAAATTCAGACCCTGCTCCCTTAGAATCTTCTTGCGGGAGATGCTAAATTAGCGGTTCCGTCTTCCTCTCGGTACAGACAGCTGTGGTCCCCACCAACACCAGGGCTGCCCACTAGGGCCTCTGCCCACTGGCCGTTCCAGCAGGCAGGCAGTCTCCCTGCGGAGCCCTGCTCTGGGCAAAGCAGAAGAGGGAGGAAAGGCCCAGCCAGCATGGGGATGACCTGGAGGCGCGTCTCTGATGACGCTGTGAGCCAGTGTCCGGGGAAGGCGGACTCAGGGACTCAGAGATGAGGGTGAGCCTCATGCAATTATTCTAGGAACGCTTCCAGGTCATGAAACACCTCTGTTACGCAGATTTGTTACTACTCACGCTAAAACAGCAATGCTATTAATTAGCACTGGGCTTCCCCGGTAGCTCAGTTGGGAAAGAATCCACCTGCAATGCAGGAGATTCCTGGGTCGGGAAGATCCGCTGGAGAAGGGAGAGGCTACCCACTCCACTGTTCCTGGGCTCCCCTTGCGGCTCAGCTGGTAAAGAATCTGGGAGACCCGGGGTCGATCCCTGGGTTCGATCCCCTGACTGTCACCAAATCCTAATCGTTGTGTTGAAACCATCACCTGAATTAACTAACCTGGCCACCATCGCCCTCGTAGTTGAGGTTTTTCCAGGGCCTGGGTTTCAGGTGACGCATCCCTAAAAAAAAAAAAAAACCACGGCCTGCTGCTAGAGTCAGTCCAGAGAGAGCCGCTCACAGCCCGGCTCCTTCAGTGGGAGGTCAGCCCCCGGAGCCCTTCATGGTCAGGCGCCCCTGCTCTCAGGAGCCGCGTGCCTCTTCCATGACGTGACAACCGTACGGCTATAAAGAGACGTGTTCCGAGTCTGAAATAGCACATTTTTCCTTTGAACTGATGAAAAGATCCTTAGGCGATTTTGAGAGTGGGGCCCAGGGTTTGTGAGGAGAAAAGTGATTCAGAAGGCTTCTCGGCTCGGCTCAGCAAACACACGTAGGGGCTCGAGAGAAACGGGCTCAGGGTCTGCTTCCCCAGACTCGGCAGCCTCAGGAGGAGAGACCCCCGCAGGCGAGGGCTCTGGAAGCCTGGCGGGGCTGCTCACACCAGGCGGACAGCGCTCGAGGCCCCTGTGGCCCCTGTGTGTCTGCGCGCACCTCAGCCCCCAAGCAAAGGGTGCCGGGCCCCGTCAGCCCCTTTGTCCAGAGGAGCCGGCCTCCGAGTCCTGCTTCCAGGGGGGAAGCCCCAGGTAGGTGCCCCTGCCAGCCCTGCATCCCCGCCTGCCAAACACACTTCTGCTCCTCCAGAGGCAAAGGTGGGCACGGCAGAGAGGACGAGCGCGTTCTCCGGGGGAGGCAGGCGAGGCAGCAGAGGGCTTCTCTCTGCTCGTGGAGCGTTAGCAAAGGCTGACTCCTGGGGTCCGGGGGCCAGCTACAGGAACAGGGCACGCCCCTGACTTGACGGCTCTTTTCTGCTGTGCCCTGACCCCGCTCAGTCGCTGAGAGGCACAAAGTGTGTGTGGCTGAATCCACGTCTGTGTGCTTGTGTGCGCGTGCGTGTGTGCGCGTGCGTGTGTGCGCGTGCATGTGTGTGCGTGCGTGTGTGTGTGCGCGCGTGTGTAGAGATGATTTTTTCAATGCTTTTGTGTCACTGTCTTCAAAAGAAAGCCAAAAACAAGCTTCAGGGACAGAAGCGACCGTCAGGCCAGTAAGGATGGCGCTGCCAGGGCAGGGCCAGCGGCTGCGAGCTTCCTTGTGACCACACAGCCTGTGCCCTGGACACCGTGTCCACCGGGAGGTCTGCCGGGGACTCTCACGGGCTGAGTCTGCCCCCCGCTCGCCCAGCAGCTCTCAGGTCTGTGAGCCCAGGAGGGCGGAGCTGAGGCAGGGAGTGTTGAACGTCTGCATTGGATACGGCTGAACCCTTCCGACTGACAAACATATGTGTATCATGAATTCTACATGAGTCAACATGCCGACGAAACCTGTCCAGAGTCGGTTCTTCGTGAAATCAGAGGAGGGCGGGAAAGCCCCATTTTCTCTCTCCTTTCGGAAGGGCAAGAGCTCTGTGGTCTGGCAGCCTCCTCCCGAAGCCCGTGGACGCGGGAGCAGGTAGCGAACGTTCCCAGGAGACCGGCGGAGCTGAGAGCAACCTGCGGCCGGGGGAGAACAATGAGCTTTATGTTCTTCCGGGACGAATCACACACTTCCCCTGGCTCATAAAGGCTTTTTATATAACCTCGCTCTGGCACTGCCTGGGCAGAGAGAGCCCGCCGGGAGGTAACCACATCCCCGGGGCGCCAGATGCCCTCGGAACCGGTTCACCCAGCTCACAGCACCCAGGGGCGTCCGCCTGGGCCCAGGGCTCGTCCCCACCCGGGAATCAGAGCTTCACACTGGCGGGGGCCGCTGCGGCCGGGGTGGAGGGACAGATCGCCGGGCACCCGACGCCTCAGCCAGGGATGGCGGCCTGTGCAGCCACCGGCCCAGGAGACCTCCCCGAGTGGCCACGACCCACACGTGCTTCCGCCCACCCCATCACCCAGGGCACTGCGCCACGTCCTGGCCACCTCTGTGACTTAGAAGTGAAAATTCAGACCCTGCTCCCTTAGAATCTTCTTGCGGGAGATGCTAAATTAGCGGTTCCGTCTTCCTCTCGGTACAGACAGCTGTGGTCCCCACCAACACCAGGGCTGCCCACTAGGGCCTCTGCCCACTGGCCGTTCCAGCAGGCAGGCAGTCTCCCTGCGGAGCCCTGCTCTGGGCAAAGCAGAAGAGGGAGGAAAGGCCCAGCCAGCATGGGGATGACCTGGAGGCGCGTCTCTGATGACGCTGTGAGCCAGTGTCCGGGGAAGGCGGACTCAGGGACTCAGAGATGAGGGTGAGCCTCATGCAATTATTCTAGGAACGCTTCCAGGTCATGAAACACCTCTGTTACGCAGATTTGTTACTACTCACGCTAAAACAGCAATGCTATTAATTAGCACTGGGCTTCCCCGGTAGCTCAGTTGGGAAAGAATCCACCTGCAATGCAGGAGATTCCTGGGTCGGGAAGATCCGCTGGAGAAGGGAGAGGCTACCCACTCCACTGTTCCTGGGCTCCCCTTGCGGCTCAGCTGGTAAAGAATCTGGGAGACCCGGGGTCGATCCCTGGGTTCGATCCCCTGACTGTCACCAAATCCTAATCGTTGTGTTGAAACCATCACCTGAATTAACTAACCTGGCCACCATCGCCCTCGTAGTTGAGGTTTTTCCAGGGCCTGGGTTTCAGGTGACGCATCCCAGTGGCCGGCTGCCTGATGGCTGGTTTAGGGGATCCCCTCAGAGTGGCCTCACTGAGGTGCAGGGCCCGCGCAGGGTCTCTCTCTGTGTCTGGAACTGCGTCGGGGGAGGGGATGGCGGCCACGTGCCCCTCAGACGTCCCTGAAGAGCCTGGGGCCATGAGGGCTGGGCCCTGGGCACAGACTTAGCAGCGGGCACCCGGGGACAGAGGGCTTGGGGGCACAGTCAGCCCTGTCGTTTCGAGTCTGCCTGGGCCTGGCCCCAGGACAGAGGGCCTAGAGCTAGAGGGCTGCTCTAAGGGGGCCGGCAGGGTTTGCAGGAGGTCCGGGAGGGGAGGCGGAGTGCAGGAGGCAGGGTGAGTGCCCGGCACACACCCTGAGCCTGGCCGGCCTCGGCCACCTCGCGCAGGTGCCCTTGGGTCTGGAGACGGATGGGCCAGGGAAGCAGGCAAAGGGCGTCCAGCTCACTCATGGATTTCCTGCACACCTTACAGAAACAGACCCACCCAAACGGACCCCAGCGCCATTTGACATTCAGCGGCCCCTTCTCCCTCACGAACTGGAGTCGGTGTAAGGACCCAGCAAAGATGCCTGGACCACTGCCTGCGGAATCCCCCGGAAGGCCTCTGGCCGGCAAACAGCCCGAAACCCCAGCCCGCTGGGCCGACTCCCGCCCGCAGTCTCCGCGTCCGCCGCGCGGTGGCGCCAGAGCTCCACCGGCCCCGCGGCCCTGCAGCCGGCCGGGCGCTGAGACCGCGGAAGCTGCGTTGATGGAGCCACGAGGGAACACTTGGCATCAGTCCACGAAAAGCCGTAATAACTGCATGTGCAAAATGTGGCCAAAATATGGAACGTACCTTTAGTTTTTAACTCCAGGTCCAGAACCAGGCATTGCGCTGGGTGTGTCTAAAGCAAGCTGGTCCTGGACTTGAAATGACCTCTCCTCCCTATAGGCTGAAGGGCAGCAGGACAGGGCGGGCTGCTGGGCGGCTGACGTCACACAGGAGCTGGGGCTCTGAAAACAGCTCCGGGGGGCGCCCCCCAAAGCCTGCTCTCCCTGGGAAGCCAGAGTCATTTGCCCCGAGCCTCCCAGAGAGGCACACATGCACGTGTGCGCGCGCGCACACACACCAGCCCCGAAAAACCAGAGGAGCAGCTCAGGAGAGCGGGTCCTCCCC
>SJYT01025964.1:360940-444895 GCA_006410635.1 Cephalophus harveyi
CTCTCATTCATGGGCAGCCGATTTGCTTCCAAAGGCTCTGCTTCACAGTTTGCACTGTTGAAACCTCGCTTGTGCTTGACACCCACTCACAGTGGTAGGCTGTGTCGCTTGTGGATGTTTACAATCGAGCATCTGCTGCAGAATATGAGGGCGTTTCCCCCTAGACTTTGGAGCTCTGTCTCCTCTGAAGCCCAGTGAGAAGGCTCGACGGCTCCATCGCCAGCCCTGGCCTCCAGGCCCCTCTCGCAGCGGCCAGTCCTCCGTGGTCAGCCGAGCTCTTCATCTGCAGGAGCAGACTTGAACGCACAGCTCCCGCCAGCGTGCGCTGGTCGGCGCAGAAGCCTGAAAGTCCAGTGGCTTTAACTAGACGCTCAGAGACCCAACCGCTCTGACTTCCTATGTGTAATCACCGTTCTTCCATTTCCTGTATTTACAATTGACTTTTTCAAAGGCATTCCAAGGGTCCTCCATTGAGATCATTTGATAAAAAATCTGTCTTCTAAGTAAAAGACACATGCTATTCTCCTTTGGGGACAAAGTGAACCGAGGCCCAGCTCAGCACTGCCGCTGGCGTTCCGCCCGCTGGGAGCCGCCGGCCTCGGCCGTGTGGCCCTGCTGTCGGCTGCTCTGGACTGCAGCCGATACCCCAACTTGAAGGGGGGAAGCTTTGCTGCTCCGTCAGACACAGCTCAAAGGGCTCAGCCATCCGTTCCACTGAAATAATTGGGAGAAGTTGCCTTTTTCCACAGGCATCCTGCCTGCACTTCATCATGTGTATTATTTTGGATCTGCTTCAGAAAGAAAAATGGCCTTTCATGGCGCACACCGAATGTGGGCAGAAACTGGGCCAGGCAGACGCACAGCTCCACGCTGAGACGGAAACTATTCGCCGAGAACACCCACATTCGAGGCAGGAGAGGGCGTGGGCCCTGCCTACTGAGTGTGGGGGTGACCCCTGCCCGGCAGCTGCTCCCAGGGGGGCCCCATTGGCCAGGTGGCCCGTAGGACCCTGTGCCCAGCAGACGGCCCTGCCTTCCACCTGCAGGAAGGCCCCAGAAGATTCCCTGCGTTGCTGTGAACACGCATATTGCTCAGAGCTCGTGTCTGGCCGGGCAGCTGCCTGGGGAGGCCTGCTTCCCCTCAAATTCCCTTCTGCTCCTGACGAGAGCCTGGTTCCCACTGCACCAGCTTCAGGGTGTCTGATGCCAGCGTGCTGACCTTGCCACCTGACCTGGACCTGCCGTAGGAGGCGGTGGGGGGCCTCTTTCCTCCCCTCCACGTGGGTCCCTCCATCCCCACCAGCCCCTACACCCCCGCCTCTCCCCCAGGGCACAGAGAGAAGTGGGCGCTACAGAAGCAACTTGTGGTGAAGTATTAGAGTTCACATGTCTTTTGAAAAAAGAAAAAGAGGGGGGCATGCTTAAACAGAAATACCCTCCCCCCTCCCGCAAAGAAAGAAAGTCCAGCCAGCACAGAGAAGGCCAGCCCCTAACCTCCCGTATGGCCCCTCTGCGGGGCTCAGCCGGACCCATGCAGCCACAGCCGCCCTGCCTTTAACAGATGGTGGGACCCACAAAAAGCCCCTCAAATCTCTCCCTCAATAACCTGGTCTCCGTCTGAGCCCTTCTCTGACCTCACCTCCATTCTCTCCCACCGCACTCCACCCCAGCTAACTGCAAATGTTAAATACAATGTAAAATGGCCAGAAGTGGGCACAGAGGTGGATGATGAGCTGAATCTGCAAGACAGAAACTCACGTGGATTAGTCACAAGTCAAACTTTTCCTAAGGCAAAGAACAAGCGGTGTGCCCACGGTCTTTATTCTCCACCTGACGTACACACTTGAGCATGCGTTTATCTGCTGGACAAAACTGAAAGCCATACTGATCTTGGAAAAGCAGACCCAGGCCCAGCAGAGAAAAGCATTTTTAAAGGGACGTGACCGAGAACTTCGGAGCCAGCACTTGACCTGTGTTTAATGTAACTTTGATCTGCTAGGGGACGCTTTCTGCTTACCTACTTGGAAGACGTTTGGCAGTGCTGGAAAATAAAGCACCACTGTCCTTTCATGAGATTTACGACAGGCTGTCAGCACTGTCTGATAATTGAACCTCCTTGAAATCAGCAAAGCTATAGAGATATCATCAGGAAGGCTGGCGTTCCCGCAGTGAGAGGAGGAAAAGGAGAGTCAGAAAAGCTTATTTACTTCATCGAACGCATGATCGAGGAACATTTAAACTGCCAAACGGAGGAGGAATGTGAAACACAGATTTTTCAAAATTCACTTAAAAGTCAAAGGAAATGGGACTGCAATGCCCTAGCCCTGTCTTTTAAAATGTCCAACGACGAGCTAAAATGCACCAAGCGCTACAGGCTGGGTAAGCCTGAGCCCGTTCCAGAAAAAACAGTTGACATGGATGACGGTGCTGTTTACTAGAAAACTAACCTACTTCCAGCAGACAGTGGACAACGTGACTGATACGAGACAAAATGTGTGGCTGTGTTTGCCTTGATGTGAGAGGGCGCGGCCCGTTTGTTTTCCTATTATGTAAAACCCCTGCTCGACTCCTGCCAAAACATTTTCCCAGTGACATGTCTGTCTGCCTTTGGACAGGTTCCTTACTAAAACAAATACACCAAACAAACCATCTTTGATAGCTGGGACTCATAAAGGCAAACAATGAGGACTACTATGGGCTGTTTAAGATGGCACCGGGCACCGCGCAGCTACCACACAGGCGGGGCAGCTCCACACGGCGGGCCGGGCCGGCTCCCAGGAGGCCCAGCTGCGAGCAACGTGCTCTTTCTTGGCAATAGCTGAGGCTCCCCCCGCCCGCACCTCTCGGGCAGCGAGTGGTCTTCTCCCTAATAAGTCACAGCATGTATATATGTTGTCTGCTTCAGAGGAGAGATAAGTATAAAAACAAACTATTATTACAAGCGCACACTCAAATGAAAAGAGAACGTCTCCTAAGACGATACTGGCACCCTATAAAAGTGTAATTTAACCTTATCTAATCTGGAGCCCGTTTCATCACAGGGATGGCCGATAATGTAAACCTTTGTGTGAGAGGCTGCGGAGAGGCCCCTCCTGGGACCGGCTGCCTGAGACCGGCGGTGCAGAGCGGCGTCCCGGGACGGAAGGTGAGAAAATGATGGATGAGCCAGGGTAGCGCCGGCAAAAATGGCTGAGAGGAGCGTTTCCTCTTCCCATCTGTTCAGGAAGGACGTCAGCGAGACAGACTAAACACAGGGCCTGGTGCGGGACTCCGCGTGCGCCCCTGCGCACACAGACAGCACCCGGGGGGACAGACGCCCTCGCCGGCTGCTCCTGAGGGGAAGCAGGACCGCCCCAGGCTGTCGCCAGAGCCGGCCGATGGCGGCTGGCGTCCCCGGGGAGTCTGGCCTAAGGTGCCCGCCCCTGCTGTGGCCACTGGTTGGGGGGACGGGCCCGCCAGAGCTGGGACTGCAGGCCCTTCCTGGGAAGACCCAGGGAGGCCTGCCCCAGAAGGGCCCCTGGGCACCACAGGGCCAGGACACTTTGCTGCCCTGTCCCAGGGCGAGCAGAGCTCCAGCGATGCAACCCCTCCCCACCCCTGTTCGCTGGGGACTCTGCAAATCTTGGCTGGGAGTTGGGGCTCACCCACTTCAGAAGCAGGTGGCCCAAGCCTCAGGCTCCCCCTCTGAGACGTGACAGCCAGGCGGTACCCTCACGGGGTCGTGGAGGTCTGAGGCCCTGTGCCCCCGCCTCGCCCTCCCGAGTCTCCGAGGGCACAGAGTGGCCGGCCGGGGTTCCCAGCAGTGCCCTGAGGTCTCCCGGCCTGCAGGGCCCTGCTTGCTGCTCCTCCTGAGCAGTTAGGACCAGCCATGAAGGGGGCGGGAAAGAGCGCCTCATCCTCCATGAGCCTGTCTCCAGGAGAATGGTCCCGGGACACCCACGTGGATGGGAGACCCAGGGGAGGAGCCAGGGCGACCCTCGGGCACGAGAGGACGCCAGTGCAGGCCCCGCTGGAGCGCCTGCCGGCCAGCACACAGCCATCTGCGCTCGCAGCAGACGCGGGACCCCGGGGGGGTGCTCCCGTAGTGGCCAGTACACAGCTGCAGAGAGGGGTCCAGCCCAGGTGGCACACCCCTCTGCTGGGAATACTCTGAACAAGGATACCTCCGTGTGTCTGCCGATCACACGGGTTAGCTCACCTACCAACTATCTGAGACACACGCTTTAACATCTGAAATCATCAGACTTATCACGGATGAGGTTTAATAGTTTACCATCTTCTCTCGGAGGCACGTAAGCCACATACCTTATCGCAAAGGGCACCTTAGCGCCAAGGGGCACAGCAGTGCAAGACAGAAAGGGGTGGCGCGCGACCCGGCAAGTCACTCTAAGCCCAGCTTCCTCCCGGGTGAGACACGGGAGACGGTGCCGTGCCAGGATTCGGCGGGAACGTCACTCTCGGCCCTGGACAGGACGACCGCCGAATCCTGGCTCCCCAGCCCACGGGCAAGGTCGCCCTGATGGATCCACCTGCCGCCCCCCACCAGGTCTGCCGGAGGAGGCCAGCTTTGGGGCGTGGAGAGGCTTTCTCCTTCCGGCTGGGCCTTTGTGATCCCAAGCAGAGCGGCCCTCAGTGAGTCACAAGTTTGTTACCGGCAAGTCTAACTCGAGTCAGCCCCGGCCTTAAAAGATCCGGGCGCGACCACGGCGGCTGCGCGTGGCTGTCTTCCTTTCATACACTCATTCCTGCTCGCGTTCTGTGGAAACTTGCCTCGATTCGCTGTAGTTTATCTTTCCTTAAATTTTCATTTCCAAACTATCAGCTGTAACGCGAGTGCATCCCTCCAAGCGCCAGCGTCTCGCAGGGCTCCACCCGGGGCCGCATCGCGCGCCGCCTGCGTGCCAGGCTCCGGGTGGAAACGCTCAGGGGGCTGGGGTCCGCGCTGAAGCCGGCGGCCCCACCACCCCCACCCTGTTCTCCCAATCGATTCTTTGGGGGTTCAGTTTTTTGGTAATTAAGACGAAGGATTGGTGAAAAAACAGAAGTACTTTTTCCTGGAAACCAGCGGTCTTCATTTGCAACTTTTATTGGCAAACCTGGCTGCCAGTAAATACATTCCTTGGCATCTCCCAGACTAGGCATCTTCCCTTGACTAGGCGGCTCCTCTTTCTCTGTAACATGTACATCAATTAAAGGGGCCGCTGGGAGGAACGCGGCCCGGGCTGCCAGCCTCCAGCCTGGTCGCCTCGGGTCCCGGGAACAAAGGCTCCCAGGCCTGTGCCAGGAGTCTGAGCCGGTCCCTCCAAGGGGCCTGTCGGCCGACTCTTCCCGCGGGCACGCTGGCGAGCTTACGGGTGCGAGGGTCAGGAGCCGGGCGGGCGGGCCCTCCGTCTGGCGGCGAGGCCTCCCTCAGGACCCGTTCTGCAGAGACCCGTCCCCGGCTGCGCCGAGGGGCTGGGCCCGGGCGCCGAGGGGCGTCGGGGCGCCGAGGGGCGGCCGCTGGCGGCAGGGGGCGCTCGGGGCCCGCGCAGAGCCGAAGCCGGAGCTGGACGGCCTGCGCCCCGCGCAGCAGGCGGCTTGGCCGGGGTGGGGGCGGGGAGGGGCT
Source organism: Cephalophus harveyi (assembly GCA_006410635.1). Taxonomy (NCBI): domain Eukaryota; kingdom Metazoa; phylum Chordata; class Mammalia; order Artiodactyla; family Bovidae; genus Cephalophus; species Cephalophus harveyi. The sequence continues at coordinate 366,545 of SJYT01025964.1, forward strand.
GCGCCCCGGGGTCCAGAGCTCCCGCCTCAGGTGCGGACCCCCGACGCCCCTGCTTCCCTGCCCGGCGCTCCAGCGGCCAAGGCGGGAAGCCTGTGGGCCCCGCTGGGCCGCGCTCCCCGGGGCAGACGCACACGACGACCCGGAGGCTGGCTGCTCGGAGCCCGGTGGTGCCGGCCGGCGCCCGCCCTGAAGGTGTGGACGGCGGGCCGGGCCGAGGACCCCACGGCCGCCCGGGAGCTTGGGGAGCAGGCAGGCCGCGCCCTGGGCCGGGTGGATGGAGCGTCCCGGGTCCCTGGCCGCCGGCTGGCGGAGGGGCCGGGGCGTCGGGGCTCGAGCTCCTCAGGCCGCTCCCGGGCGGGAGGGGGTCCGGTCCCGCGCGTGAGGCCCCCGAACCGGGCAGGAGAGCAGGGGAGCCGTCCCGGGACGAGGCCCCGCTGCCAAGAGGTGCGGCCAACTCCCCCCGCTGCGGGGCCCGCCGGCCCTCGGGTCTGTCTGCGCACAGAGGCCTTTCCTCCGACACCCGGAGCCCACCCGTGGGTCGGAAGGCGCCCGCGCGCTGCGTCCCTGTCGCCCGCACCGCGCACCTGGGGCCCCGCAGGTCGTCGGCCCTTGCAGGCCAGGCTGCTCCCAAGTCTCAGTGGGGACCCGGGTGGGAAGAACCCAAGTGGAGACTGGTACTTTCCGTTCATCCACGCTTAACATGTTATTTTTGTCCTGGATGGCTAAGGAAAGGAGGCAGTTGTCTTCTCCACCTACCTCTGCCAGGACAAAGGCAGCCCCCAGCACGCACAGCCAGGACCGTGGGTGAAGCTCCCCTCCTGTCCCGTGGCCCCTTCTAGGCACTCAGCTCGCTCTGCGCCCCAGAAATGCTCTGGGAAGCTGGCATTCCCTGCGACCAGCGGCAGGTGGGCCAAGCCCAGGCAACCCTGAGCTGTTGTGGGCACACTCCTGCCAGTGAGAGTAACTGGTGGGACGACCGTCGTGGGTACCAGGGGCACTGAATTCCCGTCACATGAGCCTCCTGTGGAGGCTGCCCTTAGGAGAGCAGCTCCACGGTCCGGTCCGTCATGGGAGCGCTTTGTCATCAGATCGTTTTCGATTTTTAAGATCGAAAAACAAACACATTTTTTATTTATCATAGGAATTGTTTTTCTACTAAGGAGGGCACTGAGCCAGGAAGACTGCATTAACAGAAACAAGTACTCTGAAACCCCCCGACGAAGAGAGAAGTCGATCTTCCAGAAGGCTGGGAGTCTTCCCCGCCCCGCGCTGCGCGGATGCCCAGCGCTCCTTGCCTGTCCGAGGGTCTGATAACGAATAAGGATCACTGCCGGCGCGTATCCTCCCCCACCCCTGGACTTCAGCTCTTCCTGAATGAGGCCATGTGGAGAACTTCCACAGGAACCTAAAGAGCGCGAAGACACCCCAAAACGGACGTGGCTACAATTGCTTGTGACTTCAGGCTAGCGGGGCGACTTCGGGTCCCACTGTCCGTGAAGTGCTCCATACGCCACGCTTGTCTCCCGGCCGCAAAAGGGGGGAAGGTGGGAGAGCTGCAGCCCGGCAGAAAGCCCTGCCCCCGTGAGCAGCGACCCCCCATCCCGGGCCCCCATCCTGGGCCGACTGCCCGTCTAGAGGGACAGCCAGCTTTTCTAGATGCCCCCTGTAATACATCCTCAGACCAGCCCCGACCCGCACCCCCAGGGGCCAGCTTCCCCGCAGGGCACCCGCTGAGCCAGCCAGGATCCCTGGACACTGGGCGGAGGGGCCTGCTTGTGTCTGGGGAGGATCACTGCCCAGGGCTGGGGGGCGGGGGCAGCGCTGGAAAGTTCCCAAGGGGGTCTCTGGAGGACAATGCCAGGAACTTGGGCTGAACTCACAGCCCCTCGGGAATTCCTTTCTGGGCCGGGGATCCCTGCCCCCTCCCGGATGGATCCCTATACCCTTTATCACAACATGAAAAGGAGCTGCCCCCCAGTTCCCGGTGCCCGGCGGGGGGTCACCCCGCCCCCTCTTCCTGCGGTGTCGCTGGGTCCCAGTGGGCTCTTCCTGCAGGACCCGCCCCTCTCCCTTCCTCAGCTCTTTCAGCGAGGGCTCGGGAGTCCTGTTTTGGGGAAGGCTGTGACACCCCTCCTCAGAGCTAAGACCCCATCGAGGGGCCCAGGAATTGTGACGCCCCCACCCTTCCTGCCGGCGGGTCAGGAAAGGGATGGGGCCAGGAAGGTCAGCGACCATCCGAGGAAACACATCCATTACCGACCGCTGTCGCCCTCGGACCTTCAGGTCGCAGCCGCGAGGTGTCAGAAAAACAGCGAAGGTTTCCTGCGAAGGCTTTCTGCCAGTTAAGGTCGTGGGGACAGTGAACTATGCAAGGGCATCAGAAACCCCAACCGAGACTAAAACCCTTCAGCCCATTCCCTGAAGACTCCGTGTCTGGGCCTTCGTGTCCACATACCACCACCACCGACAACAATAACAGACGTCAAGTACTTGAAATACAATCGAGCCGTTTAGTGGAGGTTTGCTTCCGAGGAAGCTTATAAAACACAAACGCAAATATCTTTTCCTGGCGAATACCCAGAGCGCGACCAGGGGAAAGTTGATCTTCGTAAACTGCACCCTCCTTTTCCCCCGTGCGCCAGAAACTCATTTCACAACGGCCACTTTCATCCCCAAAGCGGCCCAGCAAGGCTGGCTGTCGGATTTGCAGTTTATGTAAGGAGCACTCTCCACCTCTCGGGCCTCGGAGCCGGGAGCAGAGAGGCCGCGCGGGCCGGGCAGCGCGCACCACGTCTCCCGCGCGAGCCGCGGGCCCCTGCGCCGGGAAACCGGCGAGTCTCCAAGGCCGCGTTGATGCCCGCGCACCGAGAGCGGTGGAAACGCAGTTTAAAGGCCGAAGCAGCCAGAGGCCGAGGCATCCGGGGCGACCGCAGACTTCCTCGGCCTCCAGGCTGCTCCGAAGCCGGGGCGCCTACAAGGCCTCAATCTAGGCAGCGGATTCCGGCGGGACGCGGGCGGGTGCTGGGCACCAACGCACTGTTCGCTGCTTCTCCCTCCCCACCGGGTGTTCAGGAGCACCGAGCCTCTGCCCGTAACTCAGGGTTTCGCGGCGGCAGAGACGCGGCCTGGTGGGTGCCGGGGAAGCAGGCCGGAGCGGCCCAGGCGCTCTGCAGGCCGCGCGGCGCCAGGAGCCGGGCTTCGGGGAGGTACCGCCGGCTCGGGGGGAGCAGATACCCCAGTTTCTCCACGTCAGGGTCCACTCGGAAACCCAACAGTTTAACACCGCACAGGCCGGCGCCCAGACACTGAGCGCAGCTGGGGCTGGGGCTGTGGAGGAAGCCAGACTCGAGCCGGGAAGCCAAAGGGCTCCGGAACCGGGGTGGAGGTGTGAGGGGCGCCCGGCGGCTCTTCAGAGACCCCGAGGCGCGCAGTTCCTCAGGAGAGGGCCCGGAGGGCCGCTCCGTGTTGGCCGAAGTGCAGAAAGACCCGCAGGCCCGGAGGCCGGCTCCTTCCTGCCCAGACCCCAGAAGCCGCAAGTCTTGGGTCCCCCAGACCCTCAGAAGGCCCTGCAGGTGCGATTCCGAACGCCGCCCCCCCCATCAACCGGTTAGCTCTGCAAGCGGCAGCCACGCGGGGCGGGGAGGGAGGTGGCCGTCTTTACTCGTCACCCGCTCGCGTCACTGAGTTCGCAGCCCGAATCCTCCTTTAGGAGGCCCGTCTGCGAACCCCTGGAGGAGCCTGGACGCCCAGGCTCCGGAGAGCGCTCTGCAGACCCCACCGCCACGCGGTCCCAAGCTCTTGGCAAGGCCCCATGTCCCCCTCCCTAGTTTCTACTGGGGAGGGGTCGCGGGAACAGTGAGGGGGGAGCAACAGCCCCGCTCCCACCCGGAACAGAGTACAGTCCCAGCTGGCCCCGCTTTCCACGCAGAACCGTGCCTTTTTGTAACTCTGCTCAGGACTGGAGAACTTCCAGGTGGGGGAGACTGGGGACTTCTGGGAACCGCGGAGACTGGTGACCAGGAGTGGGGGGAGAGGAGGGGAGAATGGGGGGGGAGGGGAGGGGAGAATGGGGGCTGTCTCTTATACACATCTAGATGTGTATAAGAGACAGGGCTACTTGTCTGCAGGCTTCTGCATGCACCCAAGCTGGGCCTCAGAGGGTCCCCATCATGGTNCGCCTACGGGCCCTACACGCCGCAGCCGCAGCCCAAAGACATGGTGAAGCCGCCCTACAGCTACATCGCGCTCATCACCATGGCCATCCAGAACGCGCCGGACAAGAAGATCACCCTGAACGGCATCTACCAGTTCATCATGGATCGCTTCCCATTCTACCGGGACAACAAGCAGGGCTGGCAGAATAGCATCCGCCACAATCTCTCGCTCAACGAGTGCTTCGTCAAGGTGCCGCGCGACGACAAGAAGCCGGGCAAGGGCAGCTACTGGACGCTCGACCCGGACTCCTACAACATGTTCGAGAACGGCAGCTTCCTGCGGCGGCGGCGGCGCTTCAAGAAGAAGGACGCCGTGAAGGACAAGGAGGAGAAGGACCGGCTGCACCTCAAAGAGCCGCCGCCGCCGCCGCCGCCGCCGCCACCGGCGGCCGGCCGCCAGCCCGCGCCCGCGCCCTCCGAGCAGGCCGACGGCGCGCCGCCCGGGGCGCAGCCCCCGCCCGTGCGCATCCAGGACATCAAGACCGAGAACGACTGCCGCTGCCGTCCCCTGCCCCTACCTTCCCTGAGCCACTCCCAGGAAGGGCCCTGGGTGGGCTGCTCCTTTGCCCCCAGAGTCAGCGCGGCTCGGTGCTACTTGGGTGGCCCTGGGACTGCATTTCGGGAGCCCAGGGAGTGAGTGAGCAGTGGGCAGGCAGCCAAAGCTGTGGGCCTCCTCCCTGAGCGGGTGGTGGCACCCCAGGCCTGGCCCGGGGGGCAGAGGAGGCCTCCCCTGGCGCAGGCTGGAGGTTGGTCGCCAGGGCTCCAAGCTGGAGGCTGGGGAGTGGAGGGCTTTGCTCTGGGGCTTTGGCTGTCTCTTATACACATCTAGATGTGTATAAGAGACAGCCCCAGCCCCTGTCCCCGGCCGCCGCCCTGGGCAGCGGCAGCAGCGGCGCCTCCGCGGTGCCCAAAATCGAAAGCCCCGACAGCAGCAGCAGCAGCCTGTCCAGCGGGGGCAGCCCCCCCGGCGGCCTGCCGGCGGCGCGGCCGCTAAGCCTGGACGGCGCGGAGCCCGGCCCGCCGCCCGCGCCCGCGCACAGCCAGGGCTTCAGCGTGGACAACATCATGACGTCGCTGCGGGGGTCGCCGCAGGGCGCGGCCGCCGAGCTGGGATCCGGCCTCCTGGCCCCGGCCGCCGCGTCCTCGCGCGCGGGCCTCGCGCCTCCGCTGGCGCTCGGCGCCTACTCGCCAGGCCAGAGCTCGCTGTACGGCTCGCCCTGCAGCCAGAGCCCCGGCGCGGGCGGGGGCGGCGGGGCGGGGGGCACCGGGACCTACCACTGTAACCTGCAGGCCATGAGCCTGTACGCGGCCGGGGAGCGCGGCGGCCACGTGCAGGGCGCTCCCGCGGGCGCCGGAGGCTCCTCGGTGGACGATCCTCTGCCCGACTACGCCCTGCCCCCGGCCACCAGCAGCAGCTCCTCGTCCCTGGGCCACGGCGGCGGCGGCGGCGGCGGCCAGGAGGCCGGCCACCACCCCGCGGCCCACCAAGGCCGCCTGGCCTCGTGGTACCTGAACCAGGCGGGCGGGGACCTGGGCCACCTGGCCAGCGCGGCGGCGGCGGCCGCGGGCTACCCGGGCCAGCAGCAGAACTTCCACTCGGTGCGGGAGATGTTTGAGTCGCAGCGGATCGGCCTGAACAACTCGCCGGTAAATGGGAACAGCAGCTGTCAGATGGCCTTTCCCTCCGGCCAGCCCCTGTACCGTGCGTCCGGGGCCTTCGTCTACGACTGCAGCAAGTTCTGACCCCCGCCTCCGCCCCGCCTGCCTCCCAGCCGGACCGAACCGAGCCCCGGAGCAGGCGCAGCCAAAAGGACCCTCAGCGCAAAAGCGAAACCAAAAACCCAGCCCGTAAAACGTCCACCAAACTAGCAAACAGACGCCCTCCACACTTTCAAGTCACCAGCGTGAAGAAAAGGCTTTCTTTTCTTAGAAGATGGATTCGGAGCCACCTCCACTTTGCTTGATCTAAACAAACAGAACCGTATAACTGTTTTGTACAGAGACAGCAGAGTCATGGTTTGTTAAAGGGCAGTGTTACTCCAGATAACACGTAAGTTTCTTCCTCTTTTCAGAGAACACCTCTCCTCTTCCTGACCTGTCCCTTGTCCTCTTACCTGTAAGATATTATTTTATTCTCCATTGAAAGGAGGGAGGAAGTCCCCCATACATGGAAATGGCTTTCTTTTTATTCCTGGACTTGTTTTAAAATGTAAATTGCAACATAGTAATTTATTTTTAATTTGTAGTTGGATGTCCGTGGACCAAACGCCAGAAAGTGTTTCCAAAACCTGACGTTAAATTGCCTGAAACTTTAAATTGTGCTTTTTTGATTATGAAAAGGGAAACTGTATTAATCTTATTCTATCATCTTTGCTTTCTTTTTGTTGAGCATATTCATTGTTTATTAATAAATTACCATTCAGTTTGAATGAGACTTATATGTCTGGATACTTTAATACAGCCTTAATTCTTATAAGAGAAAAAGATTTCAGAGATTAAAACACTAGAAATTACCAATTATCCTCCTAAATCTCTGAAAAAAAAAAAAAAAAGTAGAGACATCCTCTGACTATTTCTGGTCAAATTACACGTGTAAGTCTCTTTTTGTTTAGGTTTATTTTTTTCCTGCGGCATCTTTTGCAAAAGTTACTATATAGTCAGCTTGCTTTGTGGCTAGTAAAAAGAGATTTTCCTAAACATATCTGAGTTGGCATATACACAAATGCGTTTTCTCAATAATGACAACAGGATTCGAAATTTCAAGCCCATGAAATCGGCATCAGCCTCACCACAGTGATACCTGCGTGTGGAGAGACAGCTGTGCCTTCAGACACACATTTGAATATTTGGCTTGTGTATCACTTAAAAAACTGTCGTACATATCAGATATCCCTGTGAGCCAAATGCTGGATGAATTTTCTTCCTGTTAATTTCACTCCTTTCTAAGAGGGGGATACAAAAACCTAGCTTTTAAATATGTGTATATAACTCATCCACATCTACAATCCTTCATGTCCAGTGTAGGATTGATTTTTATTTTAATGTACTGCGGGTTGGAAAGGGATATTTAATCTTTGGGAAACTATTTTAGAAGATATGTTTGTAGAACAATTATTTTTTGGAAAAAGATTTAAAGCAATAACAAGAAGGAAGGAGCGGGAAGCAGGGTATTTTAATCCAGGTGGTTTCTTTTCAGTCCCATTTTTCTTGTTAATTTACAGTTAAACGTAAGGGGCAGCCCGCTAGCCCCCTCCTTTTGTAAATAACCCAGGAAATGTAATAAATTCATTATCTTAGGGTGATCTGCCCTGTCAATCAGACTCTGGGGAGATGCGATTTGATTCCAGACTTTCAGGGTCTTTCCGTTTGTTCTCGAGATAATACAGTTCCCTGGTATCTGCCGCTCGATCTAGAGGCAACACTTAGCAGTAATTGCTGTTGCTTGTTGTCAAAATTTGATCATTGTTAAAGGATTGCTGCAAATAAATACACTCTACTTCCAGTCAAAAACTGCTTTACACGGCCTCTGATTTGCTGGGTCCCTGGCTCAGAGTCGAGCCCGGAGGCGCGCAGGGCTGGGGCGCGGCGTCCCCGGGGGCAAGCCGCGGGGACCGGCCTCCCCGCCGCGCGGCCTCCGCGTCGCAGCCCCGGCCCGGGCGGCCTGGCGCCTCCCGGGAGCCCCCGTTCGGAAGTGAAGGGGAAGGATCCGCGGGCAAACCGCCTGGCCCCCGCGTGGCCCATTCGTGGGAGCCGAGAGCGGAGCTGGGCTGGCGGACGAAGGGGCCGCGGCGGCGCGGGGCCGGCCCCGAGGGAAGCGGCCGCAGGTGGCCAGCGGCCCGGTCCGCAGGACGCGGAGCGCCCCCACCCGCCCCCAGGCGGGCTGCGGGAGCCGAACGCTCCGGCCTCAGCCGCACCGACTCTGAGCGGTGGGCGGCCGTGTGGACCCGGCCGTACCCGGCCTCGGGACCGGACGCTCCTCGGCTAATTAGGGGAAGACCCGTCCCGGGCGCTCAGCGCCCACGGCCCCTCCTCTCCGCCCGGCTGGGTCGGGCGCCAGGAGAGCCGCGCCGAGGCGCCGCTGGCCGGGTCCGAGGCGGGCGGGCCCACCGCGCGTCTGCGCCTGGAGCGGGGCTCCGGGCCCGCGCCGCGCCCGCCGCTTTGTCTGGAGGACGCACGTGCGTTCGTCCAGCGCGCGGCGGCCCGGGGGCCACGGGCAGGCCCCGCCGCCGGCGCCCCGCGCGCCCTGGCCGGCCTGACAGCCTCGGCCTGGCCTGTCGGCCGGCGCTGGGCCCGGGCGGCCTCTCCGCTGGGCCGTGTCCCCTCTCGGCGCGCGCGTCCCGTTCGCGGAGGCCGCGGGGCAGCTAAAGCCGCTCCTCGGGCAGGGGGCGTCCCCGCGGCCTCGGGGCCTGGCCTCGACCCGCCTTCGGTGCTCGGCGGCGAGGGTGAGAGAGAGCTGGCCGGCCCGGCGGCGCTTCCGACCCGGCTCGTCCTTCTCGCCCCGAGTCCCTGGGCTGGAGAGGGAGCCCGGCGCGGCGCTCGGCTTCTGGAGGAGGCCGGCGGGCAGCCCCGGCCCAAGCAGGGGAGCACTTGCCTGCTTGCTCCCCAGGGAAGCCTCTTAGCAGTCACTTCTGCCTTTTCGATCCCAGCATTTGAAAGTTAGGTCTTTGAGACATGCGTCGAGGAAGGTGCTTGGGTTATTTGTAGGCAGAGAAAATAGTTTTCTCTACAGGAGTTGCCCAGGGCGTTGTTCAGAAGCTGTTTTGGAGCAGAAGGGTGCAGGGCCTGGTCATGAAGCTGATGTTAGATCCCCTGATGTGGCACGTCCTGCTCTCAGGACGCTTTGGCTTCGCAGATAGAGTTTAAGGCCGACTCCTGCCACCTGATCCTTGGGAGGTCAGGGCTCTTTATTCTGGAGGGACCCCAAGTTGTTCCTCAGTGCTCTGCACATTTGATTGGAACTGTCACAGCAACAAGGATAATTTTGCTGTGAAATATCCTAAGAGAAACTCCTTCATGTTTGAATAAATAGCACAGTTTGGAATTAGCCTGGGACATCAAACAGGACCCAGCGAGGGGAACTGGGCTAGTTTGGAAGTCCGTCTCTGTAGAAAGCCTGAGGAAAGGAAGTCTTCTTGTCCTGTGTGTGGCAGTGGGCGCTTCTTAGCAGTTTCTACAGGAGCAGGCAGTTCTCAGCGTGCTGCGTGCCACATCCAGGCTTGCATTTGGCGAGTCACACGGTGGTGGGTGCTGTTCTTCAGGGTGATGTAGGTGGCAGGCCGTTTCCACCAGACTGCAGGCAGACAGGCACACGTCTTACAGCCCGTCGTGGCCGCAGTGTGTGTCACTAACAACGGAGGTCTGCAGGCGAGTAAGGCTCGAGTGTGCTGGGCCCGCACGCCCTGATTGTTTCCTGCAGGGCCAGAAGCAAGGTCGGGAAACAAGCCTGCCTTCCAGCCCCGTGGCTCCCCTGAACCTTGGTAGGTGAAGAGGGAGGGGGGCCTTCGCCCCCTCCCCGTTGCCTTGGAGGGGGTCTCGGTTTGTGAGGTGGAGAGCCATCCGTTTTGTTGTGGATGGCATGGTGCTGGCCCAGCTGCCCGGGAGGGCGGCGGCACCCCGTGGATCCAGGCCGTCCCCTGTTGTTGGCGGCAGTGGGAGTGGTAGTTTCTTTCCGCCGTCGCCCCACGCCGCACCCCACGCCCGGAGCTTCTGGGGGGCCTGCTTGCTCTGGAGCCCAGTGCCCAGCGTGGGGATGGCCTGCCTGGCGTCGCTGAGTCTTTGGGCTCCTGAGGACTCATTTTGTGGAGCCGTTCCTGAAGCCATTTAGGCCTTCCCACCGGGTCATAAACAAATGTCGCTTTAGGGGCAAGATTGATGGTGGCCACGTAATAAAGTGGGCGGGCGGGCAAGAATCGGATTCTGTGCGGATGCTTCTTCAGCCAGGCAGGGAGCTTTGGGGGAGGTTGAGAGAAAAAGGACCCAGGGACTGTATCAGAGTATTCACCCCAGGAAGCCCGGGGGAGGGGGGTGATGCACAGCCTGATTGATTCGGGGGATGGCCAAGGCAAAAACAAAAACCAAAACCCTTCGACATGTGCTTGGGGCTGAAATGCCAGTTTCAAGACCCCATTTTCCGGAAAGTTACTATTTCAATTTATGAGGAGGCCAAGAGGTTCCTTGAAAAGAGCTGTTTGTTAATGGCACTGCGGTCACACCTAAACACAGCCTTCCTCGGACAGAGGGTATCGGGCCCCTGCTCCAGGCCCCCCTTTGGCGGCAGATCCGGCGGCGGTTCGCGGCCCTGCTGGCTCGGTTTCTGCGCCCCGTACCCGCCTCTGTCCTCCCCTTCTCCCGCCTGACTCCCCCAGGCCTCCGCAGAAGCCTGGGGGCTGAAGCCCCTCCTGGGAGGGTCCCCACCCGGCCGGGGCTGCCTCCCATGCCCACTGCGCTGGGCCTGGGCCGGATGTGGCTGCCGGCTGGTGAGCAGGCCTTGGACACCCGGCCCCAGGGAGCAGGACGGGCTGGTTCCAGGTCCAGATCTGGTTGAAAAAGGGGCGATGGTTAATCCAAGGAGTTCTAGCTCCGAAACCCATTCAGGGGAATGAAAGCCACTTCCCCATGACGTTCTTCACGGGATTAGGAGTGGAAAATTGAGCAAAATGGACCATGTCCGCCTTGTTGGAAACCAAACCACGGCCTACGGAGCAGGAGGGCAACCTAAGACCTTTGCCACGCCGTTCCTTCTCACCCGGTTCCAGAGAAGTCTCTGCTTCACATTATTTTGTTGTTGTTGACTTGATTTTTTCCCTCACTGATTTCAAATTTGCAGCATATTGAGCTTATTAGAGGGGATGCCGTGGGCTCTGGGATCTCCTGGCCTACAGGCCAGGGACTCTTCAGCAGGAGAGAAGGGCGGAGCTCCTGGAGGAGACGCAGGACAGCTCCGAGTGGTTGGTGGGGACCCTGGGGGACTCCGGAGGCCTCCCCAGGCCCCCTGCTCCTCCAGGTGTCTCCCACCTCCCTCCCCCCACAGAGCACCTCCTGTCTCTGCCTTTGGGTTCCTCCAAGCCGCTGCCGCTGCCGTCCCCTGCCCCTACCTTCCCTGAGCCACTCCCAGGAAGGGCCCTGGGTGGGCTGCTCCTTTGCCCCCAGAGTCAGCGCGGCTCGGTGCTACTTGGGTGGCCCTGGGACTGCATTTCGGGAGCCCAGGGAGTGAGTGAGCAGTGGGCAGGCAGCCAAAGCTGTGGGCCTCCTCCCTGAGCGGGTGGTGGCACCCCAGACCTGGCCCGGGGGGCAGAGGAGGCCTCCCCTGGCGCAGGCTGGAGGTTGGTCGCCAGGGCTCCAAGCTGGAGGCTGGGGAGTGGAGGGCTTTGCTGCGGGGCTTTGGGGACGATTTACATGACAGATGAGAGGGAGAGGAGACAGACTCTTCCCTCCCCCATCACCCACCCCTGGGAAAAGGCAGGGAAACCGACGCTTCGGGGGCCATTAACTCCCAAGGCCTCTCTCTGTCTCCCGCAGCGTAAAGGCTGCTCGCTGGTCCCTGGCCCGAGGCTGCGGGCCTCCTTAGTGGCTATAGTTGGGAAAACCGGGCAGGAGTGGGAATCACGTGTTTAGGGAGCGATCGGATTCTCAAAAACCCGCGAGTGGGGGAAAGACGAGGACTGTGTCCCCTGCGGAGAGAGCCCCGCGTTCCTGGCGGCGGGCGGGTGCCCGTGGCCGCGGACACGGAAGCGAGCCGGTGCGCGAGTGCGCAGCGCCTGGGTGCTCGCTGGGCGGGGGCCGCCCCAGGGTCTTCCGTGCGGCCCGGGGGGGCCTTTCGTGGTGGTCACCCCGCAGGAGGTGCGCTGGACCTGGCAGCGGGCTTTAGGCCCCAGCGGGCTTAGGCCCCACTGTGGCTCCCGGCCGCCGTCTGGGAGCCAGACACCCCCGAGGCGTCTGCGCCCGGCGTCCAGCGTGTCTGGTGACCGAGAACGCGCCCTCCGCCGCGGCTTCGCAGGCTGTCCCCGGGAGAGGGTCGGGGGCCGGGGGAGAAGCAGCCCGACAGGAAGGCCTCGCTGGGCGGCCTCCTCGCCATAACAAGCCGAACTCCATTCGAGGGCCTGCTCCCCCGCAAACGGCCCGGCCGCCCCTCCTGCCCTGGGGGGGCCTCGCGGTGGGCCCAGGCCTCGGATCGGAGCCGCCTCCCTCGGAATCCCGTGGCGGCCGCCGCCGCGGTTCGCCCGCCGCTGGCCGTTTGGGGCCTCGGCCTTCCGAGCATCGCATCTCGCGCGCCTCGGGCGCTCGGCGCGGGGCTGAGCCTTGCAGCCCCTTCTTAACTGCGGCTCTCCCGCGTCCTCCGCTCGGCCTGCGCTCGCGATGCTGGGACACGAGGTGGGGGGGGGGTGTCCCGCCACCCGCGCTGGGGGAGGGGCGCCTGGCCCCCCGGCGGCCCCGGCAGGCAGTAGGTGTGGCAGCCGCGGACCCTGCATCCACGTCGGGGCTCCTTAATGCAGTAGCTTCCGCCCGGCGCCTGGTCCCCGAATCCAGAGATCAAAGAGGGGCAGCTGAGAGCGGGGCGACCCGTGCCTGCGACCCCTGACCCTGGCGGGAGGGTGGGGGCCGGGGCCGGGGGTCAGGCCGCGGTCGCGGGCCTCCCTGCGGGGCTGCTTCCCCGGCAGAGACGATGGGGCCTGGCCGTGGTGCCCAGGACGGGCCAGCGGAACGTCCGGTGGCGGGCCCAGGACCCTGGACGGCTGGAGAGGCGGTCGCGGGCTGATCGTGGTGGCGCCGCCTGGATCCGGGGACCGCAGGTCAGCGACGCCGCGCGTCAGGGAAGGGGCGCTGGATGCTCCGCACGAAAAATCAAAACCTGCCGTTTTTGGAGAGGTGTGGGTGGCGTGTTTGGCTGTGGAGGTGTTTGAAAACCCCACGTCCAGGCACACAGTCCTGCAGTAAATCTGGCGACTCCCCTCCCCCACCTCGGACACCACCCGCCCGAAAGGCTGCTCCTTGTGGAAAACAGATGGCTCGGGAACTTGGACTTGCACGCTTCTTAAATCGGAGAATACCCGGCTGGAACTGCTGGTGCAAACCTACCTGGAGTACTGTGAGGCTTTTTGGGGGGGCTTCAAAATGATTTGTAAACAACACATTTATGGTAATTCTGAAACAAAAGTTGGAGAAAACGCCTTCTGCTTCCCTGGTGGCTCAGATGGTAAAGAATTTGCCTGCAGTGTGGGAGACCTGGGTTCGATCCCTGGATTGGGAGGGCATGGCACCCACTCCAGTCTTCTTGCCTGGAGAGTCCCATGGACAGAGGAGCCTGGCGGCAACAGTCCACGGGGTTGCAGAGAGTCGGATACGACTGGGCGCCTCAGCACAGCGCTGAGCTTCACGGCAGGGAAGCTCTCGGTCCCCAGTGGCGCGCAGACCACCCCGGGTCTGTCATCTCGGTGGCTGGCGTGTGTCCGAGCACCGTCCCAGACGGGAGTCCAGCTCCTGAAGGAGCTGCCTCGTGGGGAGGCTAACCCCCCCAGCCCTCTGGTCCTCCCCTCTCAGGCCCAGCCTGCGTGTCCACACTCACCCCTAGACGGCTGGAGGGGCAGAAGGCTTTCGGGGCCACCCTCCCTCCCGACCTCCTGCAAGGACAGCACACAGTCCGCCACCGTTCGGCAGGTGGGGTGGAACCGAGGCCATGGCTGTCCGGTACCACCCGCGGGCCTCGCTGCTCACGGGGGCGCCAGTGTGGGCCTGACGGCTCTGCTCTCGTGTCGGAGCGTAAAGCTTAACTTCCTTAGTTTCCACTTGAAGAATCAAGGTGGAAGATAATTGATAGCATCTAAAATGAATCCTCAAAGCTGGCAGAGGAGAGAAAAGGGGGAAAGTAAATTTGTTGAAATTGAAGCGAGACTTAAGGTACAAGAAACCGTTTAATGAGGATTGTGTTAAAGGAGGTCTCAGTGAAATTCACAGCACGGAAAGAGCGCAGAGATACTCAAGCAGCCCTGTTCTCTTTCCGCCCTCTTAAGCACACAGGGGAGGTCAGGAAGCCAGGCTACCCCCTCCCCATCCAAAATATGGGGAGAGAGAGAAGGCTGCAACCCCAATACTTCCTGTGTCCTTGGAGCCCGACGCTCCAGGCCGTTTTGAGAGCAATTTCACCCCAGGGCACCACCAAAGCCCTGCTAACCCCCTGCCTGGACCCCCTCCGGTGCTCACCGAGGAGCCGCTGCGTAACAAGCCACGGAGCTCAGGGAGCCGCTGTGAGCCGGGCTGGAGGGTTCAGAGGGTCAGAGGAAGAGGAGGAGGGGTCTGCCCACCCCATCGAGGCCAAGGGCAATGTGTGTGAAGGTGTGTTTGTGAGATGTTTAAGAGTATGTTTGTGACAGCGGGTTTGCATTGTGTGTGTGTGTGAGAGCTGGCATGTTTGTAGGTGTGTGTTTGTATTTGTGTTTGCATGTGTGAGTGTGTGTGAGTGTGTGCCCACCAGCCTGCCTAGTCTTGGAGGCCCAGCTTTCCGGGGACCATCTGTTTCCAATTAGCAGCGTCCCGATTGGGAGAAGGCCCGTCCTGGGGCAGCTCCCGAGTCCAAGACCCGGGTGGGCCGGCTCGGGCCCCTGGTTCTGCTCCATGGGAGCCAGGCTGCCCCCGGCCAGCAGGCTCTCACAACTGGAGCAGCCACACAAAGAGCCCTCTCTTCAGCCACCAGCCTGGAGCCCAGGTCCTCCCCAGATTGTAAACCTGCTCCTGAAGACATTCAGAAATAGTTCAGTCCCACTCACAAGCATGTGCAAAGGCTGGAATTCCATTTGCTGTAAAGTTTTATTTTATTTTCCTTGGAGGGGGAGTGAGGGGGAGAGGAGTCCTGACTCAGTTTGTTCTGGGGCAAAATACGGCCTCTCAGGCAGAGGCTCCACCTGAACGCAAACGCTTGCTGGTGCGGGTGAATCCACACACGTGTGTCCACCTGCCTGACGCTGTACAGACGCGCTGCTCATGTCTCAGGAGCACACGCGGTGAAAGCCAGGCTGCTAAATGATGCTCTCAGCGAAACCGGATTTCTGATTAACCTCGTGTGGTTCACGTGCACGGTGTCTGGCATACATTAGGCACTAAATATAAACCAGTTGAATGACTAAATAAAAATTAGATTTAAAAAGTGATCTAGTACTGAGAGGAGGTTGGAAATAAGTAGTGTGTGTAGGACTCTAGACCACAAGCAAAGGCATGGGCTCAGAGACCTCTGGGTCACCCAGGGGCCTGGCCTGGAATGTTCCAGCAATATTTACCTTCCTTCAAGTTTCTTCTAACCCTCCCTGTTTCTCAAGCCTTCTTTTGAGACGGTGGGAGCCCTGTGGGTTCTAATTACAGCTGTGGACCGGAGCGGCTGTGAATGCCGCCTTTCTGCAGGACCTGGGTTTCCAGGCCGGCTGCACAGAGCGGCTTATTGTCGCCAGGAGGGGACGGCAGTGTCGCTGCTCAGACTCAGGAGGGCGTGTGGCCCGGCAGGCTCAGCCCGAGACCACTGCAAGGCATGGATTTGGGTGACTTTTTGTTTGGGGTCCTTACAGTTGATGCTTTTATAACTTTGAGACGGTATCCACAGGGACTGTGTTAATGCTGATTAAGAGAAAGGCTCATTTTAATAAGAAAAGAGAAAAACCATTTGAAAGCCCCACAATTTCAGTTGTCTGGGATATAATTTCAAGTGAAGCGAATAAGTGATTAAAACATCTAATTCCAAAACCGATCGGAGGAGGAAAGGGAATCGGCCGGGCCCTTCCCCGCTGCCGCAAACCTCGGCCAGCTTGGGTCCCAGCGCAGCCCCGCCGGGCGTTCAGGCGTTGGGGTTGGTCCTCATGAGCTCCACGTCGGCCTCCACCATCTCTCGCACCAGCTCCTGCGGGCAGGGCATGGGCGCGGGTCAGGGGGAGCCCCGGCCTCCGGCCCCTGGGCCCTCCTTGCCCACCCCGGCCCCCTGGAACCTGTCTCTTATACACATCTAGATGTGTATAAGAGACAGGCTCTGAGCTGGATGCTGAAGGTCCCTCTCCCTTCTTGACCCTCAAGGGACCTGGCCAACTTTAAAAACAATTAAAAAAAAAATATTTATTTGGCTGCACTGGGTCTTAGTTGCAGCACACAGGATCTTAGTTGGAGCATGTGGGATCTAGTTCCCTGGCCAGGGATTGAACCTGGGCCCCTTGCATTGGGACCACAGAGTCTTAGCCACTGGACTATCAGGGAAGTCCCTGGCCAACTTTTTTTTTTTTAATGACATAGAATAGGAAATAGCAGGGAGTATGCCTGTGAATATGTGTGAATGTACTGCCTTATGATGTAAAATAATTTCTGACTGCCTGTTACAGTCAAACCCTGTAACAAGTATCACTTATGGGCCTCACATAAGGGGCAGAGTAATCTAAGCCCCGTTAAGGTGGCCCAAGCCTCCTTTCACATCTACCCCGGGAAGCGAAAGGATTATCACTACAGTAAGGGAAACTGAGGCCCTGAGAAGTAGGGTGGCCATAAGGGACAGAGCTGGGGTTGGACGGTACCCAGAGCTTGGCTGCCCCCCAGGAGGAGGGAAGGGCAGCCGAGGAGCGAGGAGCTGCCGTGTGCCTATCCGGGCGAGGGGCGGGGCCGGCAGACGCGGGTCCCCTGCATTCTCCCCGTGTTGGATGGATCCACACGGGCAGGCTCGGGGCGGGGCGGGCGGGACCTCTGTGCTCACCCCAGCCCGGCCGGCTCACTCGGCCTGGCCCGTCTGCACAGTCTGCACCGTCTGTTCCAGCATGGCCCTTCCAGCGCCCCTCCACCACCCAGCCCCACATCCAGACTGGGCTCAAGCAAGCTCCCAAAGGGCTTCACTGAATAACAGTCACACAAGTTACTTCTGCTGGCCCTGAAAGTCCATGAGCAGAGTCCTCAGGAAAAGTAGGTGCAGATATTACTGATCAGCAATTTAACGCAGTGCAACATGGAGCCGGAGATATATGCGGAAAAACAAGTGAATTTATTTTTCTCTCCTCTCCCTGAGTAAACGTGTCTAGACTTCGAGGCTGCTTCTGTTGGAGAAGAGAGTCACACAAAGACATGCATTCCGTCTGTGTCCCCAGCGGGAGCTGTGAAGCGTGGCCCCTGGAAGCAGAGCCCCAGGCCCCGCAGTGGTCCCGCTCGGCTGGGAGGAGGGGGCGGGCCGCTGGTCCCACACCTGCCACGCAGCCAGCTCTGAGGGTGCAGGGCCCCGAGCCCCGTGCCACTTTGCCTGGCTGCAGGAGGCTCGGGAAGGGCGCTCTGCATTGTAGCTCTGTTTCCTGTATTTTTCTACAAGCAGCTCCTAATCTAAAAACAAGTAGGGAACTACAATTAAGGAAGAAGAAAAATGGCTTTCAAAAGCTCAGAAACAGACGTGCTACCGTGCAAGGATTTCATTGAAACCAGAGACGCACCAGTAAAACTTCCCGATGCAGTTCTGAGCCCAGCTCCCACATTCCAGCCCAGCAGCTAGCTTTCGCCTTCTGCCAAGGCGCTGTCTCCCTGAAATTTAATTAGACCGAGAGATCTTGTGAAGGAAAAGGATGAGGTTCCACTAAAACAAAACGTCGGCTCTGGATGCCAGCTGCTGTGTCCGAGCCGACACCTAGACCGGCCCCTTCTAGGGAAGACAGGGACACCCGGCTTGTTTTATACTCAGCCCCTCTTGAGGGGCTTTCCTGCTTGCCCCCAGTGAGTCCGTTACAGAAAAGGTAAACAGCTGGGCCTGCAAGGTTTGGGACCCGGGCTGGGGTACACGAGGCTGGCCAGCGAGGAGGGGGTGTGGGGCCCGGGCCGGGGCTGGCCCAGCGTCCCTCCCAGCGGCTCTGAGGACAGGCGCGGAGCCTGCCCAGCGTCCCTCCCGGCCCAGACGCCCCCCACCCGCGTGGGAGCGGCTCTGAGGACAGGCGCGGAGCCGGCGTGTGTCTTGCTCTGTTTCTCTTCTGACAGTTCAGCTCCTCCTTTATTTACAGGCTTGAAGCCTTAGTCTGACAGCAGCGGCCGGAGTTGAAGGGACGTGATGATTTTATGCACAGTTTCCCAAATGCACGCTGTGCACTGGGTGGTCTGGCCTTTCCTTTAGAAGGGAGACAGGACCGCTCTGGGAAGAATGTGAGGCATTTCTACATGAAGACCACGTTTCCTGAGCTCCGGCTCTGGGTGTCCTCCGTCTCCACGGCTGCTCCTTAGGTGAGCACTGCAGTTTCAGCCTGTGATTTATTCTTGTCGGATTCAATTAGGGTTGGCTGAGCGGGTCCCAGCGGCGGAGCGGCACGCACACCCGTGTGCAGACGCCCCGGCTCTTCTGGGGCCGCAGACTCCGGGGCCGCCGTCAGGGCTCGTCCTCTGACGGCCGGGTCCAGCCCGGAGGCCTAGGGCCCGCGTGCCCGTGGGCGGAGTGGCAAACCGACACAGGTAGGAAGCATGTTTTGCTGCAGTAATTTTTCTGGCTTTCCTGGTTTCTGTCCTTGTTACAGTGAAGTGATAAAGGGCCAGGCCAGATCCTGGAAAAGTCATTATTAGGCCGGTTCCTGAGCCCCCAGCAGCCAGCACAGAGCCGGGAGAGCAGGCCTGCGCTGCCGGCGCCACCTCACCAGGCCGCTCTCCATGCCCGGGGGCGTCTCGTCTCTGCCAGGATGAGGACCCATCTCCAGCGGGTGGCCTCCCTCCCTTGCTCCGTGCTCCGGTCATGATTCAGCACACGGAGCCCCTGGCTGCCCCCCGCTTTCCTGAAAGCCACCCGGGGAGAGCTGTTGGCAAAGTCCGTCACATTTCTTTTTAGAGTTCATACTCTCACTCTTTTCTCTCGCTCTTTCACTGAAGTTACATTAGGAAGATTTTTCATATGAAAGTTAACATCCATTTTATTTTCAAGTGGTGTGTCTCCTTAACAGGGCTGTCTGTAGGCTTTCTGAAGGGCATCCGTTTAGGTGGAGAAACAGCTAAGGGTGGGCACGCTTCGGGCAGGAGGCTGTTAAACGCCCGCAGCGCGCACAGGAAGAGCTGGACTCCAGCCTGCGACTGCGAAGGGCCCAGACGACCCGGACCGCTGAGGCCGAGCCACCTTCCAGGACCCAAGAGCCGAGCGCGGGGACTGCTCCACGTTGAGCAGCTTCCTTCCACTTTGCTTAAAAAAGCAGAGCTGAGGAACGGCTGCGGCTCCCAGGGAATAAAAGAATGCCAGTGAATCTGGCTCCTCCTGTAACTCGATGCTAACGCCTTCCTCTCGGGGAAATGCTCCTTTTTAGAAAGACAGAACTGCTCAGGGCAACAACAGCAAGGGGAAACGCTGGCCCAGTCCGGGCTGGAGACAGCTGAGAGTCAGTGAGAGCCAGGACAAGGGCCAAGCGGGACCTTCCCTCGGAAAGCCCGCAGGAGAGCCTGCCTCCGGGGGCAGGTTCAGCGGCCCCTGCTCTCAGGTCCTTGGCTGTGACCCGTCCCAGAGAGGCGGGGAGCCGGCGCAGGGAGCACCGCTCACCCCCGGGACCCACGGAGCTGAAGCCCAGCCTCCCCTCTAAGGACAGGGCTGATAAGAGACGAGGAGAAAACAGCCGGCGTCTGGTCTGCGCAGGAAGCGGCCTCAGAGGGGCAGTCGTCAGCGGGCTGCCGTCGGGCCCTGAACAATGCTGGGCTCTCCCGCGGGGAAATCCAGTCCTCAGCACCGCCCCGCCACCTCTGACCCTGGAGATACGGGGCAGCCGGTGGGGCAGAGAGCGGCCCGCCCAGAGCCACCGGCACCTGGCACCTCCGCTGGGGTGCAGTCCCGGCCCCAGGGCTGGGTCGGGGGCGGCGCCTGCGCGGGTCCCCAGGAAGCTTCTGGGGTGGGAACCAGGATCTGTCATTTGGAATGAGCTCCTGAGAGCTACCAAACCCAGGCCTGCAAGGCTACCTCCAAGTGCACCCCAGACACGGGTGAAGACATTACCCAGCACGCAGACATTTCTGGAAAAATGAATGAGAACACGGACTTCCTGACACGTCCACTTCTAAATTTGTAAATAAAGCTTCTGGTGGTAAACAGAAAAAGTATTCGCTTTATAAATGGAGAACCCAACTAACAGCATTTATAGAGCAGCCTACATAGAGATGTCTGTTTTCATCTGTATTTTGAAAATACGGTTAGCAGAAAGAGAAATGTGGTGAGGACAGAGGGGAGAGGCCAACAGACGGTCGTTGCAGGGGAATACGGCATGAAGCACACCAAGTTCCTTTGAAACAGAGCTTGAGCAAACGTCACAGAGGAAGTCCTTTCAGGCTGAGGTGAGGACGGGGGCCCTCTCCTCGCGAAGTGGACACATGCCCGGTACCCAGGCTGGCTTCTGTCCCCGATGCCAGCCCCGGGCACCCCCTCACAGTCGCATGCCCTCCCAGGGCAGAGGAGCGGGCCCCAGAGAGGCCAGCCCACCCGCCTCCGGGCCGGGGCCCGCCGGGGCCAGCCTGTGCCCGGCTTCTCTCTTATTTCCGGCTGTGCTGGTCCCCGTTGGGGCGCAGGGCCTGCCCTCTAGCTGTGGTGGAGGCATCCCCTGCTGCAGAGCGCGCGCTCCACCAGTGCAGGCTTAGCTGCTCTGCGACACGCGGCGGGATCTCCCCGACCCGGGGACTGAACCCACACCTCCTGCTTCGGCAGGAGGCCCCTCTACCGCCGCGCCCCAGGGAAGCCCCTGAACCCACTTTCTCGAAGCTGTGCCGAGGAGCTGTCTGCGCCCAGGCTGCTCTGAAGGTGCCGGTGAGGCGGGCGGTGGGCATGGCTGCGCACGCCCTGGCGAGGCGCCTCCTTCCCGCCCTGGCCCGCTCCCTTCTCTGTCGGCTGTCCTCCGGGATCTGAGGTGCTCCCAGGGGTGACAGCCCCAGGGGAGCTCGGCCAGTCCTGCCGCGGGAGCCTCTGGACCCTGACGCCCTCCCTGATGATCACTGAGCGGCGGAGGTGGGGCTGCTGGAGGTGGCAACATAGGGCTGGTTCACGAGAGGGAGATAAGATTGTCGGTGAGCTCAGCACATCCCAGGCTTCAAAGCCAGCAGCGTCTTTGTCGGAAATGACTGGTCACTGTTAATAACTGGGTCGAGGGTGTGAAGATTACCCAGGCTGGTAGGAGGTGACACAAAGCCCGCGGAAAGGAGATAAAGCGGCTTAAGTGGACGATCAGGGGCCGTGACACTGCTGGCTGGCGGCCCCCGGAGCGCGAGGCTGGCGGCCCTAACCCCTGCCGTCGAGGCCCTTCCACCTTCCACCCTAGGGCTCGGCCTCCGGCACGTCTACCCTCCAAGTGCTGCACGCACACCAGCTAATTAAACCTTGAGACGACCAAAACGCAACTCAGGAGATCCTGGATCTGCTTCAGGAGGCCCCTTTCCTGGGCGCGGAAGCACCTGACAAGCACCCGGGGGGCGAAGGCCGGCTCTGTGTTCGCTCACCTGCAGCCTGACGCAGGGTTGGGGCCCCCTCAGCAAGGAGGCCGAGGCCGGCCACCAGGGACCCGCACGCGCAGAGGAAGGCCGTTTCCTTCCCTGTTGAGAGGGGACCTACTGGGCCCTAGACACCCGCCCCCTCCACGCCCCCGATTAGTACTAACGAATATGGGCTTCCTAGGGGTAAAGAACCTGCCTGCTACTGCAGGAGACTTAAGAGGTAGGGGTTTGATCCCTGGGTCTGGATGATCCCCTGGAGGAGGGCATGGTGACCCACTCCAGTATTCCTGCCTGGTGGGCGACAGTCCGTGGGGTCGCAAAGAATCAGACACGACTTAGCGACTGAGCTCAGCGCGGCATCGATGAACGGCGTCGCTTCCGGGATGCGCCCAGGACACGGGGAGGAGATTTCTTCCTTTGGGTTTTTCTCAGTCTGAAGAGCACATCAAGCTGCTCGATTTCAAGGACCCCCGCTTCCGTAAGCCTCCCGCCCCCGCCTCTCACCCCAAACAGAAACGGCATGGCACTCGGGCAAACACACACAGCCTCGCTGACTGCTGAAGAAATGCTGGGCTAGCCCGGCCACGGACCACGTCCACGCTCTGGCTTTTCCGCTGCTTCTCTGGGGGGTCTCAGTTGAGGAAAGCTTGGGACGACCGCGCCGACGCTCGCGGGTGTGGACGGCGGCTCCCCGGCTCCCGGGGCGGAGGCGCGCGGGGCGTGGACGGCGGCTCCCGGCTGCCGTTCCTTTGCTTTCCCGGCAGCGGCAGGGCAGTTGCGAGGCGGCCACGCTGCCCGGTTACCTGCGGCCTCTCCTTTTCTGTCTTTGTAAGAGAAATAAATGGAAGCCCTCCCCGAACACGGCCACAGAGACGCTTAAGCCCGACAACTTGACGAACGTCATGAAGCCCCCTGGGGGTTGGGCGCTGGACGGGAAGATGCAGGGCCCTCAGCAGGACGAGCCGCCCAGAAAACACGGCAAGAACGTGCGTGCTCTGCGGGCAGTGGTCCGAGGGGCAGAGCGCCCTGAGCAGCATAGACGAAGCTGGGCAGCGGGACCAGCGGCGTGCTGCGGTGCCGGGTGAGCGGATGGCCAGAATCATGCTCAGGGTCCACCGCGCGGGGGGGCTCTGTCCCAGCAACGGAACTGGAGGCGCTGGGAACGCCACCGCGGGCCGGTGGTGGCGGGGAGGGCGGCGGTGCAGAAGGTGTGCGCTCGCCAGAGCGCCGGTCTGCCCCCGTCGGATCTGTGCATTTTGCCGCACACACCTTGTATCTCAAGACCAAAAACTCCTCAGACCTGACTGCGCACAAACCCCTGGGGAGACCCGGCTGCCTCCGCGGCTCAGCCTCGGAGCCGTGTGGCCCTGGGGAGTCCCTCAGTGTCCCTGAGCCTTGAGGTTTCAGTCTGTGAAGCGGGGAGAACACCGCCCGCCAGGCAAGGCTGCGCGAGGGTCAGGATCCTGGGTGGCCACAGCTCACGAAAGCAGCAGGCTGGCTGTCAGCCCCTCGGCGGGGACGGCGGTGCTCCTCGCCTCCCGTGGCGGCGTCGGGGGTGACGCTGCCGCCCTCAAGCTTGTCTCACGGCTTTGCTTTTATACTTCTGTCACTTTGACTTGCATCCCAACCAAACTTCTATCTTTAGATCATAATTTGTGAATGATGGTAACCGACTTTATATTTAATTTCCCCCCAGTTATTGTAACCATCTCACACGCTGTTGGCTGTTACCAAACCTTTACTGTCTCGGACGCTGGGTGGGCAGCAGTGGTCATGAGGAGGCCTTGTCCTGAGCTCCGGGGTCAAGGGGGAGGGACATGTGAATAAGCCCGTCGAGGCCACAGGGGGCTCAGGGCAGAAGCCTAGGAGGAGGTGGGGGGCTTGAAGAACAGTGGGGGGGTCCTTCTTGGAGTGGTGATGCTCATCAGTGATTTGATGATGAGAGAAGCGCACGCAGAGCCCTTGGGTCTCGGGGACAGAGCGAAGGCCCCCGAGTCTGCACAGGGTGTCCAGGGGGGCAGAGCCCAGAGGAGCTGGCGACACCCTGGCCTCTGGGGAATTCCCATCAAGGGGCCCAGGCCCTTGGCAGCAAAGCCGTGTGGCCATGTGGGCTTATTCAGTGGTCGCTGAAGGTCTTAGAGGGAGGACGTGCAGGCCGCCGGCCACAGTCGTGAGCTGGCCACCTCAGCGTGCTGTAGTTCCAAAGCCTGCTCTTCTGATGCCCGTGTGAGTTTTGAAAGTAAGTATGGGTTGACTTCTAGCTGTCTTACAAGGGGGAGCGAGCTCTTCTCCCCTGGAGACTCTCACCACCCCCGCCTTCCCTCCTAACGTCTGCCAGTCTTTGCTGTGCTTGAGTCTCTCAGCCTGGGGACATCTGGCCACTCTTAGGGGCCGAGGTCTGGACAACCGCCCTGCAGAGTCAGGACTGTGCCCCACGGGTGGGCAGGTCACGTCACCCCCCGGGCCTGCTGGGCAGAGGGCAGGGCCCAGCGCTGCGCCAGCACCCGCTGTGGGAGTGAGGAAGGAAGGGCTGACCCTCCCCTGGCCCAGTGAGGACACAGTGGACCTCTCCTGGACCACGGGCCCCTCTTCTGCCAGAAGCTCTTGAGAGGATGGGACACAGCACCGCAACCTGCTCGAGTTTGACCGTTTTTGCCCCAGTTCTCTGTGAGGGTGTGATGTAAAGGTCCGCCGGTCGGCTCCACGTCAAGATTTGTGGCCTTGATCAGCCTCCAGCGGAGTTCAGGGTTTCGTGTTCCTCGGGGCCCCGGGGGCTCTCAGCACAAGCTTGCTGGTTTCTCCGACCTGGACGGTGGGCACACGGATGACCGGAGACGGTGGCGGCCGGGCCTGGGGGGCGCGCTGAGGATGCCGGGTGGAGGGAGGCGGTGGGCGTGACTGGCTCCCAGGGGAGAGCAGACAGAAGACTCGCCAGGGACGGGGTGGGGGCCGCTCCAGCGAGCGCTTTTCACTGCTTCCAGAGACGGCATGTGAACCGAAGGTGCTGCCAGCGAAGTTCCA
Organism: Cephalophus harveyi; assembly: GCA_006410635.1. NCBI lineage: Eukaryota > Metazoa > Chordata > Mammalia > Artiodactyla > Bovidae > Cephalophus > Cephalophus harveyi. Next base: position 391,201 of record SJYT01025964.1, read on the forward strand.
GAGCCACGTTTTAGCGGTACGCCCTGACTTCAGACAGCGCCTCTTTTTCAAGGACACGTCTCCTTTTCATGATGATGACGCGGAGGCTCTTCTGGAAGCCGGCTTCTGTACAATCATGGCTCCAAGGGGACACTGGCTTGTTCTGAATCCTGATTCGATGCCGGCCTCTGGGTGGAGGGGGGCTGGTTCACCCCAGGGGCAGGCAGGCCTGCAGCACCATCCACGCCCCCCGGCAGGCAGCCTCGCCGTGCCCAGCCCAAGCGAGCAGAGGGTTAAGCCAGCGGTGTCCACGCATCTGCCGGCACGTCCCCTTAGCCTGCAGCTACAGCGGGAGGAAGGGGGGGGACCTTTCACATGACATCATAAAAGCCTGATTTATCGCCAGCTACCAAACATCTAGAAAATCATAACATCCTTTCAGGAAAACGCAGTGGAAAATAATCAGGCTGACTTTGATGGAAGCTTTGGTGGCAATTCCAAGTGTGGCGGGCTGTCCTGCAATCCCGGCAGAGGCTGTGTTTGCGGCCAGAGTGGCTGTCGCCGCTGAGGCTGGGCTCTGAGCTGTGTGCCGCCCGCGGCCGAGAGGCCGAGAGCCTGTGTCGCCCTTGGCCAGCTTGTCCGAGTGCTTCAGTGCGTGTGAGAGTCATTTGGAAATGCCAGCTGTGCCCACATGGGAAGAATCACGGATCACAGGGCGGTGGGCACCACCTGGGCCAGGTGACCCCACAGGCCCCTCCCGGGACCCCGCTGTGCACTGAGTCACATTCCCAGAGTGTGCACCCCGTCTAAGACGAGCCGTCACCCTCAGTAACCAAGGGGCCCGGAGGTGCTCGGAAGCGTCCAGGAAGCCCGGGGCCGGCCTCCTCCTGCACAGTTCCTTTGCTTTCCCGGCAGCGGCAGGGCAGTTGCGAGGCGGCCACGCTGCCCGGTTACCTGCGGCCTCTCCTTTTCTGTCTTTGTAAGAGAAATAAATGGAAGCCCTCCCCGAACACGGCCACAGAGACGCTTAAGCCCGACAACTTGACGAACGTCATGAAGCCCCCTGGGGGTTGGGCGCTGGACGGGAAGATGCAGGGCCCTCAGCAGGACGAGCCGCCCAGAAAACACGGCAAGAACGTGCGTGCTCTGCGGGCAGTGGTCCGAGGGGCAGAGCGCCCTGAGCAGCATAGACGAAGCTGGGCAGCGGGACCAGCGGCGTGCTGCGGTGCCGGGTGAGCGGATGGCCAGAATCATGCTCAGGGTCCACCGCGCGGGGGGGCTCTGTCCCAGCAACGGAACTGGAGGCGCTGGGAACGCCACCGCGGGCCGGTGGTGGCGGGGAGGGCGGCGGTGCAGAAGGTGTGCGCTCGCCAGAGCGCCGGTCTGCCCCCGTCGGATCTGTGCATTTTGCCGCACACACCTTGTATCTCAAGACCAAAAACTCCTCAGACCTGACTGCGCACAAACCCCTGGGGAGATCCGGCTGCCTCCGCGGCTCAGCCTCGGAGCCGTGTGGCCCTGGGGAGTCCCTCAGTGTCCCTGAGCCTTGAGGTTTCAGTCTGTGAAGCGGGGAGAACACCGCCCGCCAGGCAAGGCTGCGCGAGGGTCAGGATCCTGGGTGGCCACAGCTCACGAAAGCAGCAGGCTGGCTGTCAGCCCCTCGGCGGGGACGGCGGTGCTCCTCGCCTCCCGTGGCGGCGTCGGGGGTGACGCTGCCGCCCTCAAGCTTGTCTCACGGCTTTGCTTTTATACTTCTGTCACTTTGACTTGCATCCCAACCAAACTTCTATCTTTAGATCATAATTTGTGAATGATGGTAACCGACTTTATATTTAATTTCCCCCCAGTTATTGTAACCATCTCACACGCTGTTGGCTGTTACCAAACCTTTACTGTCTCGGACGCTGGGTGGGCAGCAGTGGTCATGAGGAGGCCTTGTCCTGAGCTCCGGGGTCAAGGGGGAGGGACATGTGAATAAGCCCGTCGAGGCCACAGGGGGCTCAGGGCAGAAGCCTAGGAGGAGGTGGGGGGCTTGAAGAACAGTGGGGGGGTCCTTCTTGGAGTGGTGATGCTCATCAGTGATTTGATGATGAGAGAAGCGCACGCAGAGCCCTTGGGTCTCGGGGACAGAGCGAAGGCCCCCGAGTCTGCACAGGGTGTCCAGGGGGGCAGAGCCCAGAGGAGCTGGCGACACCCTGGCCTCTGGGGAATTCCCATCAAGGGGCCCAGGCCCTTGGCAGCAAAGCCGTGTGGCCATGTGGGCTTATTCAGTGGTCGCTGAAGGTCTTAGAGGGAGGACGTGCAGGCCGCCGGCCACAGTCGTGAGCTGGCCACCTCAGCGTGCTGTAGTTCCAAAGCCTGCTCTTCTGATGCCCGTGTGAGTTTTGAAAGTAAGTATGGGTTGACTTCTAGCTGTCTTACAAGGGGGAGCGAGCTCTTCTCCCCTGGAGACTCTCACCACCCCCGCCTTCCCTCCTAACGTCTGCCAGTCTTTGCTGTGCTTGAGTCTCTCAGCCTGGGGACATCTGGCCACTCTTAGGGGCCGAGGTCTGGACAACCGCCCTGCAGAGTCAGGACTGTGCCCCACGGGTGGGCAGGTCACGTCACCCCCCGGGCCTGCTGGGCAGAGGGCAGGGCCCAGCGCTGCGCCAGCACCCGCTGTGGGAGTGAGGAAGGAAGGGCTGACCCTCCCCTGGCCCAGTGAGGACACAGTGGACCTCTCCTGGACCACGGGCCCCTCTTCTGCCAGAAGCTCTTGAGAGGATGGGACACAGCACCGCAACCTGCTCGAGTTTGACCGTTTTTGCCCCAGTTCTCTGTGAGGGTGTGATGTAAAGGTCCGCCGGTCGGCTCCACGTCAAGATTTGTGGCCTTGATCAGCCTCCAGCGGAGTTCAGGGTTTCGTGTTCCTCGGGGCCCCGGGGGCTCTCAGCACAAGCTTGCTGGTTTCTCCGACCTGGACGGTGGGCACACGGATGACCGGAGACGGTGGCGGCCGGGCCTGGGGGGCGCGCTGAGGATGCCGGGTGGAGGGAGGCGGTGGGCGTGACTGGCTCCCAGGGGAGAGCAGACAGAAGACTCGCCAGGGACGGGGTGGGGGCCGCTCCAGCGAGCGCTTTTCACTGCTTCCAGAGACGGCATGTGAACCGAAGGTGCTGCCAGCGAAGTTCCAGAGCCACGTTTTAGCGGTACGCCCTGACTTCAGACAGCGCCTCTTTTTCAAGGACACGTCTCCTTTTCATGATGATGACGCGGAGGCTCTTCTGGAAGCCGGCTTCTGTACAATCATGGCTCCAAGGGGACACTGGCTTGTTCTGAATCCTGATTCGATGCCGGCCTCTGGGTGGAGGGGGGCTGGTTCACCCCAGGGGCAGGCAGGCCTGCAGCACCATCCACGCCCCCCGGCAGGCAGCCTCGCCGTGCCCAGCCCAAGCGAGCAGAGGGTTAAGCCAGCGGTGTCCACGCATCTGCCGGCACGTCCCCTTAGCCTGCAGCTACAGCGGGAGGAAGGGGGGGGACCTTTCACATGACATCATAAAAGCCTGATTTATCGCCAGCTACCAAACATCTAGAAAATCATAACATCCTTTCAGGAAAACGCAGTGGAAAATAATCAGGCTGACTTTGATGGAAGCTTTGGTGGCAATTCCAAGTGTGGCGGGCTGTCCTGCAATCCCGGCAGAGGCTGTGTTTGCGGCCAGAGTGGCTGTCGCCGCTGAGGCTGGGCTCTGAGCTGTGTGCCGCCCGCGGCCGAGAGGCCGAGAGCCTGTGTCGCCCTTGGCCAGCTTGTCCGAGTGCTTCAGTGCGTGTGAGAGTCATTTGGAAATGCCAGCTGTGCCCACATGGGAAGAATCACGGATCACAGGGCGGTGGGCACCACCTGGGCCAGGTGACCCCACAGGCCCCTCCCGGGACCCCGCTGTGCACTGAGTCACATTCCCAGAGTGTGCACCCCGTCTAAGACGAGCCGTCACCCTCAGTAACCAAGGGGCCCGGAGGTGCTCGGAAGCGTCCAGGAAGCCCGGGGCCGGCCTCCTCCTGCACAAACGTCCGACCTCCGAGCGCTGCTCCCGAGCAGTAACTGGGTCAGATCTCCGGGCAGGAGCTGTATCTCCTCTGACGTGTCTGCAAACAGACCCCGGAAAGGGGGGCAGAGGCGGGCGAGAGCCTCTCAGGGGCTGGGGTGGTGGTCCAGGACTCCGGCCACAGCAAGCCCACACCACCTGTCGGCACAGACCGCGGCCCGCCTTGGCCCAGCTCCGCCGCCTCTGAAGGCCCTGGGTCTCTGGGGTTTGGGAGGACAGACGGGGGGCTCTGCTCTCGCCAGTTTTGCTGCTTCCCCACTGAGCGTAGCTCGGACTCTTCTCAGGGTCATGGGCAACTGAGCGACAAACGAGAAGGTTCCCGGGAGGCTGGGGCCCCATGCGGCCCCCGGACAGGACAGGTCAGAAGTGCTCAGCCTGGCTCTGAGCTGTCAGGCTGCAGAGGGGCCTCCGGGCAAGTGGAGCTGCCCTGACCCACCACTGCCAGCGCCCCCCCGCACCCCGCTTGAGTTCCCGACAGAAAAGTGCTGCCCGACCCTCCAGGGCCGGCAGAGGAAGGCCGGGCGGGCGTGGGGCTGGCCTCGCTTGCAGAGCTGGGGCAGGAAACTCCCAGTGTGGGCTGCTCGCAGGGGGTCGGAGCGGCACTGGGGTCCCTCCGTCTGTGTGGGCGGGAACACAGGCAGCTTAGAGCCGGTGTCCCGGGGGGTGAGGGGCCCGGGTGGGAGCACCGCTGCAGCTGAGACTCAGCAGCAGACACAGGGCACATGGAGCGGTCGGGACACGGGCACACAGGCCAGCACCTGACAGACCCGCAGGAGTCTTCCCAACTGCCTCTTCCTTACACTGAAAGCAAGTTTCTCGTATCCTTCCTATAAAGACATTTATGTTGCTTCAAAGATGGCCCTGAGATGTCACAGTCCTGATGGCTTTTTAAGAAAAGAGCTCTAAGCCGTCTTGTTTCTTTATGTAGGTTTTATAAGAGTTTTCCCAGCTCATCTTTCAGAGAGCCCTCAAAAGCCGTCAAGCAGGAACTGGCATTCTGGCCGGTCTCCTGGCCCGGGACCCTGCCCCGCCTTAAGGGAAGGGCCCCCATCTGGCGCTGGCTCTGCAGTGGCCCCCCAGGCCCCAGGGTCCTCGGGGGTGCGGAGACGACTGAGGCTGAGGGATCCGCCCCGACCCACTCTGCAGACTCAGGGTCACCCACACGACGAGCTGCTCCCCAGCGTCCCTCCGAGGCCACCTCCCGAGCCGAGGACACGCCCAGTGCACACTCCCGTCTCTTCCTGTCAACGGAAGAGGCCCTTGGAAGTGCTGACCCTTCCCAGTGCCCCCAGGACATGGGCGCTGTGCCCCCGGCATCGTGACCAGGCAGACCCAGGACTGCTCTGGAGACCCCAACACAGCCCTGGCATTTCACCTACCAAGTCAGACAACACATGAGTGGAGGAAAACGCTCACCAGACTCACCGTCTCTTAAAGAGACGCTTTAAAGAGCTGCCACGGTCTTGTCAGATGGAAGACAGGACACGTGAACGGAACAGGAAAACACCCAGTGGGGGGCGTGCCCTCCGGGGAGTGTGCCCTCCGGGGCAGGAGGGTGGGCCCGAAGCCGCTGGCCTGGCCTCTGTGAGTGAAATCCAGGCCCAGCCCCGTGGGGCTCCCTGGGAGCGGGTCTGAGTGGCACTGGCCATGCTGGGCTCCTCCGTCCAGCGGGAGCGGCTGCCCCGAGCCTGTCCCCGCACGCCGGTGGCCCCCTTCACCCCGGCCTGTTCCCGCCACATCTGTGCTCTCCCCTGTCCTGCAGGCGAGGACGTCTGGTGGCAGGCCCGGGGCGCCAGGCTGATGGGGGCTCCTGAGCACGGCCACCCCTGCCGCCCGCGCGACCCCGCCGGCGTCTCCGGTCCGAGCAGGCGAGGGACTGACAGGCAGAGAGCTGGTCTTCTGCAGGCCCCTCTGAGGTGCTCCGGGAGCTCCACTCCCGGGCCCCGGGTCCCCGTGGCTGCCCGGGTGCAGGGGCCTCCATCTCTGCCCATGCCGACCACGGGCACACACTCAGGCCTTCAGTTAGGGTCACAGGCCTGACTCAGCACCCACGATTCCGGGGGGACCTCTGGGGCCTGCTGGTTAGCCTTCAGCGCAGAGAGGTGGGGGGCTGGATACAACCAGGTGTCAGGAGGCCAGAAGACCGGCTGCCCCGTGAGCCCGTGTCCACCCTCGTCCCTGTCCTGTGCACGTCGCTGCACACACCCTTCCTCCCGAGCGCGCGTCATTGGCAGAGACCCTGGGTTGCACCATCGTCGGCCTGGCCTCCTGTCCACACCCGCCACCTATCTCTGCCTGTGTGTTGACGGTGCACAGACAGACAGACAGACACACATGCTGCCCCGGCCGCCTCCCACAGTTGCCTGGGTCACCTGCCCGGTCTAAGCGTCCCCCTCGTTCTCGCAGGCTTGTGCGTCTCACTCGAACCATCCAGTCCGCCTCCAGCACACAGACCCACCGGGTTTCGGCTGCCCTGACTCTCCTGTGCGCTCAGGTCAGTCTCCAGGGGTCCAAGAGCTGCTCAGACATGGTTCCCGCCTCTGACCCTCGAGGTATCACCTTGACTGACGCCCTCAGCCGGTGTCGCTTCCCATCTCAGTTCTGACTTATTCATAAAATTTGCTTATCATTCAAACTTGGCTGTAGCCCACTCTAGGTAAAAAGATGAATTTTTCCTTTGCTCTCTGATCAAAGATGGTGTTGTATTTATAACAGGACTTCAAAAACAAGTGCAAAAGCTACAAACATATGGAAAGACATCCCATGTTCACGGATTGGAAGATTTAATATGTTTAGAGGAAAATACCACCAAAGATGTCTACACAGCTAAATGCAGCCCCTGTTAGAACCCCAAGGGAGTGTTTTTTTTCCCCAGAAATAAGAATCTGTCCTAAAATTCATATGAAATCACAAGGGTCTGGTAATATACAAAGGACTCTTTAAAGAGAAGAACAAAGTTGGAAGTGTCACACTTCCTGATTTCAAAGCTTATTACTGAGGCTATGGCAGTCTGAGCTGTGTGGTTCTGGAATAGAGATAGGTGAGTAAACCAATGCAATAGAACACAGACCTCAGAGAGAACCCGCAGCACACGTGGTCCCAATGGCCGGAAGAAACCGTAAGGGGGAAGATTTGTGACGCTGGATACGGCAACAGTTCCGCGGACATGATGCCAAAAGCAGGAGCAATAACGGCAAGACCAGATAAACTGGACACCGTGAAAATGTGAAACTTGCGGATCTCAAAGGACACAACGCACGGGGTGAAAACACCAGCTGCTGCAGTGGAGAAGACATTCGCAAACTGTGCATCCGGGAGAGGCCTCACGCCCGGAAGGAGCTCAAAGCCCCACAAGGCAGCAACAGCGGGGCCAACTCCCCGACTGAAAGGCGGGCAGAGGGCTTGCACAGACGTTTCTTCAAAGAAGACACACAGACGGGCAGTGAGCAAACGGAAAGACGCTCAACATCACTGAGATATGGAGAACATCACTAAGGTGTGGAGACACAAGCCAAAAGCACACGGGACACCATTCACACGGTCACATTAAACCAAGCAAACACAGCAAGAGAACGACCGGGGCTGGCAAGGGCGTGGGGAGACCGGGCCCCGGCGCCCAGCTGGCGGGAGTGTAGGATGGTGCAGGCACCGTGGAGAACGGTGAGGAGACACCTTAGACAATAACAGATTCTATACGGGACCCAGCGATTCTACTTCCACTTCTGGGTGTCTATCCAAAAGAACTGAAAGCAGCGTCTTGAACAGACATTTGCACACCCATGTTCGCAGAAGCATCACTCAGAATAGGCAGAAGGGGGAAGCAACCCAAATGTCCACTGAAGGATGATGGATATCCATACGCAGCGCGGAACATCACGGAGTCTTAGAGACGGCGGGAATCCTGACCCAGGATACAGCGTGGACGGACTCTCGGGACACTGTGCTCAGAGGAATGAGCCAGATGCAGAAGGTCAAATACCACCCGACTCCACGCACATGCGGTCCCTCGAGGAGTCCCATTCATGGGGGCAGAGCTAGGAGCGTGGGCTTCAGGGGCGGGGGCGGGGCAGTGGCGGGCGATCGCTTAGTGGGGACTGGGTGTCAGTCCTGGGCGAGGAAGGGGTTCTAGAAGCACAGAGGTGATGGCTGGGAAGGTGGTTCAGGCCACAGGACTCCACACTTGAAAAAGGCTGACAAGGCAAAGTTTACGTCTGCTGCTGCTGCTGCTAAGTCGCTTCAGTCGTGTCCGACTCTGTGCGTTCCCATAGACGGCAGCCCACTAGGCTCCCCCGTCCCTGGGATTCTCCAGGAAAGAATCCAGGCAAGTTTACGTATACTTAACCACAAAAACCCCACTGGTATCCAATTTAGAAACGAACCAACCACTTCTATCCAGAATCACTAAGTTGCCTTTATCCTTCAGACGCTGGCACACCTGAGCCAGGCTCCAGCGGTGCCTGAGCCTCGAGCCTCGTGTCCCCGGAGTCCAGCACAGGGCTGGGGGCACCACGGGCCTGGCCACTGCGCTAAACAAGGAGCAGGACCAGCACACACCCTGGCTCTCCTTTCCCAGTTCTAAGGCTGCTCACTGCACTGTCTCATGTTCAACTGACAGATGTGTGTGGATCCTTTTAAGTGAAGAATTTTCCTATTTAAGTAAAATATTTATATTAGCTCTCTTTTAAGGTTGAAAGCCCTTAATATTTTAAACACAAAGCTAGAATGAAGGGCACAATGGTGTCTGCGCGTGTGGCCCGAGTGCGTTCTGCCTGCCCACGTGTATCAGGGCCTGGCGGCCAGCGGCGACAGTCAGGGTCACATGTCCGTGTCCGCCCGGGGCCCCTGGGGAGGGAGTGATCTGTTCAGCCTGCACTCTGTGCTGAGTCTCCGGGGGCCACAGGCACGGGGTGCCGTGGGTGCGCACGGCTCTGTCAGCGGGCATCCCCTGAAGCCGCGGTGCCGTCCGGCCCTGGGCCAGGCCCCACTGGGTGGGTGGCGAGGTCCCCGCCCCGACCCGTCGTGTTCCTGATGCAGGTCTTAATTAGCACCTCAAGGACGCGTGTCTGCGACGCACACCCACGCTTCCCGCCTCACGAGCGGCGGCCCCGCTCAGCGTCCCGGCGGTGAGGTCCATGGCAGAGCCCCAGCCCGCCTGCCGCTGACTCCAGGGCCTGGGGGGAGTCGGAAGGTCTTTACCCGGAACCGGAAGGAGCGAGGCTCGTGGATCTGGAGGCTCGCAGGGCCCACCGCCCAGAAGAGGCAGGGCTGGTGGGACCCTGGACACCCCGCCGACGCTGCGGGTGCCTCTCCAGACAAGCAGAGGACGCAGGGGACAACGGTGTGTCTGTGCTGAGAGTCTGGGAGGGAAGCTGGGTAGAGGCCAGACTCTGCCTGTCTGATCTGCAGCTGCCCGCTCCCCGCATCCACCCTGGAGTGTGAGAGGCAGGATACGACGTCACAGAACAGGACAGCAAAATGAAAGCCCAGACCCGCCATGCAGTCCTTGTGCAACAGACACAGCCGCAGAGGACACACGACACGCGCTCACACGCAGCGCCGGAGCCCTCAGCAAGCCGCGTGGACACTCGGGTGAGGGGCTCCCGTCTGTCCAGCCGGGCCCAGGGCTCCGTGTGATCGGCACTGGCCATTGTGCACGGCCCTCTTCTCTCATCTCGACCTTGAGACGCGGCCTGAAGAGGCTTCAGGGCCCAGCAGGCGGTTTCCACTCTGCCCCTGAGCAGCGCCACCCGAGGGGGCAAGGTGATCCCCTGCACACGACGTGCCCCCCCCTCCCCGCTTCTAGGAAACGGCAGGAGCCCCTGGGCGGCCAGTGCTTGGCAGCGGCCCCACCAGCATCCTTCCAGGTCGTGAACCCACTGCAGTGGACTGCACCGCAGGCCGGGGCTGTGAGAGCCGGGGGTCAGCAGCGACCGACCGGCCAGCACCCGGCTGTCCTCGGGGACGGCCGTCAGGCACCTGAGCACGCGGCCAGCTTCGCGTCCCCAGGGAGCCGCACGCGTGGTAATTACTAAGCCTCACGACGCCCTGCGGCGTGGCTAAGGCCACCTCCACTGGACACAGGAGGAAACAGCCCGGCTGAGCGGGCTGCCGAGGCCGCACGCCACGCCGGGAGCGGGCGGGGATGTGAACTCCGGGCGCCTGACCCTGGTCGCTCAGGGTGCTGGGTGCCGTCAGCTGGCTCACCTCACCGGGGCCTCCCCGCCTGGCTGGGGGGCCGGGAAGCAAGAAGCAGGGTGACAGCTGACTGTCCATGCCCGCTCCTCCTCTAGCTGGTCGGCGTGACGCGCGGGGGACCCTCCGCCACAGTGGGCCTGCGTGCGGGACCCCCGTGGATTGAACAGAGGCTCCTGGAGGAGGTGGGGGGCAGGGACACGCAGCGACACGCGGGCTGAGTGACGAGCCCTTCGAGAGGCCCCGGCAGGGGAGATTACATGCGGCCGGCTTTCCGCGTCATGCCACCGTGGTTCCAGAGAGCAGCTGCTGAGCCGTCCCAGGACGCTGGACCCTGGGGCCGGGGCCCCCTCTGGGCTGGACCCCCACCAGGGGAGTGGCGGGGAATCAGCTCACAATGCCCCCCGCTCCTGGGGTCACAGCATCCCTGGAACCTGGCCCTGGAGGACAGCAGAGTGGAGAACAAGCCTCTTCTCTCCTCGACAGCATGGACCTTGGCCCCTGGTCAGGGGTGCCCTGGCTGGGCCACAGTCATCCTGGGGGCACCCGCACGGCAGGGCCCCAGCAGGTCAGGGCGCAGCTGGGTGAGGAAACACGCAGCGCCCACGCAGGGCTGCCCTCAGCCGCACCCGGAGGCTGGCCTGGGGGGCCGCCGTGTGGGGGGCAGAGCAGGAGGAAGCGGGGCTGCTCCGTCCACTGCCTGCAGGCAGCCGCCCCTCCTGATCTGCCTGGACCACCGTTCAGGACCAAGGGTTGCCCTGGGCCTCTCTGCCCACCATTAAATCCCGCTCAATCACAGAGGCGAACGCAGTCACGCTGGGCAGCCAGATGCTATCGCCGCAGACTCTCCTCATAAACCACGGTGAAACTCGAGAGCTTGATGAGCGCGGCTAAGCAGCTGCACCTCTGACCCGACCGCATTACCCCGGCCCCATCAATCCCGCGTCAGCATAAACAGCGTTCCCAGGGCCCCTCGCCAGGACCGCGCTGAGGAGCGGCTGACAGCCTAAACATTTTTTAACAGCAATCTTGTCCTACAACACCAAGGGGATTTGCCCAGTATCTGGGGCTTTATAAAACCATATGAACATGCTGAAAGAATTAAAAGCCTTTAAAGATGAAAAACGGACGGTGACAGTCCCCTCTGAAGCCCAGGGGCTGTGACGGCAGCACAGGGTGGGCGAGTGCGCTGCACGTCTGTTTTCCCAGGTGACACACGTGTCTCGCTCTTCTCCAGGCCCAGCTCTCTGTGACCCCGTGGACTGCAGCCCCGCAGGCTCCTCTGCCCATGGGGATACTCCAGGCAAGAACACTGGGGTGGGTTGCCACGCCCTCCTCCAGGGGGTCTTCCTGACCCGGGATTGACCCTCTGTCTCTGGCGTCTCTTGCCTTGGCAGGAGGGTTCTGTACCTCTGCGCCACCTGGGGAGACCCTTGGGTGCTTAAAGGTGGCCATTCAAAAAAAAAAAAACAAAAAACGTGTCCCACTTATCAGTGGCTTGGACATTTCAAAAGGATGGGACACATGTCGTCCTGGGTAGGTTCTCCTGACTGTGTGCAGACCCTGAGGAAACATCCCCGGGGTCCCCATCTCTGCTCAAGGCCGAAGCTCCGGGGAGCCAGGCCCACACGCGGCCAGGACGAACAAGGGGAGGCTGCCACCTGTCACCTGTTCCCTAACATCACAAACGGATGAGACTTAGGTTCCTGTAAGATGCAAGGGTATGGTTATGATGTGACTGTATTTATGAATACCCTTCCGTGTAACGTTATTTCAAAAGAGAACACCAACCTTGGGAATATCTGTTTACTTTTTTTTTCACTTTTAATGAAAATAGTATTCAGTTACTTTGTGGCTTAGCTTCCAAATAAGGAGGATGCTGTTGCTTTTTGTTAGAAAACTAAAATAGCACAATCAGATATGCAGATGACATCACCCTTATGGCAGAAAGTGAAGAGGAACAAAAAAGCCTCTTGATGAAAGTGAAAGAGGAGAGTGAAAAAGTTGGCTTAAAGCTCAACATTCAGAAAACGAAGATCATGGCATCCGGTCCCATCACTTCATGGGAAATAGATGGGGAAACAGTGGAAACAGTGTCAGACTTTATTTTTTGGGCTCCAAAATCACTGCCGATGGTGACTGCAGCCATGAGATTAAACGACGCTTACTCCTTGGAAGAAAAGTTATGACCAACCTAGATAGCCTTTTCAAAAGCAGAGACATTACTTTGCCGACTAAGGTCCGTCTAGTCAAGGCTATGGTTTTTCCCGTGGTCATGTATGGATGTGAGAGTTGGACTGTGAAGAAGGCAGAGTGCCGAAGAATTGATGCTTTTAAACTGTGGTGTTGGAGAAGACTCTTGAGAGTTCCTTGGACTGCAAGGAGATCCAGCCAGTCCATTCTGAAGGTCATCAGCCCTGGCATTTCTTTGGAAGGAATGATGCTAAAGCTGAAACTCCAGTACTTTGGCCACCTCATGCGAAGAGTTGATTCATTGGAAAAGACTTTGATGCTGGGAGGTATTGGGGGCAGGAGAAGAAGGGGATGACCGAGCATGAGATGGCTGGATGGCATCACGGACTCGATGGACGCAAGTCTGAGTGAACTCCGGGAGCTGGTGATGGACAGGGAAGCCTGGCGTGCTGCGATTCATGGGGTCGCAAAGAGTCGGACACGACTGAGCGACTGGACTGAACTGAAGCAAATAAACGTATAAGATTTATAAACCCTAACAGAGGTGCTTTGAAAAATGTTATCAAGATGATTAACAAACATCTTTGCATTTTAAATTCTAAAAAAATAGGTAGAAAATGTGAATATTTTCAGAGATATGGGGGGAAGAAAAGGGAACCCAAACATTAAAACAGAACATTTTCAGTAAGGCAAAACAAGTGCTATTAGCTTAGAAATAAGTGTTTGGGAACATGTGCTGCTCTTCGCAACTCGTCGCTGAGTTTTGCCAAGGCCCGAGCACCAGGAAGGGGCCCGGGAGGACAGATCCCGAGAGGCCACGGGGTCCTCACGCTGACCCCGACGTGGGTGGGGTCACTGAGGCCCACAGAAGCGCAGAAGCTTTGTGAGTCCCATTAAAAGAATTATATTTTTCTTCTCTTAGAAGGAGTGGACTGACTGGATGTGCACTCTATGAGGCCAGCATGGAGGGGGAGCCCGCTCAGCTCGGTGCCCCGGGAGACACATCCAGGCTCTGGGGACACATCCGGGCCCCGGGGGACACGTCCGGGCTCCCGGGGACACGTCCGGGCACGGGCCGTCCCTGAAGCCGCGTCAGGGTCTGCGGCCTCTGAGGCTCTTCCCAGCTTTCAGATCAATGTTTGTTTGGAGAGAAAGATGGCTCTGTTATAAACCTGGCCTCTGCCGCTGAAATAAGAAGAAGCAGTGTGCGGTGTGTGCTTTGCTGCCTAAATGCAGTGTGTGTGGGGGGTGGGTTTGCGACGACCCCAGGGAGGTGAGGAAGCCTCTGGAAGAAGGGAGGTGGGCGGCCGGGACTGTCCCAGCCTGTCCGGCGATGGCAGGGGGCCGCCGGGACCGACGCCCCGAGAGCCGGAGGGCTCCTCAGGGGCGTCCCCAGCGTAACCATGCCCCGCAGACCCCCGAGCCTGGGAGGGTCACAGGTCCCCCCTCGCGTCACCAAGCGGAGCGCCTGCGGGGTGGGGGGCGGGAGGGTGCTCAGCGCCGCCCTGACCGGGGACCGGGGCAGACGCGGGCCGCTCCTCTCGCTCTTACGGACCAGGGGCTTCTGGGGCTCCCCCACGTGACCGGGGGCTTTGGGAGGCCCGCGGGCGGTCGGAGCACCCCTCCAGGGGAACACACGCCGCAACGGGGCTCTGTCCCTCCTGCGGCATCACGGCGGGCAGCTGGCGCTCGGCTTCTCCTCATGAACGAGTAGGTCGGATATCTAAACGGAACTGGTTTGTCCAGACTGGACGAGACAGAGAAAACGCACATCCATCTGAGAAGTCAGAACGTCCTGCAGGTTGGCTTCATAAGCGCAAGGACGTTTACAACGAGCGAAGCCACACGGACAGAGATGCTGGAGGCGGGGGCCTCCGGAGTGAGCGCGGCTCAGGGAAGCCGCAGATCCTCATCTCCGCGCTTCCTGTCTTCAGCCGTGTTTTTAGTCTTTGCTCTGCATTCCACGGTTCCAACAGCCGAAGTCACCGGCGGGTCAGCCCATGGCCCGGGGTGCGTACCTCACACGTCTTTGCTCTGCAACGTGGAAACGCTTGCCCCGCCCCCCAGCCCTGCCCTCCTGGGCGGGGGCGGCCGCTCCCCGCGGTTCGGCTGGCAGGGCCCGGCTGGCAGGCTTCTCCAAGCTCGAGACAATGAGCGCCTCTGCCCGTGGCTCACCCCCACCCACGCGGGCCTCCAGGAGGTGTGCAGTCGGACAAAGGTCTGAGGGCCGCCTCCTGCCCGCCCCAGGCCAGCAGGCCGAGGGCCCACTGCACCAGCGCCCGGAATCCACCGCTCCCCAGGCCTGTGGAGGCGCCAGGCCTGGGTGCCCCCTGCCCTCCTCCAGGAGGTGCCTACGGGCTGCCTCGCCCTCCACGCCCTGTTCAGAGGAAGCCACAACCCCAGGCTGCGTTCGCGCCCGGCAGCTCTCCTGAGAAGCCCAGGGCGACCAGGAGGGATCGGGCCGAGGGGCCCCCGACTCCCTAGCCACCGGCAGGCGGTCCCGGGTCCGGGCTCAGTCACGGGTGCAGGCAGCTGAGGAGGGGACGGAGTCCGGGGTTTAGTGGCGTCCACTCTGCTGCTCTGGAGGAAGCACTCCACGGTTCTAAGTGCAGGTTACCGACGGGAGAAGCGCAGCTCCCATGCCCGCCCACGCTGCTGCGCTGCTTCCCCAGAAGCGTGTTCTGTCCCGGATCTGATGATGCCGCGAACCGCCCATCAGGAGAAGATCCTGATGCTGAGGGCAGGAGGAGGGGGCGACAGAGGACAAGACGGCTGGATGGCATCGCCGACGCGATGGCCATGAGTCTGAGCAGGCTCCGGAGACGGGGCGGGGCGGGGACTGCAGGCGTGCTGCGTCCACACGGGGACGGAGGGGTGGACACGACTCACCGGCTGAACAAAAGAAACAGCACCACCCGGGACGGCCGCCCCCGCGTCGGGCTCAGGGCGGCGTCGGCCCCTGCAGTCACCGCCGCGCCGCTTCCCGAGGAGATGAGACGGCACGGCGCCCACGTCACGCCGGGCAGTGACAGCAGGTGGGGGCGGGCTGAGGGGGCGCCGGGACGCGAGGCGGTGGCGGAGCAGCGGCGGGGCCTGGCTGTGGGCGCCTCTGTGCGTCCACGCCCACGCCCACCACAGACGGAAGAGTCCTAGTGTTCTGTTAGATTCGTGCTGCAGGGAGGCCAGTCCCGGGAACCAAAGCCCAGCCTTCCCAGTTTCCGGTCCAACATTCTCTGTCACTTGTTAAAGCCTTTAAGATTATGTTCCAAATTGGGAAAGGAGTATGTCAAGGCTGTATATTGTCACCCTGCTTATTTAACTTCTATGCAGAGTACATCATGAGATACGCCGGGCTGGATGAAGCACAAGCTGGAATCAAGATTGCCGGGAGAAGCATCAATAACCTCAGATATGCTGACGACATCACCCTTATGGCAGAAAGTGAAGAACTAAAGAGCCTCTTGATGAAAGTGAAAGGGGAGAGTGAAAAAGCTGGTTTAAAACCCAACATTCAGAAAACTAAGATCATGACATCTGGTCCCATCACTTCATGTCAAATAGATGGGGAAACAGTGGAAATAGTGAGAGACTTCATTTTTTGGGGGCTCCAAAATCATTGCAGATGGTGACTGCAGGCATGAAATTAAGACACTTAGAAGAAAAGCTATGACCAATCTAAGCAGCATATTAGAAAGCAGAGACATTACTTTGCCAACAAAGATCTGTCTAGTCAAAGCTATAGTTTTTCCAGTGGTCCTGTATGGATGTGAGAGTTGGACTGTGAAGAAGGCTGAGCATCAAAAAATTGATGCTTTTGAATTGTGGTGTTGGAGAAGACTCTTGAGAGTCCCTTAGACTGCAAGGAGATCCAACTAGTCCATCCTAAAGGAAATCAGTGCTGAATATTCATTGGAAAGACTGATGCTGAAGTTGAAACTCCAATACTTTGGCCACCTGATGCCAAGAACTGACTGACTGGAAAAGACCCTGATGCTGGGAGAGACTGAGGGCAGGAGGAGAGGGGGACAACAGAGGGTGAGATGGTTGGATGGCATCACCGACATAATGGACATGATTCTGATTAAGTTCCCGGAGTTGGTGATAGACAGGGAGGCCTGGCGTGCTGCAGTCCCTGGGGTCACACGGAGTCAGTCACGACTGAGTGACTGAACTGAACTGAGAGGCGTTTCCCAGTGCCTGGTCTCCGTGAGCAGACGTGGAGAGAGAACTCAGAGACGGGCCCCGAGGGCGCCTGGAGACCGCAGGCGCGAAGGCTGTCTGTGCAGCGGCCGGGAGAGGAGCGCGCCTGCTGGGCCAGGAGGAGCAGGAGATGTGTATAAGAGACAGCTGCTCCTCTCGCTCTTACGGACCAGGGGCTTCTGGGGCTCCCCCACGTGACCGGGGGCTTTGGGAGGCCCGCGGGCGGTCGGAGCACCCCTCCAGGGGAACACACGCCGCAACGGGGCTCTGTCCCTCCTGCGGCATCACGGCGGGCAGCTGGCGCTCGGCTTCTCCTCATGAACGAGTAGGTCGGATATCTAAACGGAACTGGTTTGTCCAGACTGGACGAGACAGAGAAAACGCACATCCATCTGAGAAGTCAGAACGTCCTGCAGGTTGGCTTCATAAGCGCAAGGACGTTTACAACGAGCGAAGCCACACGGACAGAGATGCTGGAGGCGGGGGCCTCCGGAGTGAGCGCGGCTCAGGGAAGCCGCAGATCCTCATCTCCGCGCTTCCTGTCTTCAGCCGTGTTTTTAGTCTTTGCTCTGCATTCCACGGTTCCAACAGCCGAAGTCACCGGCGGGTCAGCCCATGGCCCGGGGTGCGTACCTCACACGTCTTTGCTCTGCAACGTGGAAACGCTTGCCCCGCCCCCCAGCCCTGCCCTCCTGGGCGGGGGCGGCCGCTCCCCGCGGTTCGGCTGGCAGGGCCCGGCTGGCAGGCTTCTCCAAGCTCGAGACAATGAGCGCCTCTGCCCGTGGCTCACCCCCACCCACGCGGGCCTCCAGGAGGTGTGCAGTCGGACAAAGGTCTGAGGGCCGCCTCCTGCCCGCCCCAGGCCAGCAGGCCGAGGGCCCACTGCACCAGCGCCCGGAATCCACCGCTCCCCAGGCCTGTGGAGGCGCCAGGCCTGGGTGCCCCCTGCCCTCCTCCAGGAGGTGCCTACGGGCTGCCTCGCCCTCCACGCCCTGTTCAGAGGAAGCCACAACCCCAGGCTGCGTTCGCGCCCGGCAGCTCTCCTGAGAAGCCCAGGGCGACCAGGAGGGATCGGGCCGAGGGGCCCCCGACTCCCTAGCCACCGGCAGGCGGTCCCGGGTCCGGGCTCAGTCACGGGTGCAGGCAGCTGAGGAGGGGACGGAGTCCGGGGTTTAGTGGCGTCCACTCTGCTGCTCTGGAGGAAGCACTCCACGGTTCTAAGTGCAGGTTACCGACGGGAGAAGCGCAGCTCCCATGCCCGCCCACGCTGCTGCGCTGCTTCCCCAGAAGCGTGTTCTGTCCCGGATCTGATGATGCCGCGAACCGCCCATCAGGAGAAGATCCTGATGCTGAGGGCAGGAGGAGGGGGCGACAGAGGACAAGACGGCTGGATGGCATCGCCGACGCGATGGCCATGAGTCTGAGCAGGCTCCGGAGACGGGGCGGGGCGGGGACTGCAGGCGTGCTGCGTCCACACGGGGACGGAGGGGTGGACACGACTCACCGGCTGAACAAAAGAAACAGCACCACCCGGGACGGCCGCCCCCGCGTCGGGCTCAGGGCGGCGTCGGCCCCTGCAGTCACCGCCGCGCCGCTTCCCGAGGAGATGAGACGGCACGGCGCCCACGTCACGCCGGGCAGTGACAGCAGGTGGGGGCGGGCTGAGGGGGCGCCGGGACGCGAGGCGGTGGCGGAGCAGCGGCGGGGCCTGGCTGTGGGCGCCTCTGTGCGTCCACGCCCACGCCCACCACAGACGGAAGAGTCCTAGTGTTCTGTTAGATTCGTGCTGCAGGGAGGCCAGTCCCGGGAACCAAAGCCCAGCCTTCCCAGTTTCCGGTCCAACATTCTCTGTCACTTGTTAAAGCCTTTAAGATTATGTTCCAAATTGGGAAAGGAGTATGTCAAGGCTGTATATTGTCACCCTGCTTATTTAACTTCTATGCAGAGTACATCATGAGATACGCCGGGCTGGATGAAGCACAAGCTGGAATCAAGATTGCCGGGAGAAGCATCAATAACCTCAGATATGCTGACGACATCACCCTTATGGCAGAAAGTGAAGAACTAAAGAGCCTCTTGATGAAAGTGAAAGGGGAGAGTGAAAAAGCTGGTTTAAAACCCAACATTCAGAAAACTAAGATCATGACATCTGGTCCCATCACTTCATGTCAAATAGATGGGGAAACAGTGGAAATAGTGAGAGACTTCATTTTTTGGGGGCTCCAAAATCATTGCAGATGGTGACTGCAGGCATGAAATTAAGACACTTAGAAGAAAAGCTATGACCAATCTAAGCAGCATATTAGAAAGCAGAGACATTACTTTGCCAACAAAGATCTGTCTAGTCAAAGCTATAGTTTTTCCAGTGGTCATGTATGGATGTGAGAGTTGGACTGTGAAGAAGGCTGAGCATCAAAAAATTGATGCTTTTGAATTGTGGTGTTGGAGAAGACTCTTGAGAGTCCCTTAGACAGGTTCCTCAAGGCTCCATGCTTCTTCCTTTGATTTCTCTTCAGCTACGCTGTCAAAGGGCCTTTTTCAAAGTAGACTCCTTGTCAGAGCAGTTTCATTCTGCAGAAGCACGACACAGAAGGTGGACGGGGCGCCTGAGCCCCTCCTCCACCCGCCCTGCACGACCTCCCCCGCCAACATCTTAGTTGCGCCTGATGGACCAGGCCCCGCGCGCTGACTCCAGGCCGCGCTGGAGGCTGTGGTCCTCCGGCTCTGACACACCTGCGGCCTCTCCTCGCCAACACACAGGCTTCTACAGAGTAACTCTACCTCCTTAAACAATAAAACCCCACGCTCCACCTGGCGTGCCACACGCGCACGTGTGCTCGGCTGTGCCCGACTCTTTGCTACCCCCTGGGCTGTGGCCCGCCAGGCTCCTCTGTCCATGGGATTCTCCAGGCAAGAACACTGGAGTGGGCTGCCCTTTCCTCCTCCAGGGGACCTTCCTGACCCAGGGCCCAAGCCCACGTCTCCTGCGTTGGCAGGCAGGTGCTCTACCACGGGTGCCACCTGGGAAGCCAGTCTGCCACCCAGCCTCCTTCAGCCCTGGGAAGCACTGGCCTCCTCTGTGTCCTCGGCCCCCCTTTCCCGGGCGGCAGGGAGCCGGGATCGCAGCGGGCAGCCCTTTCAGAGTGGCTTCACTTGTAACATGCTGTCGTCTCCTCCTCAAGGGTCTCCCCCCCGTGCTGGCTGACACGCCGCTGTCTGGATGGACCGTGACCTATCCATCCACCTACTGGAGGACGTCCCGCTTCCATCTGTGGGGATTTGCTATGAACAATGATGTGCAGCTTTCATGGGGACGGAAGTTCCACCTCAGAGGGGCGGCTGCCTTAAGGAAGTGCACGCCTCCCCCGCGCGGCTGCAGCCTTCGGCTTTCCCACCAGCAGGGGCTGAGGGCCCTGCGGCTCCACCCCGTCAGCAGGGGGTGTCTGCAGGCTCCGTGCTCTCGGAGGTGTGCAGGGCGCAGCCGCGCTTTTGATGTGCATGTCCTCAATGGCGTCAGATGCTGGGCATCTTTCCCTGTGCTTATTTGCTATCTGTGCATCTCCTCTGGTAAGGTGTCTGCTTGGACATTTTGCCTATTTTTAAATTGGGTTATTCATCTCCTTATTGTTGAATTTTAACAGTTCTTTGTATATTTTGGATATCAGGGTTTTTTTTAAATTATTATTATTATCAGAGATGGGTTTTGCAAAGATTTTTCCAAGTCTGTGTCTTTTTTTCCCCCCTTAACAGTGTCTTTCACAAAGCGCGAGCTTTTACTCTTGATGACTGCCGACCGATGAGCTTTTCTTTCTTGGGCTGTGCTTTTGGTGTCAACTGAAAACTCCAAGGTCACCGAATCATCTGGATTTTCTCCTGTATTATCACCCAGAAGTCCCCTGGTTTTGCATTTTGCGTCGAGGTCTACGGCCTGTCTCGGCCCGCGGCCCGTCCCAGCCTCCTGCGGAAGGTCTGTCGAGACCGCTGTCCTGCTCTGTGGCTGTCTGGCTGTTTCCACGCCGTCTGCTGAGAAGATCGTCCTTTCTCCACGGGGACGCTGCAGCCCCCGTCAGAGATGAGCTGGCCGCAGGCGTGCGGGCCACAGGCGTGAGGGCTGCAGGCATGAAGGTCTCATGCGTGAGGGCCGCATGCGTGAGGGCCGCAGGCGTGAGGGCCGCAGGCGTGAGGGTCTGTGCCCGTGAGCCAGCATCACACTGGCCACTGGAGCGGCGTCCACTCTCTGACTTAGTTCTTCTTCAGTGTTGTGGGGGCTTTCCTGAGGGTTTAGCCTTTCTGCATAATCTTTGGAACCGTTCTGTCAATACCCATGAACACATCTTATATTATTTTTCTTCTTTATGAAGAAGTTGGTTTAACTCCATTTTTTGCAAAGTATGCCTATTGGCGACAAATTCCATTAATTTCTATTTATTTGAAAAAGTCTTTATTTCTCATTTGCTTTTGAATGATAATTTCACTACATACAGAATTCTAGGCTTTTTTTTTTTTTTTCAACTCTTTATAAATATTTCACTTCAGTCATTGCATGCATGGTTTCTGAGGAGAAATCTGACATAATTCTTGCCCTTGTTCCTCATTAGATAAGGTGCTTTTTCCTCTCTGATTTCTTTCAGGATTTCTCTTTGTCTTTTATTTTCTGCATTTTGAGTATGACACACGCAGCCACAAACATTTGGTCTTTATTTTGCTTGGTGTTCTCTGACCTTCCCAGATCTGTGGTTTGCTGTCTATCATTAACTGTGGGAACTTCTCAGCCATTCTTACTTCAAATATTTCTTCTATTCTTCTCTCTCTTCCTTCTCAACCTGCTGTTCCCATGACGTGTGCGCCGCGCCTTCTGTAACTGACCCACGAGCTTAGACATTCGGTTCGTTTCTCCTCTCTTCCTTCTTGGCCTTTTCAGCTGGGGAACTTTCTGCTGACGCATCTTCAGGCTTGCCGATTCCTGCCTTGGTCTGAAGGTCTGCCTATGAGCCCGTCAGAGGTGTTCTTCGCTCTGTTACCAAGTCTCTGGTCACTCGCGCTTCCTTCTTAGATGCCCATCTGTCTCCTTGCGTTGCTCATCTGTTCCTGTGTGGGGCCCACTCTGTCCACTGCAGCGCTCAGAAGGCCAATCATGGCTATTTTAATCTAAAGTCTGATGATCCCCAAATCTCATTCATGTCTGAGAGTGGTTCTGATGCTTGCTTTGCCTCTTCAGCCTGTGCTTTTCACATTTCAGCATATCCTGTAGCTGAAATCTGGACACGACGTGTTGGATAGAAGGAACTAAGGTGCGTGGGCCTTCAGAGTGAGGCCCGGTGGGCCTGGCTTGCAGTCGGGCGGTGCTTCTTGTCTGGTGCAAGTGCCGCATCCGAGGCCACGGCCTCCCCGGTGTCCAGGAGGTTGTCTTTGGGTTTCCCTAGGGACTCCTCTGTAAGCAGGGTCTGAGCCTCGCAGTCTCTCCAGCTATGGCCCCTGGCATCACTTGGGGCCTGCCGGCCTGGCACAGGAAGAGCCCATGTGGTCTGCGTGGCGCTCACCCCGTGTCCCTTGCTGTGCCCTTCACCAGTAGCCCTCGCTTTCCTCTCCAGCTGCAGGAGACCAGAGGGCTCTCGGGGCTGAGGCGGGTGCTTCCCTCCCCCACGTCAGTCAGCTTTCCTGGAGGGAAGGGGCCCGAGGGCTCTCAGCACCTTGGAAACTGCTGGCTTTCCCCCTCTGTCCCCGCCCCACCAGAGGCACGAGGCCAGCCCCTTCTTCCATCCTGAGCACAGCAGGGCCCTCACGGGCATCTGGGCCCCAAATGCTGCGTTCTAAGAGTTCCCACCTCTCACTCGGCCTCCAGCACCCAGCCAGTCACCCTTTGCACGTGTGAGGCTGGCCCCGTGGAAGGGTCCATCCTGGTCAGCTCTGTGTTCAGGCCTCTCCCCAGCATGGGGGCACCATTTTGTCCTGTGACCTCAGCGTCCTGATGGAACTAAGAACAGCTACGGGCTTTCAGCTGGTTCAGCTTATTTCCTTCTTGTGAGGACACTTGTCGGTGTGGAAACTGGAAGTGAGTTAAGCGAATTTTATTTATTCTCCTCCCCAACTGGACACAGCTCAGACCAAACACGGAAAGGCACCACAGAAAGGCAGGGGCAGGTGGAACATTTTAACTGAGGACTCAGTCAGAGACGAGAAGATTAAAACAGATTTTATAATTATTTTCCCACATGACATATTTATAAATTCCTGTAAGGAGGGATTCCCCTGTGCCAAAATACATTTTCAGGCATTTCTTTTGGTTATTTAAACTATCATAAAAATCACTTACAATATTTTCATCCACACAAGCAAGGGAACATAGCCCAGAGAGCAGTGTCAGTGAACACTACAAGGGTTTCTTTCTTTGTTTAAAACAAGCACCCATCGCAGCATTTTCTAACACCTGGAACATGGTGGCCAAGTAACACGTTGCCCGAGCGGGAGCTGTTTACCAAACCACCTGAAGCAGAGCAGCTTTCCAATAGAGGCACTCGGCCACCAGGGTGTGCGTGCACGCACGCGTGCTCACTCACCGTGCACAGACACTCCTGCTCTCGGAGCAGCCGGGCTCTGCCCAGACGCCGGGACACGTGCGTCCCGGAGGAGCAGCCCCTGAGCGAAGCCCCCTGTGCACAAGGGTCCCAAACCCACCGGTGGGAGGGAGGCCGGGACACCCTCCTCACTGAGGCCGGTGAGCTGTTCCCAGCCCCGGGGTGGTTGGGAAAGAGCCTCCGAGTATAAATAGAGCCCAGGACTATTTGCTCAGGGGTGACTACAGCACAGAGTAATTCAGGTCAGCTGGCGCAAGAGCGGAGAGGCTGAACCGTGACAGCCGCCCCGGGTCCCAGCGGTCTCCCCGCCAGGCGGGGCTGCCCTGCGTGCGGTTGCTGGCCTGAGCAGCTTTGCTCTGTCCTCCCCATCCTGGCCGATGCGGGCCCCACAGGGTGAGTTTCCGGCCCGTGACCGGCCCCCGCGGTGACGACGGGCCCGTGGGTGAACCCTCCTGTACCCGTGCTGCGGGGCCCGGGCAGAGCGCCTCCGAGGGTGGGTCTGGCCGCTGCCTGTTGCTGTGTTCAGAGTGTCCCCTATTTTGATAATGTACAGAGTGTTTTATCACAGTCAAATATTATCTTGAGCTCTCACAACAGCAAACTGCAGGAACTTCAAAGGGATTCCAGTCCAACTGGAACCATCACTACAAACAAATTTCAGCCTTATTGTTAGCCAGACCACGAAGGGGCCGAGACAGTGCCAAAGAAAATGCTCTCAGAATCTCCTCTATACATCACCTTTGAGCAATTAACTCGTCTCCTGGAGACGAGGGGGAAAGAAAGGAAAGAAAACAAAATGCAAGGCTGACAATGGGATACATTGTTCTTGGACGTGTGGTGTGGACAGGCCATCGCAAGGCACAAATCCCTGCCGGACTGGTCACCGATTTCGCCCCGTCTGTGACTGCAGGCAGGGGCCGGTGCTGTGGACGAAACCTGACTCTCTCCGCAGGCGGCAGCCGTGGCTGCTTGCGGGGCAGAGGTCCTCCCGCCTATGATCTCCGGTGCCCTCAGAGTAGGCTGCTCCCCAGACAGCACGGTCGCCAGGCCTCAACGTGGCCTCTGCTCGGGATGCAGTTCTCTGCGCCAACGTGAATTTCTGAACTGTGGGCCCTCTGCCACCCTGACTTCTTCCTGAAGCCCCCAAAGAGAAGCAGCGTGGCTCTGGGAGGCCAGCTGCATCGGGACCAGGAGGTGAGCGGTATCAGGTACACAGGGGCCCGGCCCCTCAGGACTGAAACGTCCGGTTGCAGGTACTGAGGGCCTGAGGTCAGTGACAGGCCACGAGTCCTGTCCTCTTGACTCTCTGTCTTCCGAGTGCGCACAGCCCGAGGCCGTCAGACTCCAGCTCTGATTCTGACTGCGGCTCCGTGTCCCCGCTCGGGAGCCAAGCCGGGACAGGATGTGGCCTCAGTAAGGCCCACTGAGGTCGTCACGTTCAAGGCAAGGGAACTGCAGGGGCCACGTGGAGCCATGAGGAGCAGCGGACGGTCTCCACGCTGGGCTCCCCCAGGGAGCTCCAGCCCCGACCCTCCCCCTCTGAACGGACACCTGCCGGGGGCGCCCGGCTTGCTCCTCACTCTGACACCCACACGAGCCAGCCCCGTACAAGCCTCCCGGTAGGCTGCACCTCGTGCAGGTGCTGGGGAGAGGCTTCCTGAAGAAAAGCCCCGCAAGTGCACGGGAGACCACTGGACACTTGGCTTGCTCTGTCTGGCGGTTCACACTCAAGGCTGCCTCCTTGGGGTGGGGGTCGGAAAGGAGAGAAGCAAAAGACACGTACACACACATGCACACTCACATATGTACACACGCACACACACACACATGCACACACTCAAATACACACACCCACAGTCACACGCACACACACATGCACACTCACACGCACACACACACATGCAATAACATCCAAGTGCACACACAGACACATGCACACACACACTGATACCTGCACAGACAGACACGCACATGTACACACACGCACACACAGACACCCTCTCTCACATACACTGATACTCACCTGCACACACACGCACACACAGGCATGCTCAGACATGCACATGTACACACATGCACAGAGACACCCTTTCTCACACACCCTGATACTCACATGCACACACACAGACACACACAGACACCCTTTCTCTCACACCCTGATACTCACATGCACACACACAGACACATACAGATACCCTTTCACACACTGATACTCACATGCACACACACAAGCCCCGCAAGTGCACGGGAGACCACTGGACACTTGGCTTGCTCTGTCTGGCGGTTCACACTCAAGGCTGCCTCCTTGGGGTGGGGGTCGGAAAGGAGAGAAGCAAAAGACACGTACACACACATGCACACTCACATATGTACACACGCACACACACACACATGCACACACTCAAATACACACACCCAGTCACACGCACACACACATGCACACTCACACGCACACAGACACACATGCAATAACATCCAAGTGCACACACAGACACATGCACACACACACTGGTACCTGCACAGACACAGACACGCACACGTACACACACGCACACACAGACACCCTCTCTCACATACACTGATACTCACCTGCACACACACGCACACACAGGCATGCTCAGACATGCACATGTACACACATGCACAGAGACACCCTCTCTCTCACACCCTGATACTCACATGCACACACACAGACACACACAGACACCCTCTCTCACACACCCTGATACTCACATGCACACACACAGACACCCTCTCACACACTGATACTCACATGCACACACACAGACACACACAGACACCCTCTCTCTCACACCCTGATACTCACATGCACACACACAGACACACACAGACACCCTCTCTCACACACCCTGATACTCACATGCACACACACAGACACCCTCTCACACACTGATACTCACATGCACACACACAGACACACACAGACACCCTCTCTCACACACCCCGATACTCACATGCACACACACAGACACTCTCTCTCTCACACCCTGATACTCACATGCACACACACAGACACACACAGACACCCTCTCTCACACACCCTGATACTCACATGCACACATACAGACACCCTCTCACACACTGATACTCACATGCACACACACAGACACACACAGACACTCTCTCTCACACCCTGATACTCACATGCACACAAAGACACACACAGACACCCTCCCTCTCACACCCCGGGGAGATGATGGATGCAGGGCGTGTGTCAGCATGGGCAGGAATGTGTGTGCGCCCGCCGCGTGGCCGTGTGCTGCCCCAGGACGGGCCGGCACTTGCCGCTATGTGACAAGGCTTCTGCTTGACGGATGCACACAGCAGCGCACCGCAGGGCCTGTCACGCTGTTGGACAAGCCCTCGGCCATTGGCTGAGCGGCAGCATGCAGGGCCCGCTGGGGCCGGGAGATGCGGCCTGGATGTGTGGCATCCTCATCTGGGACGGAGGCCGTGGCTCTGCGGATGGGGGGGGGCAGGGGCCGGGGCGGGGCCCCAGGGACTGCGGACTCGCAGGCCCACCTGCCTTCCAGGTCTCTGGACACCCAATAATGGGCTGGAAGGTGAGTGGCGAACGTGAACCTGACTTTCAGATACCCATGGGGCACAGTCCCGTGGAAGAGCCTTCTCTCGCCATGAACAGGGGGGCGGTGGACTTGGACTCAGAGAGCAGCTCACATTCCGGACGCTCACCTGCAAGGACCCAGCCTCCACCACTGCTACCTTCTGGGCTTAGGAGACGTTCTCTTCTGCAACCACCGTGCTGTCTAAACACCGACAATGTACCTTCCCGAGACGTGCAGTTGTGAGAAATGTGACGAGATTCACTTAGTTATTCTCTAACTTATTCTAAGGCAGAACAAAGAAAAGGGAAGAAGGAGTCATGTCCAGAATAATCTCTGTGCGCTCTGAATGGCATCCACTTAGGAGAACACCAGAGCTGAGTCAGGGTCCAGCGAGGCCGGCCCCTGCCCGGAGGAGGCGCGGCGGGCACGTAAAGATGCCGCCGTCAGCGGGATTGCAGAAGAGAGGCTTCAGCACGAGCACCGGCCCCACCTCTCCCGGCTTGCCCTGAACGTGTTTTCACTGAAGCGAAAGGCCCCTGTAATCCTTTTGATCCCGCTTCCTATGCACAGCCCACAAGGCGAAGCCAGAGGGCTTCTCCAACGTGACCAGTCCTCTTTCACTCGTCCTAAACCCTCAGATGATCCACGCGAGCATTTCCAGCTTCGATACCGGCTCACTTTACAGAAGCCTCACCAGACCCGGGGTAGCGTAAGTGGAGCCGCCAGCTCTCAGCACTCGGCCTGCACAAGTCACGTGGCCTTGCCACGCCTCAGTGTCCTTGTGTGTAAAATGCAAACAGGACCCACGACGCTCGATTTATGGTGTCGTTGAGAAGGGACTGAAATAACGCACGACCCCGCGGAAGTGGGGCCGCGGGAACTCCTGAACACGCCGTGGGGCAGGCGTCTCGGGGCAGACATGGTGACCCGGGGCGACAGCTCGGTGGGGCCCGAGAAACTCACTGCCTCACGAGCCCCCCACCGGGCGCCCGCCAGGGCGTCTATCTGCCCCTCGCGAGCCCCCCACGGGCGTCTATCTGCCCCTCGCGAGCCCCCCACGGGCGTCTATCTGCCCCTCGCGAGCCCCCCACGGGCGTCTATCTGCCCCTCGCGAGCCCCCCATGGGCGTCTATCTGCCCCTCGCGAGCCCCCCTTGGGTGTCTGCCCAACAGACACGCACTGGAGCCCACACAGACCTCGGCATGAAGTCCACACAGGCAGCACCCCGCCCGCCCCAGAGGAAGCCGCCGGCTGTGCGGGGCCCGCGGGGCGGGCACAGGGACAGGCCCCAGGCAGACGGGGCCTGGCTCCCGTCTCCTGAGGGCCTCACGGGAGCGAGTGACCCAATCCCAGGTGTAGTTCCTGGGGCGGCCGACCGTGGAGCTGGCCCCGAGGAGGCTGTGACGCCCCCTCTCGAGTCCGGCCTCCTGGAACCACAGCCCGGTCATGCCGCGTTCCTGCCGCCAGCGTGGGCCTGCCGAGCTGACCTCAGGCCTGAGCACGGCGTACCCCACTTCCTTCTGACACACGCCGCCCTCCCGTGCTTTATCTTTGGCTGTTCGCCTCCATCCCCCTGCCCCACGAACAAAGGCAGCGAGGCCCTAAGAAGCGAGGTAGGGGCGCCAGGCGCGATTCCTCCGGCTTTGCAGCACCGCGCGGCCCTGCGGCTCCTGGGGCTGAGGCTGGGCCCGTGGACGCTGGGCTGCGAGGCTGGGGCGGACTCTGCCTACCCACTTAGCCCTGCACGGCTCCAGGGCCGGCTGGATGCAGATGGTACCCGTCTTGGTTTGTAAGTGAGTCCAGTAATGAGGTTGAAAAACACCCTGTTCAACCCTAGAAAGCAGTGAGCAGGCCGCTGACGCCGTGCCCGTCCTCGTGCGCAGAGGACCGGCTCGCGTCCCGCCCGGGCGGCGGGCTCCCTCCCGGCCACTCTCCTCCCCATTCGGGTCTCCCCACTTTCTTGCGGAGTGGGCGGTGGGCACAGGCAGACATGATGGAGCAGGTGGACAGGAACCAAGGGCTCGGACGCCACGGGAGGTGTGTGGCCGCTTCACCCAACACATGGGGCTTCCTGAGGGTCAGCTTTGCAGCCTCGCCCCCGGCCGCCTGCTCCTGAACACGCCCGAGGCCCGACCCTGCATCCCGTTCTGGGTGATGGTGCCACAAGGCACGCACGAGCCGGGCTCCGGGGCAGAGCGCTGGCAGTGCCCGGGCACCTGGGCCGGCGGAGGGGGCCGGGCGGGGGCTGCCATTCTCTCCCCAGAGCGTCCCCGGGGCCTCGGCTCCAGGGGGAGCGGAGCCCGGCGACCTCAGGCTCCACACTCTGAAACCCGAGATGACGCCGCTCTTTGCTGCACGGCCGTTGGAGCGTCCAGTGGGTGTTATGACTTGTCTGGTTCCCACAGAAGGAGGACTCCTGCCAAACATTTGCAATCTGCGCTGGAGTGTGCAATCAGGAAGGCCGCACCCAGTGGCCAGGGCACGGCTGCAGGGCGAGGAGACGGCTGTTCCGGGGCCAGAGGGGCACGTCGGTCCAGGGCAGGAAGCCGCGAGCCGGGCCTTGTCCTCCAGGAGCCTCCTCTCCCGAGACCCCAGCAGGCCCACGTCTCTCTCCGCACCCTCTGCCGAGAGTGTGGTCGCAGAGGATGCGGTACTTGCATCCCCATGGAGCATCTGGGCAGACAGACCCCAGTTTGTCTGTGTTTACATCGAAAGCCAGGCTGGGCTGCTCTGCTGTGCACACGGCCTTCTCTCTGCCCCTCAGAGAAGCGCCCCGTGCTGCTAAGGCAGCAGAGGCTCAGCGTGTGTGAGGTGAACAGAGGCACCGCGGGGGCCGGACGGCCCTGCACCCCAGGGCCGGCTTCACTGCTCGGAGGGGTAAAACCAGTCACTACCCTGACGTCCAGTAGCATGAAGGACTAAACACATTAACCTACGTCCCGGGACGCAAGGGCAAGTTTCCAGCGAGGTCACTTTTCAAGGCAGGGAAGCTGAGCTTTACTTTTCAGTCAGATGACAGCGACTAGCAGCGCCACCTGCTGAAATGCCACAGAATCCCCTTCCCTCCCACCCAAGGAGCACGGGCTTTAAGGAAGAGAGACGTGGAATCGGGGTAGAAACGGAACTTGGGGGGTTTCAGTCCAGCCCTCGTTTCAGGCAAAGTCGTGGCTGTGATTATTTCCAAGATGAGAGGAAAACGGTTGTCTGTGAAGCCCTCCCCGCACCAGCGCCCTCCCACAGCTGGAGGATGTGGTCCCTCCCGCGATGAAGAACCACGGTGCTCAGTGGATCTCCGCGCGGTCCGCGGCTCCGCGGCTGGTCGGGAGGGCAGGGACAGGCACACACGGTCTCCCGCTTCTCTGGACACTGGAGTCAGGGCTGGGAGGCCTGGGGAACACCCTGCCACAAGGAGGACCGGCCCGGCCTCCAGGTCTGGATCCGGCCCCAGGTCAGAGAGGTGGTGAGCACCACGGCCATGACCGGAATCCCAGCCCAGACCAGCGCTGCCCTGCAGTCCTGCCTTTCCACAGCGAGCAGGGCCGGCCCGCAGGCAGCCGGGCCAGAGCGTCAGGGCCCAGCCGGCGCCCAGGCCGCGGAGGCGGAGGGAGGTGAGCTGCTGGGGGCGCTGCTGCTTCGCGGGGGCTCTGGGGCCGGACGCAGAGCCCCAGGGCAGGAAGGAGCCAGCCCTGCCCTCGGGCTACCCGGGGCCTGGCCCGCACACCCCAGAGAGGCCTGAAGGGTCGGGGGGCGGAGGGCGTGGGGCAGGCCCTGGGCATCTCGAGGCGCACTCTGAGCAAGTGAGGAGGTAGGGACAGAGCCGGCCGCTCACTTCCGGTCCAGCGTGGCTCCGGTCCGTGTCTGAAGAAGCAGCTGAGGGAGGGAGTGCACCCCCTGAGGAAGCTAAGCCAGCCCTGCCCTCGGGCTACCCGGGGCCTGGCCCGCACACCCCAGGGAGGCCTGAAGGGTCGGGGGGCGGAGGGCGTGGGGCAGGCCCTGGGCATCTCGAGGCGCACTCTGAGCAAGTGAGGAGGTAGGGACAGAGCCGGCCGCTCACTTCCGGTCCAGCGTGGCTCCGGTCCGTGTCTGAAGAAGCAGCTGAGGGAGGGAGTGCACCCCCTGAGGAAGCTGCGGGGCCCAGCAGGGGTCTCGGGCTCTGGGAGGGGAGGAGGTGGGAGCTGGATCCAGGTTCAGTTCCCAAAGAAAGGAGCGCCGAGGGCCTTGGCCGGGGGGAGGAGATGCGGACGCAAGACGGGGCCAGGCGCCGCGAAAATAACCACCTGTGCACGCCAGGTAAGGAGCCTCACTTTGGAGGCGTATGCGGGTTTGGGGGCGGTGCTTTCTCCAACTTCAGGGATCCATTCCAGGAACATGAACTTATTAAGACAATCAGCTCCCCATGTGGACGCAGGATGGGATGCCAGAGAAGGACCGTGACACACCGGCACCGCGCTGGAGACCACCTGCGGTGGACGCCGGCGGGGGGCCCTGCGCTGCGGCGGACGCTGGGGCCCTGTGCTGCCGCGGCCGTGTCTGTGAGCACGGCTTCCTTCTAACAGCTCTGAGGGCTATGGAGACGTTCAGCTCTGCATTGGGCCTCCTGTGCCCTCATCAGCTCCAGGGGCCAGTACAGCCTGAGCCGTCCAGCCAGACCCCCGTCCAGCTGTGATCCCCATCCATCCCAGGTCCCTGCCCACCCCAGGCCCCGTCCGGAGCTGCTGGGAGACAAGAGGAAGGGCTGACGGGCGCCCACGGGCCCCGGGCTGGGAGGGCTGCGCACACGGGGGCGCCCCACCCCGTTCCCCTTCCCTGCACTGTGCCCCGCGCCCAGAGGACGCACACCTGAGCAAGCCAGCCCATAAAGTCACTTAAGTGCAGGCCTCCGACACGACTCTACGATGAGCCCTTAAAAGCTTGCACTGGCGATCGTACGGCGACTTCTCTCTGAATGAAGCGTCTCATGACTCGTCACCTGGCAGTGGAGCAGTCAGGATGCGCCCCGAGTCACAGCAGGTG
Organism: Cephalophus harveyi; assembly: GCA_006410635.1. Lineage (NCBI taxonomy): Eukaryota > Metazoa > Chordata > Mammalia > Artiodactyla > Bovidae > Cephalophus > Cephalophus harveyi. The sequence goes on from SJYT01025964.1 coordinate 423,025, forward strand.
GAACGGAGCGGAGGAGGGACTGAGAAGCTGCCGTCCCGCTCGCATCAGAGACGAGCGCGTCCTGTGACCGAGCGACCCGGGAGTCGGGAGGGAAGGGGAACGCGCTGCTGGCAACCCGGGCCCGTGAGCAGCACGCGCCGCGCCGGCCCGCTGCTCGCACAGGCAACCCCAGCCCTTCCCAGGCGTCCTTCTGTCCCCAGAGCCTCCCCGCTGCCCACAAGCTGCCCGAGCACACCTGTCCACCCCAGTGTCTGGCCAGCGGGCACTCCCTAACTGCCCCCTGAAAACTAACACGCTTAAACTAGAGACAGAAGCTTCTTCCGTCAGGTGGACTCGACCGGGCCTAATGAATGAGACTCAACGTTTCCATCTGCACAGAGAGCAGGAAGAAGGCCGAGCAAGCAGCTGACCACACAAGACCCGTAAGTGGACGGGCAGCTGCACGCTCACACACACAGGCGTTTCTGCCACAGGCGTCACTGTGGAGCTCGCTCCCCCAGCCGTGGTGCAGATTCCTGGAGCGTCTCCGGGGCAGGGTGGGGAGCCGCTCGGGGCTCCGCTCTAACTGCTCTGCGGCTCACGCCCGGGCTGCCGCCTCCTCCGCTCTGCCCCTCGCGAGCCCTGTGACGCGTCCTCTTGGTCCCTGGCTTCTGCCACACGATCGTGAGACCCCTCTGGGCTGTCTTCTCCCTGTTTCTTATGCTTGAGGCTTGGGGAGCTTTTCACATCTGTGTGCTTAGCGTTCTCATGAAATTTGAAGAAAACGTGTTTTTCTTTCACGTGTTTGTTTAATTTTCCTCTCTTCGCTGCGACCCCGGCTACTCGCACATCTGGGCACTTAAAGCTGTCCCGGAGAGCTGACGCTGCTTCCTGGAAAATTCTTTCTGTGTTTCATCTCGGATGGTCTCCAGGGGCACTGGGCTCCTCCCCTGTAGAGCAGTCGCCCCTAATTCCACCTGAGGTGACTTTCACAGCGGCCGTGGCGGTTTCACCTCTGCAAGCCCAGCTGCCTTCTCCACGTCCTCCCCTAGCTTCTCGGCCTGTGGAGCAGGGTTTCACACGAGCTCGGCGTCTAATGCCCCTGCCACGAGTGCCAACATCCGGGTCACGTCTGCGTTGGTTTTGGTGGATTCTTCTCTTCACTGTGGACACACTGTCCTGCTTCTTTGCAAACCGGTGATTTTCGGTTGGATGTCATCCATTGTGAAGTTCCCCTTGTGAGGTGATATTTCTATATTGCTACAAATACTACTGAACTTCATTTTGTGGTATATCCTTGAAAGTGAAAGTGAAGTTGCTCAGTCGTGTCCGACTCTTTGCGACCCCATGGACTGTAGCCTACAGGGCTCCTCCCTCCATGGAATTCTCCAGGCAAGAGTACTGGAGTGGTTTGCCATTTCCTTCTCCAGGGGATTTTCCCGACTCAGGGATCGAACCTGGGTCTCCTGCATTCCAGGCAGACGCTTTAACCTCTGAGCCACCAGGGAATCGCCTGAAAACAGGGTGGTCCTTGGGGTCTTCCTTTTCAGATCCGTTAGGCAGGTCTGGAGCCGCGCCCAAGGCGGGGCCAATGGATCCCCCATTGCGGAGGCGGGACCCCCGGACTCTCAGCCGCTGCCTGTGGACGCTGAACTCTCGGAGCCTGGCTGGGGGAGCCTGTCCCCAGCCCGTGTGAACGTCTGGGCGCCCACCCTCGGGGTGCTTATTCCCGGCCTCGATGTCTTCCTCACACGCGTGGGGGTGGCTTTTGTCTGCTTCAGAGAAAATGCCAAACGTAAAGTTCTCTCACCAGGAAGCACGGTCTCCCACTGGCTCCTGGTTCCTCACTAGCTGAGCGCCCACGCTAAGCGGGCCGTGCTTACCTCCACTACCGCATTTTCATCCTTGCAACAACGCTCCAGTAAACACACGGCTCCCTCTTCACGCACGGAGCGGTGACGGGCTGACTCGTGTCCGGGCTGAGAGCTGAGCGTCAGCTCCTCTGATTCGCAAGGCTGCGCTCTGCTCCTGGCTCTCCTGAACACACTGGAGAGAAGACCACGGGGCACAGGAGGCAAGCATGGGGTCATGAAAACACGTGAGCGTGCGGCCCCTCCTGAGCGCTGCCAACGCGGAACGGCGGCGGCGCACCGTTTCATCCATCGAGGGGGCCTCCGGGCCGCTGGTGGTGAAGAGCCCGCCTGCCAGTGTGGAGACGCAACACGGGCTCCATCCCCCGGCCGGGAAGAGCCCCCGGAGGAGGGCTCGGCAACGCGCTCCAGGGTTCTTGCCTGGAGAATCCCATGGACAGCGGAGTGGGCCATAGTCCACGGGGCCGCAGAGTTGGACAGGACTGAGTGGCTCGCACACACAAGGGGCCTCTGAGTGTGAGGGCACTGTGACTGTCTATGCCCGAGAAAGGAAGACGCTGCCCGCTAAACCAGGACACGGCGCTTTGCATAGCAAAACTAAACTTTCAGTGCTAAAAAGTCAATTTTAGGATTTGTTACAATTTTAATAAAAACTAAACAAAACGTAAAGACTGAGACTTAATGTTGTTTAGGATCATAAGCAGTCACCTAATCTCAATTTTAGACTTGTTAAAATTTTACAAAATACACAGTAAAATCAATTACCTAGAGAGTGACATTTTCTGGTACCTACCACCTGCCACTGTTGCCCTGAGCCGACAGCACTGAGGGGCGGCGTCCTGGTCTGCAGTTCAGAGGGACGGAGGCACACAGGGGCCTGGGGCCCAGCCAGGGTCACCCAGCTGGGAAACGGTGCTGCCTGGTTTTGCTGCCTCTAACATGCTTGTTTGAAATGAGTCCCTCTTATTACCTTCTGTGTTTTCCTGCTGACACGCCAGTCCTGCGTGTGTGCACCTGTGTGTCGGCATGCGCGCTATCCCGGGGGCCGTGGGAGTCAAGTGCAGTTGATGGAGACCAGTGGAAAGAGCATCAGCGGACATTGGCGGGATGGGATGCCTCATCTGCCCACAGCCCAGCGAGTGAACAGCCGTCCACGGGCCTCACACAAACTCAGAGAAAGCCTGACGATTGTTTACTGTGGCCACAGACACTTTTTACCTTAGATGTTTTTACATGGACAGTTTTTACATAGATGTTGTTCAAACGAGAAACATCTGCGGGGTTTGCAGATTCGTGTCCGACTCTTTGTGGCCCCGTGGACTGTAGTCCGCCAGGCTCCTCTGTCCGTGGGCTCTCCAGGGGATCCTCCCGACCCAGGGATCACAGCTGCTTCTCTGACGTCTCCTGCACTGGCAGGCGGGTTCTTCCCCACTAGCCCCAACTGGGAAGCCCCAGAACCCCTCAGTTCCGCAGAAACCAGGAGGGCCGGTCACCCTATCAGTCAGAGACTGAACTAGGAGCGAGACAGAAAGCCTGGGCCGTGCTGCTCAGAAGACGCGCCTAAACACAGACGGCGGCCAGCCAGAGCCTCTGCTCCACGGGTGCCCAGCCAGCAGCCCTGAGCGGGGTCCGCGGGCCAGCAGCACCCAGAGCGCGTCAGAGAAGTCAGCGTCGGCACCCGCAGACCCCGAGGCCCGGGAAGAGCCTGGCCTTTCAGGAGCCACAGGTCCCAGGACTGGGACGGGGGCACGTCAGGGCGACCCCGTCGTCTGCCTGCCGCTCAGGCCCCCGGTCCAGACGCCGCCGCTTCAGCGCTGTCCTCTGCCGAAGGAGCCGCCCCCACCGCACCAGGCCAGACGCTTCCGCGCCCTCCCCCACAGGGAGGCCCCCCGACGCGCACTCTTTCACAAACGCTGGCTCACCAGTTCACCTAGCTTGCCCATCTGTTCAAGGTCTCTCCTTGGGAAGCTAGCATTTAATTCTAAATACTTTGTATTGAACAACTGTGGCAGAGACTATACAATGCCTAGAAGCGCAGGAAGAGGAATATTTCTTCAGGGAAAAACCTTCATGAGATTTCCTTTTCATGAAGCCTCCCGCTCCAACAGCCCCTGGCTGCATCGTCCCCCACCGCACAGAGGACCATTTCCAAACCTAAAGACAAGTCCATGCAACTTAAGGAGAAATGCTGAAATTTAGGAGACATGAACAATATGCCATTTTCTCACAGGTTCTTCATGATGACAAAATTAAAAATAGAGTAATTTACTACATTCTATTTTTTTAAGATTATGTCATCAAACCCAAGGATACTGGCTCAGAAGTCTTCTCATTTTAAAAATTACATATAAATATTAATTATAAGCAATTAATAAGTTTACTTATAAATGAGTGTCTTCCTTTCAATACTCTGTAAATGTCTTTTCCTTTCTATAAGCTTACATAAGCTCCTTAGAGTGAATTAGTTTGCTTACTAATGATGGGCATGACAAATCACTTTATTTGCAGCAAAATATGTTCTGATTCAAAGAGAACCAGTTCTTCGTGTCATGTATGGCTGGACTCTGCGGTCCACTGTCTCTAAATGCCCAGGATGTCGTAACTTAGAGGAGACCGCTCGGCCGTGTCTCAGGGCAAGAGGCAGTTGGCATCTCTCACAACTCCCTGGCTCACAACTTTCCAAAGCCTCTCGCCATCAGTGGGCACAGAAATACTCACAGCGGGCGGTTTGTGGATAAGAGGAGTACTTTAGCAGTTACGTGCCTCTCAAGTTTCAGGACCTCTCAAATGTTGTTTACCCAAAATTTCAATATTATTATTGGTTGGGAAGAGGGGGAATTAAAAGTACATCCCCACATACCACCAGAAGCACGTCTCTCTAACCACGCTCCTGGTGACGAGGAAAGGGAGCCAGTCAGCGGGTTTCGAGGTCACGACTCGGGCGGAGCCGACGGTGCCCTCACGGGCCCACCGTGTCCGCTCCCGGAGACTTCCGGGCCTCGGGGTGGCCTGGGCGGGGGTGAAGGTGCCCAGGGACACGCAGGCCTCCCGGGGGCCCTCGCCTGGTCTTCACGGGGGCCGCTGGCAACGAGGCTCTGTCTTTCCCCCGCCCACTGGGAAGCACCCACTCCACAGAGAAACAGCCCTGCCCCTGTGCGGAGGCGCAGCTCCGGGTTTCCGATTTGTGTTTTAGGCACGTCACTGGGACAACGGCTTTGGGTGGGCAGGGCTGTGCCCGCCAGAGGAAGAGGGAGAAGGAGGGACTCCGGGGGCCGTGCTGTGACCAGGCCTCTTCCCAACTTCCAGGCCCTGACGTGCGCTGATTCTCCCCGACTCCCAGGAACGCCCCCCAGGACTGCGACCGCAGCCCCGAGGGGGAGGCTGGGGCGCTGACAGGCACAGGCCCGGGGCTCCGGAGGCGGTCTGAGGAGTTCCCGGGAGGATAATCGCGGCAATTTACACTAACGCTGCGTCTTTGATGGTGAGATCGAAACATGCTTCACGCACGTTAATTTCACCTCCTGGTATTTTTGTGCAGTTTAGGACAATCATCTCTCAATTAGGATGGGGAGCGGGCGCTGAGTCAGGGGAAGATGACGGCGGAGCCCAAGGTGCCATTTCAACAGCAGCCTTCTCTCTCAACTTCTGCGTGTCTGAGCCCCGTGGGGCGCCCTGTGCTGTTTACTTTCCGTGAACAAACTAAAACCTCGGCCGGTGGTTTACGTGAACAATACCTGCAAAACCCACAACCTAACCTGCTACCCATGTGAGGGTCAGGGCACAAAATTGCCACACAGACAGACAAGGCAGCAGAAACGAGTGACAGTCAACTCAGGCTTAAACTAAGCCACCACTGTAGGGTCTGGGACACAGACCACAAGGGCAAGGGGGTCAAAAATGAAGTCCAGCTGCCTGGAAAGGTTATAAAGATGATGAAGGAAGACAGAAAAGAGGATGAATTACTTAAAAAACAAAAAAAAGAGCAATATCATGAAAACTGCAGACGGGGAAAGGAGAGTGTTTCCAGTGAGCAGCGGGCGGTTCTGTCTGGATTTCAGCAGAGGCTGGGGGCAGAATCACCTAAATGCTACCTAACTGAGGAGAGGAGCAACTGAGTCAGAAGACTGACCTCACCCTGAGCAGGTGTGCGAAGGCGTCTCTGCTGGAAGCCACCGCCGCAGGGCCTGTGTGGGCGCCGACAGTCGCTCAGCCGCGTCTGACTCTTTGTGGCCTCATGGACTGTAGCCCGCCAGGCTCCTCTGTCCATGGGATTCTCCAGGCAACAATACTGGGGTGCTTTGCCATTTCCTTCTCCAGGGGATCTTCCTGACCCAGGGATCAAACCCAAGCCTCCTGCATCTCCTGTGTTGGCAGGCGGAGTCTTCACCACTGAGTCACCTGGGAAACCCAGGATCTGTGTTTATTTCAGAGCAATAGAGCTGTGACCGCGAGGCTTCCTAGGGCCCAGGCTTGGACGCGAGATGGCTGGATGGGAAGGTGACCACAGTGGACACTCTCAGTGGACAGGCAGCAGCTTTGCTTCATGTTTAGCCAGACATGAAAGTGACGGCCTTTTGGTAAATACATTAAAGAAATCCACAATTAGGACCGCGGCCTCGGCCCTTGCTGTCCTGATGGGATGCGCCCTGGTCTCACAGACAGATTCCAGTGGGAGCCATCCTTACTCCCTCGGTGTCGGCTGAGGGCGACCGGGCCCGCGTGGTGATAGGGCCAGGCTCTCACTGCCCACCCTGGGCTGTCTGCTTACGTCTCTTCCCAAGGCCTCCCTGAGCAGCGGGGGCGGACAAGAGGCCAAGGTGGCAGCAACCGCGTCACCTGCAGGACAGCTGGGAGGGGCTGGTTCCCAGAGAGAGTGGGTCACAGCCCCCAGCCTGAGGGCAGGCTCCACGGCCAGGGACACAGAGACCACACGCCCGTGGGCAGGCCAGGGCAGGCTCCACATCCACGAACTCACAAACCACACGCCCGTGGGCAGGCCAGGGCCGGCTCCACATCCACGAACTCACAAACCACACGCCCGTGGGCAGGCCAGGGCAGGCTCCACATCCACGAACTCACAAACCACACGCCCGTGGGCAGGCCAGGGCCGGCTCCACATCCACGAACTCACAAACCACACGCCCGTGGGCAGGCCAGGGCAGGCTCCACATCCACGAACTCACAAACCACACGCCCGTGGGCAGGCCAGGGCAGGCTCCACGGCCATGGACAAGCACGCCACGTCCACAGATGAGCAGACGTGTGAAAACGGCTCCCCTCTCACCTCAGTGGGTGACATGAGCACGAGGGCCTCACAGGACATCCTGACTGCTCTTTCTAATCCACATTCTCTCTCCTCATCTCGCTGTTCATCTGATCCGGGAGTCATCAGAACTCTGGTTCCTTCACTCTGTCATTGAAAGCTAACACTTTTCGCAAGAGAGCCATCTTCAGTCAGGCCACGCCCCTTCACCTGGGAAGCGGGACATTAATGAAGTGTGTTTGGGAACCTGCTTCAGAGAGCCCATCCAAAGCCCAGTCCAATGCATCAGACTGAAACTGTCATCAAAATTGGTCATGGAGAAGAAGACACTGCAAGGGGTCACCCCGCAGTGACTGGCCAGTGGTCAGATGACACTTGTCAAAGGGGAGGCGGGTGGTCTCAGAGGAAGAGGGACTCAGTGGGGCTTAAGGACGACACGGTTTTGAGGCTCACGACAGCAGGAACAGGGCGGAAGAGAGTCCAAGTGCAGGAGAAGCGGGCGAGGTGGAGGGGAGGAGGGTGAGCGCTGGCTGCTGGCAGAGTGCCGCTGTGGGGTCTGGGAGGGCCCCGGGCACCAGCCTCTCCCGCGGGAGGAAGTGCGGCCTGCTCCAGGACACCCCTGGGCCTCTTGTTAAAGCCACAATCGCCCCACTGCTCTTGGCCCCCGCCTGCTGTCCCTCAGAAACACCGCACGTGCAGGCTGGCCTCACCCACGGTGGCCCACATCTGTGTTCACGGTGTTTCCAAGGGTGTGCACTATTAAACTTTCAACTGGCAGATAACTAGAATCTTCCATTTCTTTCTTCTCCTCAAAGTGATTAACAATGTGTTTTCCAAACAACAGGAAACGCTGTGACCCAGCAACAGTTCAACATGATCAACTCAGTATTTTCTTCCAGTAGAACAACCAGACCCTTCAGCCCCCGGGAGGAGCACAGCTCTAACACAGTGAGCTCGGCTCCTGGAACTCTTTCAGGCTTCTGAGCACCGACCCACCAGGGGACAAGCGCGTGCGGCGTCTGAGCTGCTTCAGGGGCACAGGAGCCCATGCAGATTCCAGGCTGGGAAGTGGTGTCGGGCTCGAGGACGTGCGCAGAGACCGGCTTCTGCGGGAGCGGCCGGGGCGACTGACGGGAAGGCGGTGGGCGGCCGCCCAGCGTCTCCCGAGGTAGCTCATCTACAGGCGGCCGGCAAGGCTGCAGTTCCGGGGGGTGGTCCTGGAACACGCTGGGCCCCAGGGCTTGGCCCAGAGAAGAGCAGAATCAGAGAAACTCAGCTCCTTATCTTTCCCCTGGACCATCGGTTCAGAAGCAGTGCCAGCAGTGAAAGAGCACGTGACCGTTTCTGCCCAAAGCCGTCGGGCAACAGAACCAACACACTACAGGAAACCTCAGGAGCCGACGGCTCAAAGAAGCCTTTGAGATGGCCTTTGATAACTAATGGCTCCACGGGCGTACACGCCGATGCTGACGGCGATAATTAACCACGATGACAGCAATAAAAGCGACCACGCGCGGTGCAGAGCACCTTATACTTAGATGAGCCTTTCATCCTCAGGAACTAAACGCTCTGCATCCCACCTTGCGGGCACATCAGTGTGAAAGTAGGTCTCTGCCCACTCCTGAAATTCAGTCTGCCTGGACTGGGGGTGGGCACCGCCTGCCAGCTCACGTCAGCTCTTTGGCGTCAGCCCTTTACCCCTCTGAAGAGTCTGGCCCCCTGGACCTTGGACATAAATGCTTCCTCAGCTGGGTTTCTAAGACTGACCTCCTGCACCCACAGATGCCTGCCTGTGGGGGACCAACTCCTGCTCACGACCCCCTCCCCTCAATGCCCCTCAATGCTCCTCGTGCACATCAGGCCCCCAACCCCCCTCCACAGCAGGCTCCTAGGCCCAGCGCCAGCTTGAGGCTCCGAAATCGTGCCAGAGCTCAGTGCCCTGCACCTGCCCCATGAACGGAGTGCCTGGGTCCTCAGGGGATCCCCATGGGGTGACAGCTCCCCTCCTGCACCACGCGCCCTCACGTGCCGCCTGTCCTGCGGCACTGTCCCACCTGCCCTGGCCCCGCGATCTCCGTTTGCAATGTTCTGGCACGTGCCGCTGTCCAGCCACCACCTCCCGGTCCAGTGAGTGCCTCGCTGGCCTGCCCCGGACCGGCCCACAGCTTCCAAGCTCTCCCCTCGTCTGCGGCCGAGGACCCTGCTTCATCTGCCTGTGCATTTCTCATGGGCTGCGAGGATTTGCTTCCATGGCAGGAATCCAGTGAATGTTGCTTCAGGATGAAACCTCCAAGGCCCCAGTCAGATAGAGACAGTCTACTCTATATGCGCTGCTACGTCTTCTGAGAAGCTGAAGGTGTGGATGTGGTGGGTGCACTAAGGGATCCCTGTAACGAACCCTATCAGCGGCTGGGTGCTGACCTGCTCCTTAGTTTAGGAGTTCTTACACCAGGTTCAGGAGGCGGAACACTTCTGGCTTACCCGGGAAACCTGTCCTGCATCAGGAAACGCGCAGACCAGCATTCCTAAGGCAGGTTGCTCCATTCGTTGCACAAATAGGGGCTCCTCTAAAATCTGTACCTTCTTCCCCCTAAAGCTGAATGGCACCATTCTGATCCAGGCACAATCGTGACTCCTTCAAGGAGGAGCAGGAGAAGTCGGGGGCACTGTAGTCGGGACACAACTACTATTTCATTAGATGCAAACACTCTTGAGGGGTGGGCAGCCGGGGAGGAGCTCAGGCTTTAGGAGGAGTGTTGCCTGCCCGGGGGTCCTGCACAGAGGAGGCCAGGCCGTGGTCCAGCTGAGACTTGACTGCAGACAGCGAGGTGCATGGCCCTCGCGGGTCTGTCCCGGAAGGAGGGACAGAGGGGCAGCGCGGTTAAGGAGGGACACAAAGCTTAGCGGGCGGAGCCCGGGAGGGCGGAGCCTGGGAGGGCGGCTTAAGTATGTCAACAGTGGTTGCGAGACATAAACTTCTTATAAACACTGGTGGTGAGAAGCTCAGGGAGTAATTACAAAAAAGAAGCTCCATCCTAAGCGACGCACTGCTGACAGCATCCACGCCACTGCGCCTGCCGGTCACGAGCGGGCAGACGCTGAGCCGGGAGCCCAGCCGCTCCTCTCCTGGTCCCGGCAGAGAGGGGGCTCGCCCTTCGTCTGCCCGGCCAGCTTCCTCTTCCCCGGCCTCACAAAGGGCCGGAGGGCGGAGGTGGGGGATGAGGGCCCTGGGGGTCAGAGGACCAGGACTGAGCGATAGGGGGCCTCCAGGGGGGCTGAGGAAGACAGAGCCACGGGGAAGGCAGGGTCCGGCTTCCTGCCAGGGCGGGAGCACAGACACGGGGAAGAGGGGCCTTTTTAAGACCCCTGCGGAGGCTCGGGGTGGTACTGGGCGAAGGTCTAACTGGTATTTATACAAGTCCTCTGATGACAGATCAGATTCCTGAGGTCTGGAAAGTGTTACCCTGCATTATTCTAAACAGGGCTATGAGATAGAGCAAGCAATTATGGGCCATTTAACTTAACATCATTTACAGAAAAATATTAGGAAAAGTTTGCAGAGGGGACAACTCGACAAGCGTGTGGTAATTTGATTAGAAACAGGCCACATGTTTCTGCTGAAGGAAGGTGTTGTTTTAACTGGCTTTGCCTTCTTTGAAGTTACTGCTTTCCCAGATCTAGATTTTAACTCAGGACTTTTTTCTAATGTCTATAAAGAACAGGAATAAACATAATGTATCTAGGTAAAGAAAGCAAAAGCCAGTCACAGTGGAGGATGCTGGAAATATCACATCAAGAAAAGTCCATGTTAGAGACAAATAGGACAGGGAGGAAAATTCAGCTCCATCATCAGTAGAGTTTAAATATATTTTTTCATGAAAAATAGGTGCTTTCAAATTTGGTCTGTGAATGCATTTCCCATGCTGCTGCTGCTGCTACTGAGTCGCTTCAGTCGTGTCCGACTCTATGTGACCCCATAGACGGCAGCCCATCAGGCTCCCTCGTCCCTGGGATTCTCCGGGCAAGAACACTGGAGTGGGTTGCCATTTCCTTCTCCAATGTATTAAAGTGAAAAGTGAAAGTGAATAGCTCAGTCGTGTCCGACCCTTAGCGACCCCATGGACTGCAGCCCACCAGGCTCCTCCGTCCATGGGATTTTCCAGGCAAGAGCGCTGGAGTGGGGTGCCACTGCCTTCTCCAGCATTTCCCATGACATTTCTTAAAGTGCTCTGCAGGGGAAAAAAAAAAAAAAAAAGGCAGTTTTTGGTTTGTTTGTTTCACTGATAAAAAGAAAATCTTAGCTTTTCTTTCTTTAAGTGAATTGACCGTTTGGTGTGATTAACAATTGCCACGTTGGGATGAATACTTCTTGATCCAATCTTTGTGAATTTCCCAAGTTAAAAATTTTCAGACAAAAAAGAAAATGTCTTTGTTATTATTTCAAATTAAATAATAAATCAATGTTAATTTTCTCATATTTACATGATAATTCCATATCCCTGAATTGCTACTGAATTTTCAGAGACAAGGTCAGAAAGGATAAAAATCAAAATAAAACAAGAATAAAGAAATCAAAGTACATAGTAAAACGTTTGCTAGAAGCCTTGATTGTATCACGTCACTGACTTGTTAGCAGTTAACACGCACGATCCACCAGCAATGTCAGTCTGTCTTTCAAAAGGCAGCCGGCTTGAGTAACTGACCTGTTCTCCCACCTACGCTCCCCACGGCGACAAGGTGTGTGTGTTGCCCATGCTTGAGTCTTAGAGTCTGAGACAGGGTTTGGCAAATATTTGTTGAAAGAATGAATAACGAACAATAACAGCATCAGGCTGGGTGTTTTACTGGGTGCCACTGTTCTAACGAGCAGTTTGTGGAACTGATTGTTACTTCTTCAACAATTCTTGAAAGAGGTTTGACTACTAACCCCATTTTTAAAGACAGGCAGACAGACGCACTGAGGAGTAACAGGTTCGAGGTTACCCGTCTGTGATGGACAGTTTCTGAACTCAGGCCGCCTGGCCTTCAACCCAACCCTGCTTCTTCCCGGGCATGAACGCCTGTCACCAGGGCTCCGCGTGGCGTGCACCCAGAGAAGGGGGGCCCAGTCTTCACAGGGCGGTCACCAACGCTGGGAAATGTGAAGCCCAGTTTCCAGAATCAAGTTCTCCACCCAAGTCAAACAACTGAACATTCGGGGAAGCCCAGAGGTGTCCACCGAGAGACCCAGAACAGGGCTCCGCTCAGCTCTAAGTGGACGCCAGCATCCTGAGCTCAGACACACACTTTCAGGACTTCCACGCGAAGCAGGAGCGGGACCAAGGAATGGTGAGATCAACAGGGGAAAGGGCCCCGGCCAGGAGTTCTGCTCCCCGCTGGTAGCTCCTTGTCCCGGGCTCTGCTGGGTCAACAGCCTTCCTTGGTCTGAATCTTATTCACAAAACGACACAAATCTGCGCCTCCCGGTAGTCTTGCTGGCGGACGCTGGTGCTCTGCGGCCTGGCATGTCCCTGCAGCCTGCCCCCAGGTCTCCTGGCTGGCACTGCCCCTGGCAGTCTCTCTGGACGCACCGGACCCTAAGATGATCTGGTTCTGCGGCTGGCTCTGGGGTGTGCTGGGTGCTGAAGACACAGGACAAAAATGGCCAGGGAAGGAGCATTTCTAGAACCCGAGGAGGGAGGAACCTGTGGCCCGGAAGATGGACCTGACTACGGACAAGGGCAGGCCGCCAGCAGCCCCGGGGGCTCCATGGCCCCCAGGCCCAGCGCTTCTCAGGCCTCGTCCCAGCGACCCCCTTGGGTGCTGGTCAGGGCCCAGACCCAAGTGCAAGCTCGCGCCGGCGGCCCTGGGTCTGGTCCCCTTTCACCTGGAGGAACCCAGCACCCCGGGCAGCTCTGCCTCAGCCTGTCAGACTGCTCGGTTCTGGGAAAGCTGCTGTGCTGAGGAATGGGGTGAAAAGCTGAGCCTCCCTGCACAGGCCCCACGGAGCGCTGAGCGGGCGGGGAGGACCGGCTGCGCAGCAGTGACGCGGCCCGGCCCGGGGGCGGCCGACGGGCGAGGGGAGCCCGCGAGCCAGGCGGCGCCTCAGGCTCAGGCGCCCTCTGCGCACAGGCCTGCGGAGCAGGGGCCAGCCCGGCGGCCGCGGGAACAGGAGGACGGCCCACGGGGGCTTCGAAGCCGACCCGCGAGCCCCAGGCTCCTCGGCTCTCGGGCCACGGCCCCCCCACGCCGCAGCGGCCCCAGGGCAGGGTGGCGGGCGAGCCGCTGGTAGCGGCCCCCTGGCTTGGAAAGAAGGCCCGGGGTGACGGTGTCACGGGCGGAGGGCCCGTCCACTCCCACTCTGAGTGACGACGCTCGCCGCCAGCCGGGACACAAGGCTGCCCGGCCAGGCTCCAGAAGTGCGACAGCCCGGCGGCTCGGGCGCGGGCGCGGGGCAGGGCCCCCTCCCCGCACATCCTCGCCGGCAGGCCCGGCCCGCAGGCACGCCCAGCCCCGGCACAGCGGGCCATTGTTCGCCGCCGGCAGAGGCCGCCCCGCCCGCCGCCAGCCCTGCTCACTTCCCCTCCTGCTGTCCCGCCCCTGGGGACGCGAGAGGCGACGCCTCTCCTTTGTCTGAAGCAAGACCATCTGACGGCTGATCACCAGAGACACGTTCACTTTCAACCTTCCTTGGCGGGGCTTTCCTGACCTCAGAAAGGTGGCGTGGCAGATAGGAATTTGGTTCAGAACACAGGTCGAACAGGTTCCAGGGGAACGTGCTCACAGTTAGCACACGCTTCGCTCGGAACCACCACATCTGTCCACCTCTCTCGAGACGTGCTTCCCATCACCCCAGGTGCGTCCCTTTAAAACACCGAGTTCCTTCACCAGAGCGAAGGTGGCCCACGCTTAAATGGCCACACCCAGCCAGGAACCCTTACACAGTGAGGGGAGGGGGACGCTGCGCCCTGAGGCCGCCAGGCTGTTTCTCCAGACAGGAGCCCCCGCCCGCAGAGACCACGCACCGTCCCCCCGCCCGCCCGCCAACTGGCGCTCGGGCCGCCTTTGTTACTGTCTGAGGTAGGAAGAGCCTTCCTCACAGAGCCCACGTCTGGGGAAAACCACGTAAAGAAATGAGTGTCGCCAGCTGAGACACGTGCTGCGAGACGGTGTGTAGAGCGCGCAGTGCAGACCCAGGGGAAGCTGGAGCCCCGCGGTGGTTAGGGCCCTGGCCAGAAAAGGCTCCACACCCAGGACCACACTGGAGCTGAGGCTCAAAAAGTGTACAGGCTCACACGGCTCCGGTGCGTGCGTGTGCATGTGTGTGTATGTGAGTGCATATGCGTGTGCCTGACAGTGTGAATACATGTGGTTGTGTGCATCTGTTCAGGCGAGTGTGTGAGTACGTGCATGCAGGTGAGTGTATGTGTATGAGACTCAGTACTTTTGACTGTGTGAGTGCACGTGATTGCATGCATGTGCGTGTTCATGTGTGTGCATGAGTGTGTGTGAGAGTGCACGAGTGTGTGTGTGAACGTGTGCAGGTGTGTGTGCACTGGGACCTCCAGACCCTGCAGGTCGCGGGGCCCTGGGACGGCGGACATCCCGCAGGCTCTAGGGCTCAGCCATCAGGCAGGCCTAACCTCGACGGGCCTGCTTTTGGCCCGAGTCTCCGTTTCTGAAACCGACCCCCCCGAGTGTGAGCTGCCCCTGCTCCTCTGTACAGCAGTGTGTCTTGTGCCGAGAAGAGCCCCCGAGATGCGCCTCCCGGGGCTCTGGTTTGGGTAAGGCGCAAGGGTCGCAGACCGCCCAGTGTGGGGCTGGGCAACCCGGCCGCGGCGTCCAGGGACGGTCTCCCCGGAGTGGCCAGTGGAGACACAGCCGAGAGTCTTACCACTTCAGTGGGCCGGTAGTACTTGAGGTCCACAGTCACGTGAATTTTGCCGGTTTCTTTACATCTGCCCACTTCGTTTTCATTCTCTCCTTCCCACCTGGAAAGGAGATAAAGACTTAGTCATCAGCACCGAGTTGCTTGGGAGCAGCTGGCCAGGGTGCCCGGAGCAGCACGGAAGCGTGCGAACTCGGGAGCGCAGGCCAACGCTAACCCGCGGCCTTAGGGCCTTCCCAGGTCCATTTCAGAAGCCAGGGCTCCCCTGCCTTTTTAAAGAAAATCACGATGCAGTCAGACGTGAGACCTCAGAAGTAAAGAGATTAGCCAGAATAAGGAATTCGGCAGTTTTTCAGGGATCTCAGAGACTTTGTGCTTCTTTAGATTATTCTTGATGAAGTCAATTATTAAGAAGTAATTGCTTCTGTCTCTCCCCCTTTTTGAGTTTTAGGTGTATTTATTGTAATTTTAACGCATTCCAATTTAGAACAAGTTTCATGTCCTAATGAACTGTTCACATCATCCTGGTATTACACACCAGTTACCTTGCTGCACCCGGGCAGCCACGGGCCCCAGTGACAAATCCCAGGTGACTAAACCTCCAAAAAACTGTAACGACTCGGCTACTTCCTGCTGAGAAAGGGCCTGCCGGCCTCTCCTCCTCTTGCTCAGCCGCGAGGCTCTCTGGACTCGTTTTCCCCGTAAACAGTCCAGTCACCCGCCCTTCAGGGCCCAGGCACAGCCCCCACTGTGAGTCCAGGAGGCAAGTGCACACGTTTCAACATGGGCTTTTCGCTGGAGTTCGATTTTACATTCTCACTTTTATAGAAACGAAGACTCTGGCTTAGAGCTGACCTCTGCGTTTCTACAAACCAATACTCAAACAAAAACATACCATATAATTTTAATTATTTTCACAAATGAAACTTTTTGGCAAAGAAGGGAAATATGTTGCAGGGTAGTGTTTGACTCCAATACTTGATCTCAGGCCTTTGCTCTATCGGCGGGCGAAGAGCCCTATTACAGGGCAGCCCTGCGCCCCCGACCAGCCGCAGGGGCTTGGGGGGAAGAGCAGAGGGCCACACTGGCCCCTGGGCCACGTGCCGCACCGGGGGTGTTGAAGATGGACGTCAAACGTTGGTCACGGTTGCATTCTGGACAAAGGTCAGGTATCAGGGACATAAACCAGCACCACAAGCTTTATTTCTGATCGACCATCCGGAGGTTCTGTGTTTAAACCGCTTTCTGACAGCACAGGGATCACATTTCAACGCTGGAGAAATAATCAGTTTGTGAGTATGCTGGGCTTACCCACAGACTAAAGGCAAATACGAAAAAACATCCCACAACACAGAGAGTTAAAGCAGATTATGTTGAACGATAATATGTGTACAATTGGCGTTTCCCATGAATTTTCTATTAATTAATTGACTCCAGAAAGGGTGTTTGGCTATTTACTTATTTGGTTTATTTTCTTACCCTTGCCTAGACTTACTTGGCAGGCTCAGAGCTAAGCATTTGGAACACCCACCTGGACATGCTTTCGATACGCAGACTAAAGATGCTGTGAGACGGGAAGCCCCGTGATCTCAGGTGGATGGAGACCAAGCCTCGGCCAGCATCCACAGCCAGGGAGGGGATCTGGTGAGGTCAAGATTCCCGAAGGTCTGCTGTGCGGCTCTGAAGTCACTTCCGCGGGCCCTCTCTGTGGGAGTGCTTCTAGTCAACGAAAGGACAGCTGTTCCTCACGCGCAGGTCGCAGCTTTATTTCTGTTCACATGTCAGACTCACAGAGAAGAGCAAGCTCACACGCCTTCCTGACGCATCTCCACGGAGCCGGGGTTCAGAAGCACGTGCTCACCCACATGTAACGTGCGCCGGGCCACACTCACACCGGAGCACGGATACACAGGACACCGCCCTCCGCACTTCTGGACCGAGGCTGGAGGGCTTTTTCTACAGAGCTGGAAACGGACGGTCTCCGGCTTCGCCGTAGCCTAAGGTCTGTGACGTACTCTTCCTCCTCTTTCCCAATGCCATCTTTTTTTTTAAACTACCGTTTGAAGGGAAGTCGCTCAGTCGTGTCCGACTCTTTGGGACCCCATGGACTGTACCCTACCAGGCTCCTCCGTCCACGGGATTCTCCAGGCAAGAATACTGGAGTGGGTTGCCATTTCCTTCTCCAGGGGATCTTCCCCACCCAGGGACGACCCCGGGTCTCCTGCACTGCAGGCGGATTCTTTACCACTGAGCCACCGGGGAAGCCAGAACAGCAGAGACATCCTTGGAGAACAGAACACAGGCCTCGCTGGCGTCCGGCACGCAGACCAGGCGCTGCCGGGTCCAGGGGACGAATCAGGGACACATCCTCAGCCTCAGCCCCGGGAGGGCATCTGGTTCCGTCCACACCGGCGGGCCGACAGTGGGCTCAGGGCGACCTTCCCCAGAGTCACGGGCTCGCTGGGCTGCGCTGCAGTCCTGGGCCAGCACCAGCACCTGCCGCGGCAGCTGAAGTGGGAGCAGCTGGGGAAGGGCCCGCCTGGCAGAACCGAGCAGGCACTTCGGGCACCTGCAGTGTGAGCTGCCCACACGGAGGTCACCTCTGCCCCGCGCTGCCGGCCGGCCTGCAGGGGCGTCCGTGGCCACGGCTGCCGTGGCCACAGCTCTGAGCGAAGGGCTCAGAGTAGGACGGAGCCGCACAGCCACTTTCTGGTCTGCACCAGGCAGCAGGCAGAAGCTTCGGCCAAGGCCCAGGAAGCCTTGGGTTGCGAGAGTACACGGAGAGCTGTGTTCACCAGCGAGAGGCCAGGGCGGACCTGCCCTAACAGGTAACGGTGACTCCGTGCAGAGCGGCCTGTGCGTGGCTGGCGGGGAGTGAGGATCCCGCCGGTCGGCAGGCGCTCCCCGCGTGGGATCCCGTGGACTCGAACTGTGAGGTCAACTGTTGGCTCCTAAGGAGCAGTAAACATGGGCTTTTCGCTGGAGTTCGATTTTACATTCTCACTTTTATAGAAACGAAGACTCTGGCTTAGAGCTGACCTCTGCGTTTCTACAAACCAATACTCAAACAAAAACATACCATATAATTTTAATTATTTTCACAAATGAAACTTTTTGGCAAAGAAGGGAAATATGTTGCAGGGTAGTGTTTGACTCCAATACTTGATCTCAGGCCTTTGCTCTATCGGCGGGCGAAGAGCCCTATTACAGGGCAGCCCTGCGCCCCCGACCAGCCGCAGGGGCTTGGGGGGAAGAGCAGAGGGCCACACTGGCCCCTGGGCCACGTGCCGCACCGGGGGTGTTGAAGATGGACGTCAAACGTTGGTCACGGTTGCATTCTGGACAAAGGTCAGGTATCAGGGACATAAACCAGCACCACAAGCTTTATTTCTGATCGACCATCCGGAGGTTCTGTGTTTAAACCGCTTTCTGACAGCACAGGGATCACATTTCAACGCTGGAGAAATAATCAGTTTGTGAGTATGCTGGGCTTACCCACAGACTAAAGGCAAATACGAAAAAACATCCCACAACACAGAGAGTTAAAGCAGATTATGTTGAACGATAATATGTGTACAATTGGCGTTTCCCATGAATTTTCTATTAATTAATTGACTCCAGAAAGGGTGTTTGGCTATTTACTTATTTGGTTTATTTTCTTACCCTTGCCTAGACTTACTTGGCAGGCTCAGAGCTAAGCATTTGGAACACCCACCTGGACATGCTTTCGATATGCAGACTAAAGATGCTGTGAGACGGGAAGCCCCGTGATCTCAGGTGGATGGAGACCAAGCCTCGGCCAGCATCCACAGCCAGGGAGGGGATCTGGTGAGGTCAAGATTCCCGAAGGTCTGCTGTGCGGCTCTGAAGTCACTTCCGCGGGCCCTCTCTGTGGGAGTGCTTCTAGTCAACGAAAGGACAGCTGTTCCTCACGCGCAGGTCGCAGCTTTATTTCTGTTCACATGTCAGACTCACAGAGAAGAGCAAGCTCACACGCCTTCCTGACGCATCTCCACGGAGCCGGGGTTCAGAAGCACGTGCTCACCCACATGTAACGTGCGCCGGGCCACACTCACACCGGAGCACGGATACACAGGACACCGCCCTCCGCACTTCTGGACCGAGGCTGGAGGGCTTTTTCTACAGAGCTGGAAACGGACGGTCTCCGGCTTCGCCGTAGCCTAAGGTCTGTGACGTACTCTTCCTCCTCTTTCCCAATGCCATCTTTTTTTTTAAACTACCGTTTGAAGGGAAGTCGCTCAGTCGTGTCCGACTCTTTGGGACCCCATGGACTGTACCCTACCAGGCTCCTCCGTCCACGGGATTCTCCAGGCAAGAATACTGGAGTGGGTTGCCATTTCCTTCTCCAGGGGATCTTCCCCACCCAGGGACGACCCCGGGTCTCCTGCACTGCAGGCGGATTCTTTACCACTGAGCCACCGGGGAAGCCAGAACAGCAGAGACATCCTTGGAGAACAGAACACAGGCCTCGCTGGCGTCCGGCACGCAGACCAGGCGCTGCCGGGTCCAGGGGACGAATCAGGGACACATCCTCAGCCTCAGCCCCGGGAGGGCATCTGGTTCCGTCCACACCGGCGGGCCGACAGTGGGCTCAGGGCGACCTTCCCCAGCGTCACGGGCTCGCTGGGCTGCGCTGCAGTCCTGGGCCAGCACCAGCACCTGCCGCGGCAGCTGAAGTGGGAGCAGCTGGGGAAGGGCCCGCCTGGCAGAACCGAGCAGGCACTTCGGGCACCTGCAGTGTGAGCTGCCCACACGGAGGTCACCTCTGCCCCGCGCTGCCGGCCGGCCTGCAGGGGCGTCCGTGGCCACGGCTGCCGTGGCCACAGCTCTGAGCGAAGGGCTCAGAGTAGGACGGAGCCGCACAGCCACTTTCTGGTCTGCACCAGGCAGCAGGCAGAAGCTTCGGCCAAGGCCCAGGAAGCCTTGGGTTGCGAGAGTACACAGAGAGCTGTGTTCACCAGCGAGAGGCCAGGGCGGACCTGCCCTAACAGGTAACGGTGACTCCGTGCAGAGCGGCCTGTGCGTGGCTGGCGGGGAGTGAGGATCCCGCCGGTCGGCAGGCGCTCCCCGCGTGGGATCCCGTGGACTCGAACTGTGAGGTCAACTGTTGGCTCCTAAGGAGCAGTAAGAGCCCGAGACAGCACTGAGAGCAGAACTGAGCGCCACATGGCGAGACAAGGGGCAGTGCACACCTCCCTGCCCAGGAGCCCCTCCGGAGCACGCGGGGTGGAGCGAGCAGGGACCCCCGGAACAGACCGGCCACTGCAGGAAGCGCGGCTGGAGCGGGGCGGCGGGCCGGAGGTCGGCAGCAGGGGCCCTGGGCGGCTTGGGAGGGGCAGCAGGGGCCCCGGGCGGCGGGGCCGGGAGGTCGGCAGCAGGGGCCCCGGGCGGCTTGGGAGGGGCAGCAGGGGCCCCGGGCGGCGGGGCCGGGAGGTCGGCAGCAGGGGCCCCGGGCGGCTTGGGAGGGGCAGCGGCTCTGGACGGTGGGAGAGGCAGCGGCTCTGGACGGGAGGCTGGCTGCACCCTCTCCTCCTCCTTCCTCGACCCACCTGCAGACACGGGTCAGTCTACAAGGGCCGGACAGGGCGGCTTGGGAGGGGCAGCAGGGCCCCCGGGCGGCGGGGCCGGGAGGTCGGCAGCAGGGGCCCCGGGCGGCTTGGGAGGGGCAGCGGCTCTGGATGGTGGGAGAGGCAGCGGCTCTGGACGGGAGGCTGGCTGCACCCTCTCCTCCTCCTTCCTCGACCCACCTGCAGACACGGGTCAGTCTACAAGGGCCGGACCGCGGGAGAGAAGAGACGACCCGCGTCGGGCAGACGGACGCGCCTGAAGGACGGGGGAGAAGTCCCGAAAGCAGGCCCGTGAGCGGGCGGTGGGCAGGCGGAGCAGGCAGCCCCGGGGGCTCAGGGTGGAGGGCTCGGTTCCCCTGGAAGCAGGCTGGGGCCCAGGCCCCCGGGGCCACATCACCGGACGGCAGCCTCAGCATCCCCGAGACGGTGGCAGGAGGGACGGCCCTGCGCCCCGAGGCGGGGTCCCCACGCGGAGAGCACGCAGGTGGGCTGTACGTGAGCGCTGGGCACCCTCAGCCCCCAGGGGCTGCGGGGGTCAGGGTACCTCTTTCTAGGAGCGAGGTGGGGGTCAGGCTGGCCCCTTCTGTGGTGGGGGTTGAGGTGAGGCTGGCCCCTTCTAGGGGGGAGGCTAGGGACACCCTCTGGGCTCCATTCTCCAAGCAAACGGCCCTTCACAGCCCCCAGAGTGACCAGGACCCCCGAGCTCTAGGTCCTACAAACCCCAACCAGCTTTTAGGCCCCCACTTTCAAATATGAGCCAAACACTAAGGCTTACCAGATACACGTGAGGAAAACCACACATACAAAGACAAGAGATCACAAGAGACAAGCTGAAACCTAGCAACTCGGAGGAGACAGAACAGACGGGGGGTAAGTGAAAGAAGAACAAGCAGAAAAGTTCACAAGCACCTCCGCCAAGAGCAGCACCACCGCGACACGGCATACGGAGACAAAGATAAGGTACTCCATGAAAAAAGGACAATGTGAAAACAAAATATGTAGTAATTGGAAAAAATTCAGAAGAATTCAAGAGAAGCTTTTGAAGACAAAATTGAGGTAATTTCTCAGAAAGTAGAGCAAAAAGATATAGATATGAAAAAGGAAGATAAAATCAGAAGATGGCCTCAAGAGGTCAGTATAATAGGATTTCCAGAAAGAGAGTGAAGGAAATAATTGTCTTCAAATAAATGAAGAAAACGGATCAGAGCAGAAGAACAGACGTTTCCAGACAGAAAGGGCCCCACCGAGCACCCAGACGCCAGGTGGGTCTAGCGGCCCACGGCACGGAGTTTCAGAACACGGA